>JAINUG010000091.1:1825000-1950000 GCA_029706075.1 Aldrovandia affinis | reverse complement strand
CCCCGGCAGAAAACTGTTGCCATTGCCGAGCACACATCAAATATGAAAAACGATTTGCACGGTCTCTAATAATCTGTCCATTATGAAAATTGTCACAGCGCTGGATTACGGATGTGCAAAGCCCTGCGATATCGTTTTCTTCTTTTCTCCCCTCCTTTTTCTTCAAGCTAAACAAACTGGCCTAAAAAGTCAACAATGTTTTAAAAATGCTGCCTCTTTTAAATATTATAAACAGTGTACACGTTCTGATATGCTACTCGCTAACACACTGCAAACGAATCGGATTCATAATTTCCTGGAATGTTCCGAATGACCACAAGAAGGCCGACGACTGCATGAAACGACCTTGCGCAATAACTCCGCGTCCCTTCTGCGTCTCGCGTTTCCAAACGCGCAGGAGGTGTGTTTGATGTCCACGCCAAGGCACAGAAGCTCATCACAGGAGAACCGGCCAGACCAGGCCAGCTGTATTATAAAAAAAAGAGGTTCACCAAACCTCGCCGGCAAAAAAGTGTATTATAAAAACACACAAAGGGGCCTTTATTATTATTTTATTTTTTAAAGAAAAGATTGCTGAGGAACGAAATGAAAAAACCCCCAATCACAGAAAACAGGAGTATTGGAGTGTTGTCCCTTTCACCGAAGCGGCGAAGCGCTTCATTTTGTACGGCGTGAATGAGGTTCTCGTGGGCGCCGCGCGCTGCCGCTGAACACACAGAGCTGCAGGATCACCAGCGGCAAGCGCGTCGACGCACAATGAACCCGTCTGAGGCCCTGATCCACACTGTAATTACGAGACTATTGTACCCCTGAAACAGTGTCAGAGTCGGGCTTTAACACAGAGCGTCTGTGGAGAGGAGAGGAGAGGGAGAGGAGAGGAGGGGGGAGGGGAGGAGAGGAGGGGAGAGGAGAGGAGAGGGAGAGAGAGAGGGAGAGGAGAGGAGAGGAGAGGAGAGGAGGGAGGGAGAGGAGAGGGAGGAGGAGGGGAGAGGAGAGGAGGAGGAGAGGAGAGGAGGAGAGAGGAGGGAGGGAGAGAGGAGGAGGGGAGGGGGAGAGGAGAGGGAGAGGAGAGGGAGAGGGGAGGAGGGAGAGGAGAGGGAGAGGAGAGGAGAGGAGAGGGGAGAGGAGAGGGGGGAGAGGAGAGGAGAGGAGAGGAGAGGAGAGGGAGAGGAGGGGAGGGGAGGGGAGGGGAGAGGAGAGGAGAGGAGGGAGGGGGAGGAGAGGAGGGGAGGAGGGGGAGGAGGAGGGAGAGGAGAGAGGAGGAGGGGAGGGGAGAGGAGAGGAGGGAGGGGAGAGGAGAGGAGAGGAGAGGAGAGAGAGGAGGGGAGAGGAGAGGGGAGGGAGAGGGGAGGAGAGAGGGGAGGGGAGGAGAGGAGAGGAGGAGAGGGGAGGAGGGGAGAGGGAGAGGAGAGGAGAGGAGAGGAGAGGAGAGGAGGAGAGGAGGGGAGAGGAGAGAGAGGAGAGGAGAGGAGAGGAGAGGAGAGGAGAGGAGAGGAGAGGGCTTTGCAACTGAGAAGTGCAGGATGCATTCTACATTACACTCGCCTGATATGAGGAACGTTTCAAAACTCACAAATGCACATAAAGCAATTTCAGAAGCAATTAAAAATGAGGAGAAGGGGCGGATGTTCTTTCATCCCAAACCTGCAGCTGGGAGTGTTGATCTGTCAGACGCGTTTCCGCATCGGTTTCACGTTCAGCGCGAGAGTCTAAAGTTGATCAACCCCGAGGAACGGCTGGTTCTCAAACATTTCGGGATAATTATGAAATATTTCCTTATTAAAAAGTTATGAAAGGTGGTCTACAGCGGTCTTTGACGACGTATGATCAATTGCTTCGGAAATGGTTGCTTTTCATCCAGTGATATTATTTAAAAATGGCACAGGAAATATATCTATGTTTTTTTAACAAAAAAAAAAACTTTGTATTTCACACAGATTGGACTATTTTTTAATGAAGCAGTTGTCATGAACGCAAATTGAGCTGCACCATAAGAAAGATGACGGACAGGTGTGTTAGGGCAACACGGGGACAGCCGGCCTCTCCTGTACTTCCCCGTTTTAAGAACTTTACTCAGAACACTGTGTTCAGCCACCGCGACCGGGGTTCGATTCCCTGGTCGGGAGCGCCATCGGGGCGGCAATTGGCTGCCCGCCCCAGGGAGGAGGGAGGGAAGCCGACAAACAGTTCGCTGCGCACAGGAGTGGTTCTGGGGTGCCGGAGTTACAGTTGACAGCACGACGAGTGCCGTCTCGGAGGAGGCAGCGCTTCGCCATTGTCACTGCCGGTCACAGGGCTATGGCAACAAACTACGAGGGAGGGAATTGAACTAAGACTAGCGGGAGTAATTGGCTACCAAATTGGGAGAAAAACGGGGTAAAATCGGAAAAATAAATGTATATAAAAATAAAAAAAAACACCACTTTAAACACCTGAGATCGGATCTGTGGCTAATCCACACAAACACACTCCCAGAGTATTCATCAGTGTTCTGAGTACGGCGATACTTCGGGGAGAACTTAAAAAAACTACTAATTACCAAATAAATTAATATACATCCCCCCAGGACTTTGGCCCCATAATTACACCAATCATGACCTTACCTTAAAATGAACTTCAATCTTTTGTGCTGTAACAATCATTAATAATGTCTCATTAAAATAAAACAACAAACGCATAAAACGAGATCAAATAAACGAAGGACGGATACTCTGAGGCAGTAAAGCTTGCACATGGGAATACTTATTTACATATGAATATCTAATTATCCTGTTTCATGACTGGAATGGTTATGGTAATAAACACAGCAGTTTACAGCAGCGAGTGGGGGGGGGAGTGCATAAAATAGAAAATTAAATTGACCGTTTCCCAGAACCAGCATTTCAATATAATAGAACAGTTCCATTTAAATATCAATCTAATCTCATTTTGCCAACAGTATCACCCAAACACATATATTCAATAAACTGTTTGCATTTCCAACAATAAAAATTGCATTCTGGTAAGACATTTAGATTTTACATTTACATTTTTAGGCATTTAGCAGACGCTCTTATCCAGAGCAACTTTTTTTTTTAAACAATTTTTTTTATATTCTATATAATCCATTTATACAGCTGGATATTTTTTATTTTACTGAAGCAATCCAGGTTAAGTACCTTTAGCTCAAGGGTACAACGGCAGTGCCCCACCTGGGAATTGAACCTGCAACCTCTGAGTTACAAGCCCAGCTCCCCCTAACCATTACACTACACTGCCAGTGTAAAACGGGCCGTTTTAAAGCGTTTACGTTTCGACACTAAGAGAACTCTCTCGACCCCGTGCTGCGTAAACGGGGAACAACGTCACGCGCGTTCGGAGAGATAGAATCCTCGCGGAAGGGTTCATTTCCTGAAGCTGGCGCTTCCAGCAGCTGGCAGGAAGCAGACTGCGATCTGTGGGACGGGCGAGAAGCGCATGGGGCTCCTCTGAGCCCGTGTGATGTGGAGGGAAGCAGCGTAGGCGCGACGGCTGCTTCTAATCAGCGTCTCTCAGGAGGTCTCCCCCGTGCTGTGTCACGCGCAGACTCCCCGCGTCCTCATCAGGGCGCTGTAAATCACAGCCCACATCAAACGAGCATTTCTCTTGGATTAACCGCTCCGTGCGTCTGATAGTTCTGAAGCTGATCGGGCTGGGGTGGCGAGCGTACGTGCTGGGGCACGCTTGTACGTCACTTCCGCACGCCTGCGACGAACGAACGGCCGCTCTGAACGGGTAAAACCTTACTGGAAACGAATGTGGGAATGAAATTGAAAATCGATAATGGTTTTTCATACTCCGGTTTCCTCCCACAGTCCAAAGACATGCACGTTAGGCTAATTGGAGAGTCTAAATTGCCCGTCAGTATGAGTGTGTGAGTGAATGGTGTATGTAGTGCCCTGCGATGGATTGGCGACCTGTCCAGAGTGTATTCCTGCCTCTTGCCCAATGCATGCTGGTACACATGCACGTATGCGAGCGCAGTAGCGATGTTCGCTTGGGTATCACGGAGAGAGAGCAGGCGGTCTGCTACGTTTCCAATCACAAGTCACAAGCTAAATTTTTATTTGTTTCTAATATTTCCCCATTTTTCTCCCAATTTAGTGGCCAATTCAACCCTCTATTTATTTCGATTCTCCCTCCCGTCACAAGCCCGCCGCCCGTCCTCCGGGTCAAGCCATTATCCCCGAGGCCGGCGATGATCCGCCTCCTCCGAGATGGAACTTCGCTCACCTGCTCTTTAGGAACGCCCTACTGCTCCTCGGCGAGCTCGTGCCAACTTTCCCTCCTCCTCCCTCCCCCTGGGGCGGACAGACAAAAACAGTCGGACTGACGCAGTTGGGGTTTCGAACCATAGCTACATTAGGCAGCTCCTCCTCCCTCCCCCTGGGGCGGACAGACCGCTACGCTACGCGGGGCCCTACGTTTCCTTTTCATGAGCAGTCAAAACTGTACCGCACAAATATTCCACATGTATTCTATTCCTTTCCTCCACTAAACTCCTCTCACTCCGACATATAAAAGCTCCATGACGTTTTGCCACCCTTCAGATTTAAAAATTGTGAACGGTAGATTTCCATTCCTTTAAAAAAAAAAAAAGAAGGGATTTCCGTTCCTTTTAAACAGCATCCATTTTATAAAAAGAGATGTGAAAATATCACTCCAGCCAATAGGATATTTCCAGGTTTAGTCAGCTGTGTATGAGGGGAGAAAGGGAGACATTTTAGCTTCTGTGGACAACAACCATTCTAGGCTCTTCCATACATATATTTTTTGGGCCGTTTTTTCAACACTGTCTACATCTCACGTTCCTAACAGGAATCAGAAGGGGGGGGTTCTGTGTGGAAATTATTAATATGAAGGCGATTTATTATCAGAACGGATCAATTAGAGCATTATCCAGAAATGCATTTACAATCCACTTACGCTGTCGAGGTCCCGACAAAGGGAAAAAAACTAAATTATGCAATAAAGCGCTCCTAATGCCCACTCAAAAGGAATATCGTGTTATTGACAAGCGCCCCAGTCTGAGAAGCACAGCAGCGTTTCTCTCTCATGAAGCATTAGATCGATACACGGACGAGCGGGCCTTTCATTATTCACGACAGGCGGTCTCGTGGAATAAGCAGCGAGGCCGACGTTCGCTCATAATCAGGAGCATGCACTCGCTCGCTTGCGCCTCTCTCTCCGATTCAAAGTGGCACCTTGGAAAAATATTGACGGAAGGTTTCAGAAACCCATTCACAAAAGCGCCAGTCAATGACAAATGGGCACGCACAGTTACTAAGGTAACAAAGAGGAGCATGTGACAACCCTGGCAACTAACTATTAAAAGGTGGACAAGCCAGTCCAGCTAGCTTTATGTCCCATTAGCTTCCATGTCCACTTTATAATCATGTATAAACGTCTCATAAAGTATGTATAATCACTTTGGTTTAATATACTCTCCTATACTGAAATGTAATGGACTGTAATGTACTGTATGAATCTGTAACTGTCTTGTATCAATCTTTCACCTGCCAAGGGACTACAGATGAAACTAGCTCTCGAGCTAACTAACTAACTGACGCTTTTTGCAGATATGTTGATTACTATGTGCTGTCCCTTTTAAATAAACTAAATAAATAAATAAATGTATTTATTAATTTGTGTTAAGTTCAAAGGAATGTTAACAATGAGACTTTAGTTAATGTTATCACACAGCATTCCGCCCACCGGTTAAAAATAAAAATGCCAAATGCCAAAATCAATTTCACCAAAAACAAATTGAAAACAGAGGTTTTCTCTGCTGATTAACTCGATGGCTTGCAGGCTTGCAAACACAGATGTGCTGATTTCAGTCTCGATGGGATGGTACTTAGCACAAACTATAAATACACTGACCCTCACCCATTCAAGTCAGAACATGCCTGACCTTTCACCTTTCCCAAAACAACACCATTTCCCCAGACTCTGTTGAACTAAGGTATTAGAAATTGGGTAATGTCAGGGGCTCCCTGGTGGCGCAACGGTAAGAACATCCGACTGAGGCGCAAGTTACCTACAGCAGCCACGGTTCGAAACCCGTCTGCGTCAGTCCGGCCCTGGCTGGGAGCCTCGATTGGGGGTGGCATTTGGCTGTCCGCCCCAGGGGGAGAAGCGGGAAAGGGAGTCTCTAGAAATTAGGTGGGCGAGTTCCGCCTTGGAGGAGGCGGATCATCGTCAGCCTCAGGGGAATTAGCTTGCCCCGTAGTGTCGGGCGGCGGGTTCGTGGGGGGAGGGTGAATCGAAATAAATAGAGGGTATAATTGGCTACCAAATTGGGAGAAAAAACGGGTAAAAATCCAAAACAAATTTCCTTAAAAAAATGTAACTAGGGTAACACTCCACAAAATGACAGTCCAGTCAATCCCTGATCCTTCTATTTTTCACATACTGGGAGGAAAGGTGTCAATAAATGGGATATTATTGTGGGAACGTATTCATCCACCTAATGAAACCGTCCTCTATCCATCGTGTGCTTGATGGAGACGTGATGAAAAGTGTCAAAAAGCTCAGAAGCATACCTGCATCTCAGAAATAACAAACCGGAACGTATCCGTTCAAAACAAAACCGCAGCAGAGAATGATCTCGCCGTCTTCCACACGCCGATGCACAGACAGACTGGGCCGTCTGATCGGTGAAGTCTCCCTGTCTTGTAGCTGCAGCGCTGTGCAGGCAGACAGCTAGCCTAGGCTGCGCTTTGCTTATATTAGACTCTTCTTTAAAGCGGAAACTCGCTGACAAGATAGTCTAGAAAAGTTGAATCTTGTGATTTTTCACATGCACACACACACACACACACACACACACTGTGGGATGGTGAACAAAATATGAAATTTAGGTTCACCTACACCTAAGTCAGGGCAAAAATCAGTTTAATCCAATATGCCCTTTTTAATGTGCCCAGGTATTTATTCGTGAATGCACCTGGGTATGTATTTGTGAATACGTCCGGGTGTTTATCGGCAAATGCGCCCTGGTGTTTATTAGTGAATGTGTCTGGGTATTTATTATTGAAAATCTATTTAACCAACAACGCTGGGCCTTACAGATGTTGTGGCAGGAATATTGTGGATATGCTGAAAGATAGATAGTCCTATCTGTGACAACAAATGCGAAAGTGGCTGGCAAGCCTCCATGTATAAATGTTACGCAACATTGCCTAAACGACGTTATCGGTGTTTCCGGTGAGTTCAGCAGCATTAGGAGACACTTTTATACATGTCCCACCTTGTCTCCATTATGTGTAAAATAACAACCTGGATGCCTGAACTTCATGTAAACAAGTTCAAACCAAATCTTAAAACAGAAATGTATTTTTGGCAAAAATGCTTTCCTTTAATGCTACAAAACCACGAAACACTGATTAGCATTAAGAACATAAGAATACATAATGAGGAGAACGGGCCGTTCGGCCCATCTAGGCTCGTCATGTTCTAATCTAAAGAGTATCTAGTACTGCATCTAGCCTGGACTTGAATAGCCCAAGCGTTTCTGCATCTACTACCCAACCTGGCAAGCTGTTCCAGGCATTGACAACTCTCTGTGTAAAGACAAACGTCCTAATATCTGTGCGGAATTTGCCTTGAACTAATTTCCACCTGTGGCCTCTTGTTCTGCTGACCCCACTTATCTTAAACAATAATAAACTAACTTATATCCAGACATGTTTTGAGCAACACCAGTATCATAACAGCAATAGAACAATGACACGATATGATAAAACGTGGGCAATAACACCCTGTCACAACTGAGAGATAAACTGCAATGCTTGAGTTCCATTCTTCATAATCACACTCATCTGGACTACATAAACTTAACAAACAAAACCCTACAAACCAAAGACGTGTGCTGAACAGGGCAGGCAGTGTGGTGTAGTGGTCAGGGAGCTGGGCTTGTAACTCAGAGATTGCAGGTTCAATCCCCAGGTGGGGGCACTGCTGTTGTACCCTTGAGCTAAAGGTACTTAACCTGAATTGCTTCAGTAAAATATCCAGCTGTATAAATGTATTGTAAAGAAATGTAAACTGTGTAAGTCGCTCTGGATAAGAGCGTCTGCTAAATGCCTGTAATGTAATGTAATGTAATGTAATGAATAATTAATACACAAATAATTCACAAATTAACACAACAGTTGCCCAGCCCTCCTCACTGGGGCCCACTGGCTGACGGTGTTAAGAGCAGAACCCAGTCCCGTTAGCGTTGGAGGAGGAGCTCGTCCTCATGTGGGAGAGGAATGTCTCCCCGATCGCTAAATCACTCAACGAGCGGATCTGCAGCTCCAGGAAAGGGACGCGTTTCACGAACGTGTTTTTACGGCTTTGTGTGAAGCTGGAGCCCCGCGCTGCAGGAACAGATTCCTGGCGGCGAATCAGAGAAAACACGACTCGCCCCCAGATATAACGGCAAACGCTATCCGCTCTTTAAGAGCCCCCCTGTTTTAATAGTCTGCAGCAGCAGATAAAACATACTATTAATCTACGTGAGGTATCCCTGCTCGGCTCTCCGTATGAATATCACGCTGCTGTCCGGTTCCCCCTCCGCACAGATCTGCAACTCTCTCAGCTTGTGCCATCTGGGAAGTGTTAGGGCTGTTTATTTTGTGTGTGTGTGTGTGTGTGTGAGTGTGAGTGTGAGTGTGAGTGTGAGTGTGAGTGTGAGTGTGAGTGTGAGTGTGTGTGTGTGTGTGTGTGTGTGTGTGTGTGTGTGTGTGCGTGCGTGAGTGTGTGTGTGTGCGTGTGTGTGTGTGTGTGTGTGAGTGTGCGTGCGTGTGTGTGTGCGTGCGTGTGCGAGTGTGTGTGAGTGTGTGTGCGTGCGAGTGTGTGTGTGTGTGAGTGTGTGTGAGTGTGTGTGTGACTGTGACTGTGTGTGTGTACATGTGTGAGTGTGTTTGTATGTGTGTGTGTGTGTGCGTGCGTGTGAGTGTGTGAGTGTGTGTGTGAGAGTGTGTGTGCGTGTGTGCGTGCGTGCGTGTGTGCGAGTGCGTGTGCGTGTGTGTGTGTGTGAGTGTGTGTGTGTGTGAGTGTGTGTGTGAGTGTGTGTGTGTGTGTGTGTGTGTGAGTGTGTGTGATTCCAGCAGAATTCTCTGAGCCACCTTCACTGACAGCATGGGTTAATCAGGGAGTGGAGCGGAGGGTTATCACTCATGGGGAGGTTAGTCTTGCCATGGTGGTGTCACAACTGCCTCCCTGCACTGAAACGTGTAGCGGTTAGAGAAGAGGACTCTCAACCTGAACGCTGCAAAGCTGGCCGGCGGATAGCGTAGCAGTCTAACGCACTGTATCTTGGCTGGTCCGATACGAGTGTGCGCTGCCTGTCAGGGACGCGGTTCTAAACCTGTCTCTACCAGACCGGCCCTGGTCATCAGCCCCGATCGGGGGCGGCGTTTGCCTGTCCGCCCCAGGGAGAGGGAGCCGGCACGAGTTCGTCGAGGAGCAGGAAGGACGTCTGTGGTCGGGTTCCGTCTCGCGTTTACCCGGAGGACGGGCGGCGGACTCGTGGGGGAGGGTGAATTGAGATAAATAGAGGCTATAATTGTCAACCAAATTGGGAGAAAAACGGGAAAATATTTGAAGCTATAAAAAAAATAAGAAAAAAAGAAAAGAAAAGTTGCAAAGCTAAACTCAGACGTGTGCTACTGTGTCTTCAAGCCGGGCACTTAAACCTGAGCTTCAGTAAATATCTGCCTGTAAGTATAGAGACCGGGAATAAATCACGGCTCGCCCGGAACCGAGGGCTTCCAAAACCGCTCAGAACGGGTGAAATTACCCAACATTCACGGGCAAATGTTCCGATCGCAGCAGTAACTCAGACAAACGCTTCCCTTCGGTAACGGCGAGTGGTGGGGAGCGGACTTCAGAAGCGCTGGTGTCTCTCTCCCTCCCTCCCTCGCCCCGGGGCTCAATGACTCAGCAGGTCCCTCAGCCGTGATATCTCAGCGCTCGCCCGGTCGGGCCCGGGGATTTTGAGAGCGGCGCTTACGTGTTGTTTATGGCCTCTGGGAAGATTTACCCTCGCGTTTATGCAACTTGGCACAAAAAAACCGACATAAATAAAAAACCAAATACAGTTTTAACGGCAGAAAGAGTCCACTCTTTGCGGGAACATAACTCAGAGGGAAACGGCGGCCACTGGCACGGCGACCCAGGAAGTGTCACGCTCGTGCCGGGTTTCCGGATCTACTTTTCTGTACGGCCCAAGACTACGACTTTATGTAATTACACCGGCAGTGTCTAGAAAGGAAAAGGGTTCAGGCAATGGAAAACATGTGTGTGTGTGTGTGTGTGTGTGTGTATGTGTGATCAGTGTGTGTGTGTGTGTGTGTGTGTGTGTGTGTGTGTGTGTCAGTGTGTGTGTGTGTGTGTGTGTGATCAGTGTGTGTGTGTGTGACAATGGTCTTTATCTTTTTAAAGTGCACTATTGTTTTTATTGTGTGTTGCCAATGTCACCACACACTCTGAACAGCACTTTGAGATACCTCTTGAGATATAAGCGCTTTATAAATAATATTTATTATGATTATTATTATTATAATGAAGGTAGCCCAGGTAGCTGTTTGCTCCAAAGAGCAGCCAAACAGACAGACAGATAACGCTCGTACATTATCACATGCTCAGAGAGGATCGTGTTTTTGAGAGCCTGCGGAGGATGAACACGCCCAAAAACCTTTTCCAAAGGGTCACGGAATAGGCAGAAAGAGAGAGAATAGAAATGAGATGGAGGGAGGAGGGCAGAGGGGAGAGGGGAGGAGGGAGGGGGAGGAGGGAGGGATGAGGGGATGAGGGGAGGGGAACGCACCGAGCACGTTGCCAGAGGGAACCTCCTCCAGCTCCTCCAGCTCTCGGCCCATCAGCAGATACAGGCTCTCCAGAGTGCAGCACGCCATGTGGGGGACGGGGGGGAGATCATCTACAGCACTGCAGCCCTCCGGCAGCTAGAGAGAGGGGGAGAGAGAGAGAGAGAGAGGAGAGGGAGAGAGAGAGAGAGAGAGAGGGAGGGAGGGAGGGAGAGAGAGATTCATCACCACCACACCAGCTACAGCAGGGGCCAAACACAAAACAACAAGCAGAAAAACAGACACAACAGGCAGTCTGATCCTACACGGTCTGCCTCCCTCTCATCTTTTTATATGATCTTTTATAGGCGGCGTGTCGCACACACCTCATGAGGAAGTGTATCACATGGAGCGGGGGGGGCGACAGCGGGCATGTGGCGGCGCTCTGCCCGGAAATAAAGACGGGGATCTTGGCGAATCGGATTCGTTTTTGGGTTAGAAGCTCCAGCTAAAACAGCAGTTGGCTCTAGGTGAGGGAGCAGATGGGACCGCACATTTACATTTTAGGCGTTTAGCAGATGCTCTTATCCAGAGCGACTTACACAGTTTACATTTCTTTACATACAATACATTTATACAGCTGGATATTTTACTGAAGCAATTCAGGTTAAGTACCTTTAGTACAACAGCAGTGCCCCACCTGGGAATCGAACCAGCAACCTCTGAGTTATAAGCCCAGCTCCCAAACCATTACACTATACTGCCGCCAAATTTGAACGCTATCTCTGATTTGAACACCTCGCCATTGTATTTTTCATAAGTTGGAGACTGCTGGAGACTGCTGGAGACTGCTGGAGACTGTGGGAGACTGCTGGAGACTGGGGAAGACTGGGGAAGACTGGGGAAGACTGGGGGAGACTGGGGGGGACTGGGGAAGACTGGGGGAGACTGGGGAGACTGGGGAAGACTGGGGAGACTGGGGAGACTGGGGGAGACTGGGGAAGACTGGGGAAGACTGGGGAAGACTGGGGAAGACTGGGGAAGACTGGGGAAGACTGGGGAGACTGCGGGAAGACTGGGGAGACTGGGGGACTGCGGGAGACTGGGGAGACTGGGGGAGACTGGGGGAGACTGCGGGAGACTGCGGGAGACTGTGGATGGTGGGTCTTCACGCAGAGGTGTCTTCAACTCTGCACACTTTGCCTTTCTCTCCAAAATCTACTATCTCCTTAATAAAACCATTTTAATAAACAACAGCTTTGTTGCTGGTAGTGTAGTGTAATGGTTAGGGAGCTGGGCTTGTAACTCAGAGGTTGCTGGTTCAATTCCCAGGTGGGGGCACTGCTGTTGTACCCTTGAGCTAAAGGTACTTAACCTGAATTGCTTCAGTAGAATATCCAGCTGTATAAATGGATTGTATGTTAAGTAATGTAAACTGTGTAAGTCGCTCTGGATAAGAGCGTCTGCTAAATGCCTAAAATGTAAATGTGGCTTCACACCAGATCCTGGCATCTTTCAGACATCAGAAGTGTCTCTCAAATATAAACACTGGTCATTTACACCAACTCATTAAAGAGCAGAAATTTACATTTATACTCTATAATGCAGCTTAATGAATACAAATAACTTATGAATTATTCACTGATAAAAGCTGAGATCATTCATGGCTGACACACACATGCAATTAATGCAAATCAAGTTTAAATAAATTCAGCAAAAATTTTCCTGAAGTTGGTAATTAAGCATTTAAGCGAGAGCAAAATAAACAGAAACATTTCCACAAAACGGACAGTTTTAATTCCTTGATCATGTTCGCTGAGAGCAATTCGAAACATAACTAACTAAATAATATTTCAATGAGTATACTGCACAAGTGTTTTTGATGTTGAGCAAATATCCCAGGAAGTGTCAGGCTAAGAAATGCGTTTGTTTAAGGTGAGCCCCTGTATTTGTGGAATAATGGTGAATTGATGCAGAAGTGACAGGAGTATGTGAGACACTCTCTCTGAACACATGTGGGGACTGCAGGCACTGAGCCAAATCACTGCTCTCCACACACTGAGCCCTGAGCCAATCACTGCTCTACACACACTGAGCCCTGAGCCAATCACTGCTCTCCACACACTGAGCCCTGAGCCAATCACTGCTCTACACACACTGAGCCCTGAGCCAATCACTGCTCTCCACACACTGAGCCCTGAGCCAATCACTGCTCTCCACACACTGAGCCCTGAGCCAATCACTGCTCTCCACACACTGTCACCCAGCGGGAGACAAGGGGATCAGCTCACACACACACACACACACACACACACACACACACACACACACACACACACACACACACACACACACACACACACACACACACACACACACACACACACACACACACACACACACACACACACACACACACACACACACACACACACGGGGAGGGGGGAGAGTGAGCCGGCACGAGCTCGCCGAGAAGCACAAAGGGCGTCTCTAGAAAGTAGGGGGGCGAGTTCTATCTCGGAGGAGGTAGATCATCGCCGGCCTCTGGGAATTAGCTTGCCCTGTAGATGGGCGGCGGGCTCATGAGGGGAGGGCAAATTGAAATAAATGAATTGAATTGGCTACTAAATTGGGAGAAAAATGTGTCAAAATCTGAAAAAAAGAGAGCCTTTTTTACAAGGAAAGTGGAAGGGGGGGTGTGTGGCTCACCAGCTTCAGGGCCAGGGCCGGGTCGAACTTTGGGCCCAGGACAAAGGCCCTCTGTCCTCTCCTCACGACCCCGCTGTACACGCGGGCGAACGCCACAAAATGGTCCCTGCTCTCGTCCGTCACCGGGCCGGCCTTCAGGGCCTCCGTACCACCAGGGGGCGCCTCGCCACCTACAGAGGGGGGCCAACAGGTAAACAAACACAAACACACACACAAACAAAAACACAACCAAACACACACACACTCAAGTCAAAGCCGCTCTGTACACACTCTCATCTCCATCACATACGTCTCCGTGGACGTGCTCTCGCCCTTAGGGTGCAGACGGCGACCGAAGGAACAGCCGCCAGGACCAGCGTTCGGTGAAGTCTGGTCAGGGGGGTAAAAGTTGTGTTCGCTGGGCTCTCTGGGTTTAACCTTTCTATTTTTTCCCATTTTCTCCAAATTTAGTAGCCAATTACACCCTCACTTTTCATGTCAATCCCCCCCTCGTATTGTGAGTTTGCTGCCGTAGCCCTGAGACCGGCAGTGACAAAGGCGAAGTACCGCCTCCTCCGAGCCGGCATCCGCCAGGCTGTCGACTGTAACTCCAGTACTCCAGAGCCACTCCTATACGCAGCGATCTCATATCGGCTTCCCTCCCCCCTCCCTAGGGCGCACAGCCAACCGCCGCCCCCTAGTGGCACTCCCAGCCAGAGTCGACTCTGGTGGAGTCAAACCCCGGTCGCAGTAGCCAGCGCCGAACGTTGTAACCGCTAGACTACCCAGGAGGCCGTGGGTTTGCCCTTCTAACGGTGAGGACTGAACGCTTCAGGGGTTTTTCCTCTCACACATCCCCCCGGTGGCTTCATGTCAAAGGAGACGCTCGCAGCGTGCGCGCTCACATGCTGGCCTTCTGTTGCCCCCTCCTGACGGCAGGCAGGCAGCCGCGCGCCGGGGGGGGCTTTCCCCCTTCATGTGGGCCCACCGGGGGTCTGCAGCTTGGCCCAGAGCCAGGGGAGCGCCGCGTCGGGTTCAAAGGGAATCGCACATTAAAGAACGGGCTGTGACAATGTTTTGATTCAGAAAATACACAGGAGAGCTGAGCTGCGTCTGTGAACATTGTGAGCATCGATAGGGTGCATTGTGTGTGTGAGTGTGAGTGTGTGTGTGTGAGTGTGAGTGTGTGTGTGTGTGACTGTGTGTGTGACTGTGTGTGTGACTGTGTGTGTGACTGTGTGTGTGACTGTGTGTGTGACTGTGTGTGTGACTGTGTGTGTGACTGTGTGTGTGTGAGAGAGTGTGTGTGTGTGTGTGTGTGTGTGTGTGTGCGTGTGTGTGTGTGACTGTGTGTGTGACTGTGTGTGTGACTGTGTGTGACTGTGTGTGTGACTGTGTGTGACTGTGTGTGACTGTGTGTGACTGTGTGTGTGACTGTGTGTGTGACTGTGTGTGACTGACTGTGTGTGTGAGTGTGTGAGAGTGTGAGAGTGTGTGTGAGTGTGTGTGTGTGTGTGAGTGGGCAGGCAGTGTGGTATAATGGTTAGGGAACTGGGTTTGTAATGTTAAGGTTGCAGGTTCAATCCCCAGGTGGGACTGCCGTTGTACCCTTGAGCTAAAGTCGTCTCCTAAATGCCTGTAATGTAATGAGTGTGTGAGAGTGTGTGTGTGTGTGAGAGTGAGAGTGTGTTTGTGTTTTTGCCTCTTCTCTGTCCTGACCCCTCGGGAGTGGAATGAATCACTGGCCATCTTCCACAAGAGACTCAAAACCCACCTCTTCAGACTCCACTACCATTCTGTACATTTAACTAATTGTCATTACCACTGCTTACGTGTTTAATACTGCATTTAAACATGTACCTGCGCAGTTCTCCCCAGCAGGTGGGGCCGTCTCCCTGCTCCCAGCTCCCTGATTGGCTGCCTGGCTGGCTCCCTGATTGGCTGCCATTCTCTCGGCGTGCTTCCGTCTGGCAGCCTCCCTGCGCTCTGCGAGCACTTCCTGCGTCAGCGGTCTGTGAGGGGGACGGGGGGACACACGGCCAAACGAGGCCCATCAAACCCACTTACTGCACTAAGCAGAACCAGTAGCACCAAACGACGGGGACAATATGCAATAATAGAGACATTATGGATAATTTCAGCCAGCTTGTTCCATCTCCTCCAGGCAACAACACAGAACCAAAACAACTCAATCGTCCAAAAAACCTTTTAGACAACATCGCCGTTTTGCAAAAGATCATAGTTCCCAAGCACTGCGAGAAACAAAAGCGCAATTTTCACACAAGCGGCTTTTGTGCAGCGGGTTTCTGAAGCGTTCTTCCTAGTTGTTCCCAGTTTTCGAATCGCGTCCCTGATAGGCAGCTCACACTCGTACAGGACCAGTCAAATACGGGTGCGTTAGACCGCTACGCTATCCGCCGGCTCCTGTGCAGCGGGTTTTTGAAGCTGGTCTACCCAGCCGTACATGATCATGTGATACCGTGTCACAGCGCTACGTGGAGACTAAATTATTGAAATAATAACAGCAGAAATTAAAATGGCAGAGTCTATTGTGCTAAAAGCACTGAGAACAACTGAGAGCACTTGTGTTAAATCTGCTGCGGGCCAGCTGAAGCTTTAAAGGGAAGCTCCGACGTGTGAAGTGCTTCCAAACAAGTTCACGCAAAAGCAAGCAACAAAAGGAAAATGGTGTGTGACAGAAGCTCTCCTTATATTAGCTACAATTAGTTTGGAGATCACAAAAAAAGAACTAGTATGTATTACTATACATCAATAATAAATGAATAAAAAGTAGAATATTGTGCGCTGGTGTCCTGGTGCCCCACTCACTGAGAGGTGAGTCACAGACGCCGGTCTGAAACCATGGCAACCCCAGGTGTTGCCTCATTTTCCCCCAAATGTTCTTTTTTTCACTCAAGTGTGTTCAGTGTTCATTCTCATTGTTAAAAACAAAGCGGTCTCTTCTCAATTGGACAATCCATGGCTTTGGAAAGACATACGTGGCATTCCATTCAAATGTAATAAAGGTCGCCTCCCGCATGGTCTAGTGGTTTCAACGTCTGACGCTGGCCACGGCGACCGGGGTTCGATTCCTCCTCGTGCCAGAGTCGGCTCTGGCCGGGAGTGCCACCGGGGCGGCAATTAGCTGTCCGCCCCAGGGAGGGGGGAGGGAAGCCGACACGCACAGTTCGCTGTGCACAGGAGTGGTTCTGGGGTACCGGAATTACAGTCAACAGCACGACGAGTGTTGCTCGGAGGAGGCAGCGCTTCGCCATTGTCACTGCTGGTCACAGGACTACGGCAGCAAATTACGAGGGAGGGGATTGAACTAAGCACAGCGGGAGTAATTGGCTACCAAATTGGGAGAAAAACGGGGTTAAAAAAAATTATAATAAAATGTAATAAAGGCATTTGATATAATATAATATATGCCATTTAGCAGACGCTTTTATCCAAAGCGACTCACAGTAGTGAATGCATACATTTTTGTCAGTATATGTGGTCCCAGTGGGAATTGAACCCACAACCTAAGCATTGTCAGTGCCATGCTCTACCTACTGAGCCACACAGAACCACGCTCTACCTACTGAGACACACAGAACCACGCTCTACCTACTGAGCCACACAGAACCACGCTCTACCTACTGAGACACACAGAACCACAACCATTTGCAAAGCGAACTGCTTTTAACCATCTGTGGCCAACTAGAGTAATCTTATTCAGAAGATGGATTATTTCTACTATATATATACACACACACAATCTCAATGTGCGCAGTGTGTTTACCAGAGTAATGCAAGTATCGCACACTCAGATAAAACATGTCCTCTGTGGCGTCTCACCAAATACAGCAAGAAAGAGATTTTCCCTCCAAAGCAGGATAATTCCCCCTGGAAATAGTGCCATGTGCACAATCCTCGCCAGCTGCTCAGCGTTAAATTCAAATTCAATAGTTACCAAACACAAAATTATACAGTTCTCACAGAAGGAAATATCGGCCTGAAAATATGCGCTTTCTATTTGCGTTGAGTAGAATATGCTGCAGTGCATTCATGCAAGACGCCCTTTTCTGTTATATTATTAATGATAAAAGCATGCGTGCGTTAAATTAACATGAGAAAGTGGGCTGGGGGATAGTGTAGCGGTCTAACGCACCGTATCTTGGCTGGTCCGATACGGTGTGCGCTGCCTATCAGGGATGCGGTTCTAAACCCGTCTCTACCAGACCGGCCCTGGTCATCAGCCCCGATCGGTAGGCCGATATTTCCTTCTGTGAGAACTGTATAATTTTGTCTGTCCGCCCCAGGGGAAGGGGGGGAGGGTGAGCCGGCTCGGGTCCGCCGTGAAGCACGTAAGGGAGTCTCCTGAACGTGGGTGGGGGCGAATTCTGTCTCGAAGGAAGCGGAGTTCGCTGCCCTCTGAGAATTTGCTTGCCTCGTAGAGAAAAGAAAGTTGATTTGAGAATTCTAAAATTCTACTGATTTTACTTTGTTATAACTACACTTGAAAAACACTGGCGCGTAGGTTGAGACTGTTTCCCAGAAAATAATTTTCGAGTTTGTTAAGCTCAACATGAATGATGACACATGTAAATAAGAATGCATAATGAGGAGAACGGGCCGTTCGGCCCATCTAGGCTCATCATGTCCTAATCTAAAGAGTATCTAGTACTGCATCTAGCCTGGACTTGAATAGCCCAAGTGTTTCTGCCTCTACTACCCAACCTGGCAAGCTGTTCCAGGCATTGACAACTCTCTGTGTAAAGAAAAACGTCCTAATATCTGTGCGGAATTTGCCTTGAACTAATTTCCACCTATGGCCTCTTGTTCTGCTGACCCCACTTATCTTATGTGCCTAAATCGTTTCCTTATCACTGATTAATGAGGTGGTTTTTAAATTGTCATGAGTGCTCTGGCACGGTCTGGTTGTCGGCCATTGCGTGAAAAAGTCCCTGGAATCTATCATAGAAAGGTTGGCTAACCTGCGTCTCGGCCGCAGAAACAGACAGTCGCCAGACCATCACATCGTAGATAAACAGCGAGGTGCATCGCTGCTGCGGTATCACAGCAGCGTGACAGACCACACGGTTACTCAGTGTCAAATCAGCTGCCCTCAGGCCTGCCCCAAATCACCACGACTCGGCCGCATGTTGACAAGCCACTGCGGGACACCTTCACACGAGTGTGACAAGCAGGGAACGGAGCCAAGCGCAGGACATAAACAAGATCTCCCGGCCTTTATTACGCCCGTGAATCAGTACCAAACACCAGCTCTCCGTTTGAGAGAGAGAGAGAGTACGACTGAGAGAAAAAAGAAGAGGCAAAAGAGAAGAGAAAAAATATATATTAAAAAAAAGTTCTCATCCATGAACCACTCAGCAGACTGTTCTGAAATCAACATTTTATGGGCGTTGAGATTTCTGAAGTTTCTGATCAGATCAGATAAGGCCCACTTCTGCAGTGCACCCAGAGAGAAAACGGGAGATTGCGGTGCTCTTGGAAGCGATCGCAGACACCCACCGCAAAATAAACACTGCGCCTCGTTAAAAAGAGCCTTCAGCTGCAGCTTCACGGCAGAGACGAGACTACGGAGGAAGCCTTCTTCACACGACGGGCAGAAAAACGCATCGTTAGACGAGCACTGCACTCCTGAGGAAACCACAGGTCATGTTTAAATCCTTGTGTGTGTTTCAGATGCACGAGGTACAAAAATTATCAGCATGAGAAGTTGAAAAAACATCAGTTTTCCCTCCCTCTCCCTCTCCCTCTCCCTCTACCTCTCTCTTGCCCTCTTACCCTCTCCCCCCCTCACCCTCTCTTTCACCCTCTCTCACCCCCTCTCCTCTTCTCCTCTCCCTCTCTCTCCCCCTCTCTCCTGGAATACACAGGGGCAGGGGGAAGAGCTCAGAGTTCAGCATGCTCCTTATTCAAACGCAGAAATAATGTCATAACTTCATACGAGGCTTTGAAGGCACAGCCCTCCTCACGCCCTCACTCCTGCTGTAGGATTCAGGGCCGGATTCCATATCATGTGGCGGATATGTAACCACGAGGACACCATACGCTGGATGTTCATAAAACACACACACGCCAAACTCCCCCTAGTGGCCACTCTGAAGCGGTGCAGGGCCAAAAGAGGGTGCACCGCAGCGTTATTGCCTCCTTGTGGTGACTTACTCTGGAACACTGGACCACAATAACTTGTTTATGATCTGATAATGTTGGATTTCACTTATTTTTTTCCCCCCCATAAGAGACTATGTCTATGCCCCAAGAATTATAGCTGTCCAAACATCTCAACGAGCTGGAACACACAGCCGACCGAGGAGTGCTGTGAGTGCACGTTCAGGGCACATGTGACATGAGGCCTGGGAGAGAGAGGCATTTCTGTGGTGGATGCAGCGTGTGCTTCAAAGTGACCGCAGCGCGCACGGACTCACTGCACTGTGCAGCGCTCATGTGAGCAGAAAGAACTACACAGCAGGATACAGGCTGCCTAAAATAACCCAAAAGCCCTGTGCTCAGACATCACCTTCAGATCTGGGTCTGTGTGTCTCAGTAGGTAGAGTGTGGTTCTGTGTGTCTCAGTAGGTAGAACGTGGTTCTGTGTGGCTCAGTAGGTAGAGCGTGGTTCTGTGTGGCTCAGTAGGTAGAGTGTGGTTCTGTGTGGCTCAGTAGGTAGAGCACGGCGCTGACAACGCTTAGGTTGTGGGTTTGATTCCCACTGGGACCACATATACTGAAAAATGTATGCATTCATTACTGTAGGTCGCTTTGGATAAAAGCGTCTGCTAAATGACATGTATATATATCTCACTCTAAAGAGCGGCGGTTTACGTTCCCACGTTCATCTTTCAGTGTCCCAAAGACACGTACAGAATTCGGCAGGAGGTCTCTTCGTAATTTCATCCCTTTTCAAGAACCTTCATCGTTGGAACAAATTACAAAAATTGATAGAAAAGCTTTGAAAGCAAAACTCAAAGACCTGGAACAGAGCTCTGTGACTCACACATGTCTTCAAGCTTACTCTCCCACCTAGTTACTGATCATCGCTGAAGAACACAATCTCAGATTTATTGCCTATTTATTTTAAATGATACTGTGTTTTTGTTCTTTGTTAAGTGTGGTTGTTTGGATCCTCGGGCCCACATTCTGCTGGCCTCTTGGGCACGTCCCACTCGGAAAAGAGATTGTAGAAGAAATCTGTAGTTACAAAGTTAGAAACAACATTGCTGGAAAAGATCTTTACACAGGCAAAGATATTTATGCTAACCGGCCGAGTGTGAATTACACAATTGCTAAATTGTGCAAAAGCTGAAAGGCTCGGGGAAAACCTCAAACGGGTAAGTCTAATAACTTTTCTTTTCAGATTTTATTTATAGTTTCAAATTTTTACCCGTTTTTCTCCCAATTTGGTTGCCAATTATTCCCTCTATTTATTTACATTCACCTTGGTAACGAGCCAGTTTTCCCGGGCCAGCAGATCCACCTCCTCCGACACAGAACCCGACCACGGAACCACCTCCTGCTCCTCAACGAACTCAAGCCGGCTCACCCTCCCCCTTCCCCCTGGGGCGGACAGCCAAACGCCACCCCCCGATTGGGGCTGACGACCAGGGCCGGTCTGGTAGAGACGGGTTTCAAACCGCTTCCCTGACAGGCAGCGCACACTCGTATCAGACCAGCCAAGATACCGCTACGTTAGTTAGTAGCAAGACCAGTCAGACCGCTACGCTATCCGCTGCCTCAAGTTTAAGAACTTTAACAACTTCTACTAGTAAGTCCAAGAAGACTGCAGCATAAACGCCCTTCAATGACCTTGATTAAACTTTACTGAAGCAGCGAGCCGCCTGGGCGCGTGAACCGAGGAATGATCGAGCGTGAAGCGTGACCGAATGTGCCTCATAAATACGCCCTTATTCTGCTCATATGACTTCTCCATCGGCAACACAGCAAACCCAACACTGGCTTTGATTTTTCCCCCAAACCGAATAATTTGTTCATTTCATGTTTCATATCAGCTTTTCCATCTCGGTGAACCCTGTCATTTCTGTGTAATGGATCACTATTATTGCTAACGACATCACAACCGAACCACAGTTCTCACATACTGACGAGGGAAGGGGGGGGGAAACGGAGGCAGGAACACAGGAAATGGAGTCGGTGTGTTTCAGAGGCCCTCTCTGCTGACGATATGAGGTCATGCTTTCCAAAATCTTAAAGGCGAGTCCTTGAATAACCACAAGCTACATTTTTAAATAAATATGTATATTTATACACACAGAAGAAAAGGACGGGGTGGGAGCAGGGGGGGAGAGATGAATTGGTGCTAAAGCTGTCGGCGAAACATGCTTCGTGGGTTTTAACGGCCCAAAGATCCGGACTGCAGGCGCTTTCCTGCTTCACCGTTTGATGACGTCTGGTAACGAGGTACGACTGCTTCTCCAAACGGCACCAGGGTCACTGGGTTGAGTTTTCTTTGAAAATAATAAAATAACGTCACGTTTCAAAGCCGAGGCGCTAACACGGCTCAACTTCGTATTTTCCAAAAACATTATATTTTCTTCTTTAGTTTCAAATTTTTCCCCCCAATTTGGTTACCAATTATACCCTCTATTTATCGGGGCTGACAACCAGGGCCGGTCTGGTAGAGACGGGTTTTGAAACCGCGTCCTTGACAGGCAGCGCACACTCGTATCGGACCAGCCAAGATACGGTGCGTTAGACCGTTACACTATCCGCCGCCCCAACTTCCAGTCTTTTAATTAATCCGTTTTTGTACAGCAGGGGGTTCCTCAAATCAGGCCCCATGAATCCAAATCCAGTCCTGGTTTTCTCTTCTGTCAGGTAGTTAATTGAACAATTAGTGCAACTGATTGGCCAGAGTGTCTTCACACCTGACTCCCAGGTAAAGGTGGAGAAACAGCAGGGCTCGGCCCACGAGGACCGTGACTAGAGTAACCCCCGCTTCACAGTATTCCCAATTAACATCGAAATCATTGACACACACACAAATTCTACACTGCCGTGGAGTCGGCAGTGTGGTATAATGGTTAAGGAACTGGGCTTGTAACGTTAAGGTGGCAGGTTCAATCCCCAGGTGGGACACTGCCGTTGTACCCTTGAGCTAAAGGTACTTAACCTGAATTGCTTCAGTTAATATCCAGCTGTATAAATGGATGTAAAGAAATGTAAAACTGTAAGTCGCTCTGGATAAGAGCGTCTGTTAACCCCCTGAGGTCGGCTGGATCGGCGCCGATCCAAGCAGCAATACAAGTATATTACTATTTCTAACTTCGATATTTTATCATACACACGCGGCAAAAACATTGACAGAAACCTTAGAATCGCGACTTTCCGATTTGAGCACTGGCAAATCAAATGGGATTTTTAAAATTAGCTTAATTAGACCAAAAGTAAACCTTGCTTTTTACTCTGTTTTTTACCTTTTAGTAACGTCCCCTTCTATTGACATGTTAACGAGGTGCTAATTTCGGGAGGTACGTCGGGCCATGTGTGAAAAACGCCGCATAAACAACACAAACTGAAGAGGACAGTCTATGCTGATATTTATTTTATTTCGCTTGTTTTCAAATACTCGTGAAAATATATATAAATTCCGCGTCTTGTGACTACATATTCCGCATGTCGCAATGTAACAAATTGCAATAGGCACAGAAAATACTTTTCAAACAGCCTAAAATGTTATAAAATATATCGTATGTCTGTGTTTACGCTTGCAATCTGCCAGCAACAGTATATTCACGAGTATATTTTCAAATACTCGTGAAAATATATGAATTCCGCGCCTTGTGACTACATATTCCGCATGTCGCAATGTAACAAATTGCAATAGGCACACAAAATACTTTTCAAACAGCGTAAAATGTTATAAAATATATCGTATGTCTGTGTTTACGCTTGCAATCTGCCAGCAACAGTCTATGCTATTGATTTTATTTCGCTTGTTTTTATTTTTTTACATCTTGTCTGTGTTTACGCTTGCAATCTGCCAGCAACAGTCTATGCTGATATTAATTTTATTTCGCTTGTTTTCAAATACTCGTGAAAATATAGCCTATGAATATCGCGTGTTGTGACGCCAAACATTCCGCGTGTTGCAACGTAACAAAGAGCCAAAATGAATATTCAGGTATTTAGCATTTAGCCCTCCCACAGCCTGAAATAAATGTGACCAGTTCTGATAAAAACAGGTTTTTAGCTATTTAGATCTCAGATGTGCTAAACTATTTTCACACCCTTACATAACCAAGACCTTGGTGAACAAACGCACATTGGCAAAACAATTCGTCACTATAGTTTAGTGTGTGCTTTCACATCTTTTGTGACAGCAGAAAAATTTACTATTTTTAACTTGTGTGTTTGTAGATCTATTTACAAGCTGCATATGATACTGACCAAACTATTGATGGCATACAAATGTAGCTGTGATTGTCCTTCAAATAAAAATATCAAACACTTTGGAGTAAGTGTGTGTTAAATTGATGAAATTGAGATAAATATCAGACCATGCCAAAATCTAAAAACATTAAAAAAGCTTAGCACGGACCTCAGGGGGTTAAATGCCTGTAATGTAATGTAATGTAATGTACTAGTCAAACGTGTCTGAGACTGAAGCAGAATGCCAGTGTGTTGTTTGCAGTGTGTAGGGGGCCTGTATGCATGCTCTGTTGAGCTCGTAAACACAACTCTTGCCCCCTGTGAGTGTGTGAGGCAACATGCATACCAGCCCCATTGTGAAAGAGGACTTTTTTTCCCCAGGGTATTTAATTAAAAAAACAAAAACGTTTTGCCAATTACAAATATGAACGTGAATCATAATCCACATTACTATGACCATACAGTACTCAGGGGCTTTGTAAAAGTCACCATGGTAACACATCTGCAGTTTTCATAAGGTGATACATGGTAGGGGCAAAAGAGTTAGATTTTTGGAAAACAGTCTCTTCTAATCGGTCCTCCCTGGTGGTGTAGCGGTTACAGCGTTCGACGCTGGCCACTGCGACCGGGGTTCCATTCTACCGGCCGCGCCAGAGTCAGCTCTGGCCGGGAGTGCCACTAAGGGGCGGCAATTGGCTGTCCCCCCCAGGGAGGGAAGCCGATGCGAGGTCGCTGCGTATAGGAGTGGCCCTGTGTGCATACCGGAGTTAGACGGCTTGGCGGGTTCCGGCTCAGAGGAGGCGGTGCTCCGCCGCATGTCACTGCTGGTCTCAGGACTACGGCAGCGAGCTCTCAATACGAGGGAGGGGATAATTAACATGAAAAAAGAGGGTATAATTAGATTTTTTTAAATGGGGAGAAAAACAGCAGAAAGAGAAAGTAGGAAAAATAAACAAATAAATCCTCTTCTAATCTTCTGTAATCCTGCCATGAGCCCAAAACAAATCAAGGGACTTTCACCGCCACACCCAGAATGTTCATTTCCAAAATCCTAGGGTCACTGCAAGGTCACGGCCAAGGTCAACTGTTTCCTGTGTGCAGCAGACACACTGCCTACCATCAATCATTTCTATGGCAACTACACATAACAATAACAGTCTTCCGCTGTACAAGAGTCTCATTGTGTCTCACACACTCACTAGTAGCTTTGTTGTTCCTTCTACAGGAAAAATGCTCACAGAATATGTTAATCTTGTCCTCAGGCTGTTTTGTAAACATGTAGCAGAAAAAGGAAAAAAAAAAGTGAAACGTGAAATGCCTTTTGTAGGTGGCAGTGTGAAGCTACCAACCCAGGATGCATTAATCATACACATACGACAGACGCATTTGATATTAAGGTATGGTAACATAACTACATTAAACTACTCAGATTCAAACCCAAGTCGTTTACAAAAATACAACTGACCACAGTCTTGTTTCATGTCAAACCCAGTGCTGGAACTTGGAGCACGTGCATTAAAATGATGAAGTTAATGGGGGAAATCCCAGTTTTATGCATGGAGTGTGCTGTCTGCAACAGCAGATGCTGCAATTCCTACAGTAAAATGTATAAACGTATCTCAACATAAGCCTATTTGACAGTGTTGACATAAACAACTTTATATCGACGTTAATCCGCATTAACAGATCGGCCCAGACAAAGATCAGTGTCGGCTTTGGCAACGGCGCTCTCAAACGCAAGCGATGGATTTCTGCCCTCGAAATGTAGGTCAGGAGGAGAGAGATGTGCACTCTCTGTACATCCAGCCCACGCTCTTTAGCAAACACAGCCTCGATAAACCGCATCGATCCTTTACTCGTCTTGAGCACTACGGATTTAAACGGCCAACAAGCGTAACAAGTTTGTTTTTTTAAGATTTTGTTTCAGATTTTATCAATTTTTCTCCCAATTTAGGAGCCAATTACACCCTCTCTTTGTCACGTCAATCCCCCCCTCGTATTGTGAGTTTGCTGCCGTAGCCCTGAGACCGGCAGTGACAAAGACAAAGTATTGTCTCCTCCGAGACGGCACTCACCAAGCCGTCGACCGTAACTCCGGTACACAGAGTCACTCCTGTGCGCAGCGAACTTCCTGTCGGCTTCCCTCCCCCCTCAATGGGGCGGACAGCCAATTGCTGCCCCCTGGTGTCACTCCAGGCCAGAGCCGGCTCTGGCGTGGGCGGTGGAATCAAACCCCGGTCGCAGTGGCCAGCGTCGAACGCTGTAACCGCTAGAGCACCCGGGAGGCCCCGGAGCATAACAACTTTAACACGTCCGCGTGCCTTGAAAAAAAACTTTGCCCGTCTCGGCGATATGTGCGGACGCTCGCGTTATTTGTTGTGTGCCCACGGGGTTGGATTAGCGCCCCCCTCTGGGCCGGACTGGCAGCGCGTGGGTGCGCGGACTGCAGCGGATGGAGCTCATTAGGGCCGGGAGCCTCTGGGATGATGTCATCTCCCTGACGGACGACAGGCTCCCGCGCTAACGACGGCCTCGCCGCAGTCGCAGCCCAGCCTCCTGACAGGGATCTGCGGGCTCGCGCGCGCGAAGGGATCGCATCGGGTCAGGCAGAGCGCTGGAGCCTTACGCAAGACTGCCTGTCGCTGTCGCTTACGCTCAAACGTCGGGGGAGAGGAGAGAGCCGGGGCCTGCTATCCGCCGATGAGCTCTTCAGAGAAGCGTTCTGGAAAAGGGCCAAGTTTTTTTTCAGATTTTATCCCATTCTCTCCCAATTTAGTAGCCAATTACACCCGCTATTTTCATGTCAATCCCCCGGCCCCCCTCGTATTGTGAGTTCGCTGCCGTAGCCCTGTGATCGGTAGCGATGAAGGCGAAGTATCGTCGCCAAGCCGTCGACCGTGACCACCGGACCACGCGGGAGACCCAGAAAGGGCCGAGTTCAAACACCTCTGCCTCTTCTTCTGTACGCTCCTCGCTCGATTAAATAATGTGCCTCGGTGCGTCTCACGTCCACTGTGTCAGAGCGAAGGCGTACGCTGTCACACGATGTGAACCACAACATTCTTGACACAAAGAGGCAGCGCGGTTTAAAAGCCTATCATTTGCACTTGGAGAAAACACCAGTAAATCACCGCGCGCACATGTTTTCTCCATTTTCAGAACTTCCCCTGGAGTTCGGCGGCCAAGGACCTCCTCGTCATTTTCAACACGAATGGATTTTTCTTATTTTACTTGCAAATAAACAGTTTATTTTTCAGCTTGTTGCTTTTCAAAAAAATTCATCCAACTTTCGCACCGGCACCGTTATCAGGCAGTTTTTTTCCACACTGCCACATTCCTCTAAACTAATTAGAAAATACTTTTCATCCATAAAATCTGGTACTGCTGCAACAAAAATGGAACTGTGCCCCAGGTTCTAGGGTCTAGAAGTTTACAACACAACGCAATTATTTATCAGACGCTTTTATCCAAAGCAACGTACGGAAAGTGCATTCAGCTCGAGTGAAATGAACAGCCACTTGATGCTGTAACGTCTGAAAGCACATCACTCATCAAGCACGCCACATAAACACCACAAGTGCTAATCACAAAGGAAATTAACAATGAGAGCAACAGATTTAGCACTTTAGCGCTAATCACCATCATGTGCTAATCACCATCACGCGATCCTCATTCAAGAGTTCCCATTCCTGGGCCTCCCGGGTGGTCTAGCGGTTACAGCGTTCGACGCTGGCCACTGCGACCGGGGTTCGGCCGCGCCAGAGTCGGCTCTGGTCGGGAGTGGCGATTGGCTGTCTTCTCCAGCGAGGGGGGAGGGAAGCTGATATGAGTTCGCCGTGTATAGGAGTGGGTCTGGAGTACCAGAGTTACAGTTGACAGCTTGGCCGACAGAGTGCCGTCTCAGAGGAGACGATACTTTGCCCATGTCACTGCCGGTCTCAGGGCTACGGCAGCGAGCTCACAACACGAGGGGGGGATTGACATGACTGATAAATTGGGAAAAAAAAAATCTGAAACAAATTATTTTAAGAGTTCCCATTCCATCACACTATCTATCCTATTTCCATTTCCATTTCCATTTCCAGCTGTGCAAACACACCCAACTTCCACCTAAATGCATGTCCAAACTTGTGCTCCTCTAAAACATTTGCTCAAGTCTGACAGGCCCACGGTCCCGTAGGACGGACGTGCGAGGGGTTTTTAGGTTTTTTTTCGACATTTGAGAAAAGTTCTGGGTGTTTTTCATTAGCTGCACACAGACGCACACTGTAAAGACAATAAAACCCATACGTACTGCCGAACCTTTGTACAAAGAAGACAAACATTGAGGCCATTGTTTGCAGGCGTGTGCGTCACAGACGTGCGAATCAAAGAGAAGAGGGGGGAAGAGTTTCCTGGGGGCACAGTAATCCCCAAGTCATCAAGTCAAGTGCGCACTGCACCGTCACCCCAACGTGTAAATCTCTTAGTCAACGTCGACGTGTCGAGACGCTTTTATTTCTGAGTCGACGTCGGCGTGTCGAGGCACGGGCCAGAGAGCATTATCCGCCCACACAAAGGGGCCGGCGCGCTGACAGATTTATTCCCCCGGTAATATCCGCTCGCTATCGGAGAGCCGAAGAGACCGGATTCCTGGTTTCTCGCGAAAGGAGGTCGCTAACAGCTGCGCTAATTCATCTCGGGAGTCTGGCCCGAGACGTTAGCGCTTCGCTTTGATGTCGTGACGGGAGGGAGAGGAGGGAGGAGGGGAGGGCAGACGACTCAGCGCTTTTCCACCAGGGCAGAGCGGGGGCGGAGGGGGCGGGGGGGCAGATTTAACACAGACACTCGTCTACGAGACGCCGGGCTCGTCTCCACACACCGACGGGAGGCAGGTGCGGACACCTCTTCTCCTCTTATCGGCACAAGTTTGAAGTTTCTTTTGAAGTTTACTGCTAAGCAGTGAAGAAGAAAAAAACTGGAGAGGTTTTATTTCGGATCGTTTGTGATCGCTTTCAGCTGCTTTCACTTGTGGGGGGGAGAGAGCAGTAAACTGGGAAATTGAAATTAAATGACTTTTAGGTGTGGGGATGTGTCTGTTCTGTGTCTGCTTGTCTGTTTACGTCTTGCTGTGCCGGCCTCGTAAACTCGGGATGAGAGCTTACGAGCACACAGATGATAAAGGGCATTCGAGCACCGCTCCCTCTGGTGAAACACAACTCCACTCGATTTGCAGACGAGTTTTTAAATGTATAATTCGGCAATCGCTGCAAAACCCCTGAATAAAATAAAAAGTGGGAGAAATGAGCGTGCCGTGCATTCTGGGGGCAAACGAGGTTCCAATGAAACGGCCACTCAGGAGAGGAGAGGACAATCATTCCTGTTTATGTCCTGACCGTAAACACAGGCGTCCATTCTGTGCCTCTCTGGCCAACAGAATGCAGTGAATCACTGCCCTTTCCCTGTGTGTGAATTAATCACTGAGGTTATTAGCCCAGAGCTCGTCTCTACATCCACTTCGGGAAGTAGGCAAACAAGAAGACGAACGGGAAACCAAAACCAGCACATTTCATCTTTTTGTGTTAATACATCTTGCAGGCCTACGTGGAGCCAAGCGCATGGCAGCGCTCCTCTAACAGGACTAATCTCTCTCTTCAGCAAGTCTCTCCGTCCACAGAGCTGCAGAACCAAAGCCGGTCGGCTGTGTGGAGGCAAAAAGGCTGAGAAAGATTTAATCAACATTCTACTGAAACAAATACAAACACACACGCTCGCGCGCTCTGTCGCACAATTTGATCCCTATAATGCACAACATTGTCTGAGAGAACATTGTCAGTCAACACTGTCCCTCTCCAAAGCAAATTCACACCTTAACCTGGTCACATGATCACAAGACAATTCACACCTTAACCTGGTCACAAGCCATTTGTTCTCCCGACCGAACCACTGTACATTTGCGAACAGTCAAGACGTGAACGTGGCAATGTGATTGGCCAGAGAAGATCGCATTTGCTTTGAGAGAAGTTGATGATTGGACGGTCTGCCTGGAGACGATTGGTGCTTGGTCAGCTCGGAGTGGTATATATATTTTATATATTTTTTTTGTCAAATTTGTTATATAAATATATTTTTTTCCTTTATATATATATTTTATATTTTTTTTGTTGTCAAATTTTTTTGTACATTTTTTATATATATTTTTTTTTCCTTTATATATATATTTTATATATATGGTTTTTTTTTGTCAAATTTTTGTACATTTTTTTATATATATTTTTTTCCTTTATATATATATTTTATATATATATATTTTTTTTTTAGTCAAATTTTTGTATTTTTTTTATATATATTTTTTTCCTTTATATATATATTTTATATATATTTTTTTTTATTTATTTTTCAATATTTTTTTCCTTTATATATATTTTCTATATTTTTTTTTTGTCAAATTTTTTTATATATTTTTTTTTCCTTATATATTTTTATATATATATTATTTTTTGTACATTTTTTGTACATTTTTTTATATATATATATTTTTTTCTTTGTCAAATTTTTTTGTAAATCTTTTTAAAATATATATATTTCATATATATATTTTTTAATATATATATTTTTTTAATCTATATATTTTTTTTTCTTTATATATATATTTTATATATTTATTTTTTTGTTTTCCTTTATATATATATTTTATATATTTATTTTTGTCAAATTTTTTTGTACATTTTTTTTAAATATATATATTTCATATATATTTTTTTAATATATATATATTTTTTCCTATATATATATTTTTTATATTTTTTTTTGTCAATTTTTTTTTGTATTTTTTTTTCCCCCTTTATATATATATTTTATATATTTTTTTTTTGTCACATTTTTGGTCACATTTTTGTCTATTTTTTTTTATATATGTATTTTTCCTTTATATATATATATTATATATTATTATTTTTTTGTCAAATTTTTTTGTCAAATTTCGTTGGATGGAGGGCGACGTACACAAGTCCGGACACTAGGGGGCCTGAGCCTCAAGGGAGTCACCTTCAGACGTTTACAAACACATTCGTTTATTCGTCTCACGTGGTGCTAGGGTCACAGAAGTGTGGTGTAATGGTTAAGGGAACTGGGCTTGTAACTCAGAGGTTTCAGGTTTGATTCCCAGGTGCTGTTGTACCCTTGAGCTAAAGGTACTTAACCTGGACTGCTTCAGTAAAATATCCAGCTGTATAAATGGATTGTATGTTAAAGAAATGTAAACTGTGTAAGTCGCTCTGGATAAGAGCGTCTGCTAAATGCCTGTAATGTACAGAACACACTGAGGGTCTAGTTTTATATGGGTTTTTTTTCTTCTGTTGTATCAGTTTTTTAATTTTTACCACAGTGTCAGAAGCGAAGTTTTCTGGTTTAACAACTTGAAAACACACACACAGGAAACAGACTGCACTTGTGAGTCCTGTTTCCTCACAGCTCTGCTATAAGCTCCTGGATCAGACTGAGGCCCGAGGCCTTCTCTCTCTCCACCACGGCCAGACAGCACTGCCAGTGCGTGGAGGGTTACGGCACCAGAGACCCGACCGGACTCACGGACCAGAACCCGCCCAGAACACCAATCAGAGCTCACCGTGGCTGCAGAAAAAAAACTAAAACAAGTCAAAAATGTGTCTAAACTGGGGGCCTCCCGGGTGGTCTAGTGGTTCGCGTTCGACGCTGGCCACTGCGACCGGGGTTCGATCCCACCGGCCGCGCCAGAGTCGGCTCTGGCCGGGAGTGCCACTAGGGGGCGGCAATTGGCTGTCCGCCCCAGAGAGGGGGAAGGGAAGCCGACAGGAAGTTTGCTGCGTATAGGAGTGGCTCTGTGAGTACCCGAGTTACGGTCGACGGCTTAGCGAGTGCCGTCTCGGAGGAGACGATACTTCACCTTCGTCACTGCCGGTCTCAGGGCTACGGCAGCGAACTCACAATACGAGGGGGGGATTGACATGACAAAGAGAGGGTGTAATTGGCTACTAAATTGGGAGAATGGGATCAAATCTGAAACAATAAAAAAATAAAATAAAAAAAAAACTGTCTAAACTGCTGTGTCAGCACAGACGCGAGGTGAGAGGAATTTGACTGGCTGCATGAGGTGGGACCGCGGGAGGAACGTGGGGAACGCAGAAGGACAGACTGCAGGGTTTGTTCGGTCGACGGACAGCGCATATCTCACATACCTCTGCTTGTTCCGCGGGAGAGCCTTCGAGTCGACGGCGAACATCTTGGACACAAACACGATGACCGGAGCGGTGTCGTCATTCTTACACTCCAGAAACGCTACACAAACAACAACAAATAATCATAACAAATAACAATAACGTCAGAATACACCACAAACACGACGGCCGGAGCAGTCTTATCATTCTTACACTCCAGAAACGCTAAAGAAAATAATCAGAATACAGTAGGGTCTACCCTTAAATGAACATAGGGGTCTACCCCACATTTAATCCTAGACTTTAAGGGACAAGAGGTAAGAGGTCTCAATGGGATTCATAGAATTTCGTACACAAACCTAGTGAGGTCAGTTCGGCAATGGCAAATGTGACATCGAACGAGGGAACATGATATCTGCTCCTGCACAAATGAGACTCGTTGCTCAAATTCGCCAATCTGGCGGCCGATCGTAACCCACACAGGGAAAGTTCCAAATGGAACCTGGCCTCCATTTCAGCAACAGCTTGCAGAAATGGGATATGGTGTGTGTGTGTGTGTGTGTGTGTGTGTGTGTGTGTGTGTGTGTGTGTGTGTGTGTGTGTGTGAGACTGTGTGTGTGTGTGTGAGAAGAGTGTGTGTGTGAGAGTGAGTGTGTGAGTGTGTGTGTGCGTGTGTGTGCGCATGCATGTATGTGTGTGTGTGTGTGCATGTGTGTGAGAGAGTGTGTGTGTGTGTGTGTGTGTGTGTGTGTGTGTGTGTGAGAGTGTGTGTGTAAGTGTTGGGCCAAGGAACGGAGGGAAAAAGAGAGGCGGCCAATATCGCTCTCCAAGACGAGCTACTTAAACTCAACTCAGCGCTGAATTTCACGAGGCAGAGGGAATTCGCTGTCCATCTTGTAAAGTAACACGTTTTGGAAAGGAACGCGATTTCTCTTGTAAAAACAAGGACGTGACACAGAGGGGCCTCATTGTGAGCCCAGCGGAGGATCTGATCCAATCCCCCGTCCAGAACAGGACCAAACGCATCTCTTCACAGACACTGATGATGACATCAGCAGATCAAAATGTGACATCATCACAAACTCCCTCAGGGAATGACTGACAGCTCGGAATGCACACACAGAACCAGCACAGCTGATGCTACTGGTGGTAGTGGTGGTTCTGTGTGTCTCAGTAGGGAGAGCGTGGTTCTGTGTGGCTCAGTAGGTAGAGTGTGGTTCTGTGTGTCTCAGTAGGTAGAGCGTGGTTCTGTGTGTCTCAGTAGGGAGAGCGTGGTTCTGTGTGTCTCAGTAGGTAGAGTGTGGTTCTGTGTGTCTCAGTAGGGAGAGCGTGGTTCTGTGTGTCTCAGTAGGGAGAGCGTGGTTCTGTGTGTCTCAGTAGGTAGAGCGTGGTTCTGTGTGGCTCAGTAGGTAGAGCGTGGTTCTGTGTGTCTCAGTAGGTAGAGCGTGGTTCTGTGTGTCTCAGTAGGTAGAGCGTGGTTCTGTGTGGCTCAGTAGGTAGAGCATGGTTCTGTGTCTCAGTAGGTAGAGTGTGGTTCTGTGTGGCTCAGTAGGTAGAGTGTGGTTCTGTGTGGCCCAGTAGGTAGAGTGTGGTTCTGTGTGGCTCAGTAGGGAGTGTGGTTCTGTGTGTCTCAGTAGGTAGAGCGTGGTTCTGTGTGGCTCAGTAGGTAGAGCGTGGTTCTGTGTGTCTCAGTAGGTAGAGCATGGCGCTGACAACGCTTAGGTTGTGGGTTTGATTCCCATTGGGACCACATATACTGAAAAATGTATACATTCACTACTGTAAGTCTCTCTGGATAAAAGCGTCTGATAAATGGCATATATATTATTATATTATATTATATTATATTACCTGTCTTGAGCTCTTGGGTTTTTTCGGGCAGGGACTCGAACCTCCTCGCGCCCACACACATGAGCCTCTCCACCCGCTCGGACTCCATGTCCAGAGGACTGGGCAGCTTGGTGCACACCATGGCTGTGGAGCGCGGTTAAAGAGGAACGACCAGCATCACCACACCAAGCGCAGACACAACGCAGAGAGGGGACAAAGGAACTGGAGAAGCATTTTAAAAAGACCTGGAGAAGCATTTATTCAAATAAAAAATAAATATATATATATATATATCAAACTAAATCAGCAACGTTGTGGCTGGCAGGAACAGTGAGGTTACACTGTCTATAAAACAGAAGCAGAACACATTCATTTTATTTGGCAGTAAAGCACTTTTCCCATCGCTTCACTGACCCCAGGCCCTTTTCAAAAGATTTTTTTAATACATTCGCTTCAGATTTTTTCCGGTTTTTCTCCCAATTTAGTAGCCAATTCAACCCTCCATTTCATTTGATTCGCCCTCTATTCACGAGTCCGCCGCCCGTTCTTCGGGTCAAGCTAACATAGGAACGCCCTTACTGCTCCTAAGCGAGCTTGTGCCAACTCTTTTTTTATTTTATTTGACCTTTATTTAACCAGGCAAACCATTAAGAACAAGTTCTTATTTACAATGGCGGCCTGGGTACATACACCATTCACTCACACACTCACACCTATAGGGCAAAGTAGACTCTCATGACCTGGCCAAGAAGGGTCAGGTAAGAATAGCTACTTTGCCATAGTCTAATAACTCTCCCTCCCCCCTCCCCCTGGGGCGGACAGCCAATCGCAGCCTGGGCCCGTCTGGCACAGTCGGGTTTTCGAACCGTGGCTGTGATAGGCAGCTCACACTCGCAAAGCGGGTGCGTTAGACCACTACGCCACCCGAGGACCCCGACCCCAGGCCCTTTTAAGAGATGAGTGGCACCGCGGCGCTGGTGGGGCCCACAGAGAGAGCTCACGCATTCAAGAGCGAGTCCCGGGCCCTTTTAAGAGATGAGTGGCGCTGCGGCGCTGGTGGGGCCCACAGAGAGAGCTCACGCATTCGCAGAGCGAGTCCCGGGCCCTTTTAAGAGATGAGTGGCGCTGCGGCGCTGGTGGGGCCCACAAAGAGAGCTCACGCATTCGCAGAGCGAGTCCCAGGCCCTTTTAAGAGATGAGTGGCGCTGCAGCGCTGGTGGGGCCCACAGAGAGAGCTCACGCATTCGCAGAGCGAGTCCCGGGCCCTTTTAAGGGAGGGGCTGAAGGATACTGAGCACGGCGTTGGACACGGGCAGCCACTGGCTGCAGATGGCGTTCAGCAGCACCTTGGGGTCGGAGTGCCGGGCGTCTCGCGCCGCCACCTTCAGACCCAGAGACGCCACCATCTTCTCCACCTTCTCTTTGTCCCTGAGCACAAGCGCAAGACAAACAACATAACATACGCCATTTTATATATTCCATTTAACATACGCCATTTAATATATTCCATTTAACATACGCCATTTTATATATTCCATTTAACATATTCCATTTAGCAGACGTTTTTATCCAAAGCGACTTGCAGTAGTGAATGCAAACATTTTTCAGTATATGTGTTCCCAGTGGAAATTGAACCCACAACCTAAGTGTTGTCAACGCCACGCTTTACCTACTGAGCCACACAGAACCACGCTCTACCTACTGAGACACACAGAACCACACTCTACCTACTGAGACACACAGAACCACGCTCTACCTACTGAGACACACAGAACCACGCTCTACCTACTGAGACACACAGAACCACGCTCTACCTACTGAGACACACAGAACCACACTCTACCTACTGAGACACACAGAACCACACTCTACCTACTGAGACACACAGAACCACGCTCTACCTACTGAGCCACACAGAACCACACTCTACCTACTGAGACACACAGAACCACGCTCTACCTACTGAGACACACAGAACCACGCTCTACCTACTGAGACACACAGAACCACAAACAACTTAACTAAGCATCTTGGGATGGCAATGGCTAAAAACATTATTTTTTTAGTTGTTGTCAACCAAGCAAGCAAAATATTAGGAACAAAATAGGTGCGATTATTCGATAGGTTTAATGGAGCTGAAAATCGTTATTCTAAATTTGTTGTGATTGCAGGCATCCACTTTATTCCTCGTTCCTCGTGCACTCCACTCGATTACTGAAAGTATCACTCGTCCTGTCAATAGTGTTACAAGTGATCCTTCATCCGTACACAATTTCCCTTCTTAACATGAACAGAATATAAAAGAGAGGGGAAAATAAAGTTTGTGCGTGCGTATGTGTGTATGTGTGTGTGTGTGTGTGTGTGTGTGTGCGTGCGTGTGTGTGTATGTGAGCATATGTGAGTGTGCATGTGTCTGTGCGTGCATGTGAGTGTGTGCATGCATGTGTGTGTGTGTGTACAGTATGCGCGTGTATGTGCGTGTGTGTGTGTGTGTGTGTGCGTATGTGTGTGTATGTGTGTGTATGTGAGCATATGTGAGTGTGCATGTGTCTGTGCGTGCGAGTGTGTGCATGCATGTGTGTGTGTATGTGCGTGTATGTGTGTGTGTGCGAGTTTGTGTGTGTGTGTGAGTGTGTGTGTGTGTGTGTGTGAGTGCGTGTGTGAGTGTGTGTGTGCGTGTGTGTGTGTGCGTGTGAGGTTGTGCGTGTGTGTGAGTGTGTGTGTGTGTGTGTGCATATGTGTGTGTGTGTGTGTGTGTGCATGCGTGTGTGTGTGTGTGTGTGTGTGTACAGTATGCGCGTGTATGTGCGTGTGAGTGTGTGTGTGTGCGTATGTGTGTGTATGTGAGCATATGTGAGTGTGCATGTGTCTGTGCGTGCGTGTGAGTGTGTGCATGCATGTGCGTGTGTATGTGCGTGTATGTGTGTGTGTGTGCGTGTGAGTGTGAGGTTGTGCGTGTGTGTGAGTGCGTGTGTGTGTGTGTGTGTGTGTATGCATGTGTGTGTATGTGAGCATATGTGAGTGTGCATGTGTCTGTGCGTGCGTGCGAGTGTGTGCATGCATGTGTGTGTATGTGCGTGTATGTGTGTGTGCGAGTGTGAGGTTGTGCGTGTGTGCGTGTGAGTGCGTGTGTGTGTATGTGTGTGGGTGGGTGCACGCACGTCTGTGTGTCCAGATGTGTTTGTGCATAAATAAGTCATTTTGCTGGAACATTATGAGTTACAGTCTCATTCAGAATCGTCTTCATTGGATCATAAGCCGGTTGTTTACTGTTGCTGTTTGTACGGTTGCTATATCCCTTACACTCAGCCACGATACGAGCGCACAATAAAGTACTGTACTGCAGAAGCCATAACTCACACAGACCATCACGCTTCCATTCTCGTTTTAAATGTGCTATTTATAAATATTAGGGCTGTCTACTTATTTTTCAAAATTAAATTCTTTAAAAAATGGTCATGCTGATAAATAACGTTCTATTTTAAACTTTTAAACAGTGCTAAAAATAAACGTTTTAATTGTGCTTGTTTTTTGGACAACAAAAAACTGAAGAAAGATTAAATGTTTCTTTGCTTAGAGGTTTAGTAAGTAAATAAAATACAAATACATCATCAATTTCCTGTTTAGACGGAACGTTATCTAAGCTTTTCATCTCTCAAAGTGCACGGGTTCTTTACACAGGGCACTAAATAACCAGGGTTAGGCATTCCACTGCCAGTTTCATCTTAACCTAAAAACAAGACCTTCAGCTTTGCATGTTCACAGAAAAACAACAATGTCTATCGCTGTATTACTGCACTGATCTCTTATGTGGAAAATGATTGTTCTTACCATGTATTAATGCACATCTTGTAAGTCGCTTTGGATAAGAGCATCTGCTCAATGCTTAAAATGTAAAATGTAAATGTATATTTTGGAAGTAAAGCGGCGTGAGTTAGCACGTTAGCCTGCACGGCCCTCACGCTCATGCCTCCATGTCTGCGTTACCTTCTGATGACGACAGCCTCGTATAAACTCCAGATATTATCGAGGACGAGCTGGACAAAGAGCGGCTTCTTCCCTTTGGACTGAAAAGAAGGAGAATATGACCACGTTAGAAACACAAGGTCAGAGAGAATACTTGTGTCAGGGTTCCCACCCAAATCACATCTCCATTCTCCATGACAAATTTATGGTTTTCAATGACACTTTTTTCTGGCGACTGATGCAAAAATGAACTTTACTTTCATAACTTAACACGTTTTGTTGCCAGTGCAAATACACATCTCATTGTGAGTGTGTGTGTGTGTGTGTGTGTGTGTGTGTGTGTGTGTGTGTGTGTGTGTGTGTGTGTGTGTGTGTGTGTGTGTGTGTGTGTGTGTGTGTGTGTGTGTGTGTGTGTGTGTGTGTGTGTGTGTGTGTGTGTGTGAACAGCCGTGGGGCAGGTGGCAACAATGGTGGCAGGGACATTTTGCGGTAACGTTAGAGAAGAAGAAGAAAAAAAAAACCCATAAAGTATAACGTTACATGGAATGAGACATTTTCATGGCATAGAGCTTTTACATCAATTTCCATGACAGAATAATTTTCATCGACGCATGGGAACCCTGCTGTGTGGATACTGGCAGACAGACGCACGTCCACAATAGCTCTGAGGGGCGATGGAGGACAGTGTGAGAATCAGAGAGGGCTTGTTTTGGCACTCTGGAGCGTCGCGACCAGCTAACAGACAAGTGTGTGGGCCGTCGATTCAGCCCAGCCCAGCTCAGCCCAGCCCAGCCCAGCCCAGCCCAGCGATGCGTCCTGTGGCCCGGATCTGATCCAGACAGGGCCCCCCCCCAAACAGAGAATATACCACGGCAATGGGACAGGCCTACAAACTGAGATTGAGCATTTACAATTTGGGGTGAAAAATCGGTGGGTGAGCCTGGCGGATGGTGCAGCGGTCTAACGCACCACGCTTCGGAGTGGTGTGCGCTGCCCGTCAGGGACGCGGATCGAAACCCGCGTATCTACCAGAGACCTGGTCGTCAGCCCCGATCGGAGGCGGCATTTGGCTGTCCGCCTCCGGGGAAGGGGGGAGGGAAGGGAGAGTCGGCACGAGTCTGTCGAGGAGAAGGTAAAAGGCGTCCGTGGATGAATTCCCGTCTCGGAAGAGGCGGGAACAATCGGCCAGGAATGAGTGTCTCGCTCCCGGAGGACGGGCGGCGGACTCGTGAGGGTGGGGAATTTAAATAAACAGAGGGTTTAATTGGCAACCAAATTGGGAGAAAAACGGGAAAAAATCTGAAATAAAATGTAAAGAGAAAAACCGGTGGGTGGAGGTTAAATGCGTTGCATTTAATAAATAGATGAATTCCTGCTGAGCAGCGCTCTCTGCCACAGGGCCATGCAGGCTATGAGATCCATGTCAGACTCTTCACATCCACTAGACTTCCTACTCTCCCACGCCATCTGGTCAGAAATAGCGAACGCAGCGCGCTATCCGATTCCTGCGCGCTCAAATCGATGTGACAGGCAGGTCAGGCGCTCCAGCGGCTGACTCCAGGTCAGTGGAACATCCAGGTCAGAGCGGTTTGTCAGGTGAAACGGACACGATTGATCAGTCTGGGAATCTGCCCATCTGACTGCTCGCTCGCTCGCTCAGAAACGGTCGTGTTCAAGGACAGGACACTTCTCACGAGCTCCGTTCCTTTATAAACACTCAGACTCCAAAGGGCCACAGCTTCCCTCCGGCACTCAATATGAATATCCCATGAGTGTCCCCAGGCCTCCTGTGCTGTTGTGTGTTTTCATTACAAAGATTCAGTCATTCACTACAGACAAGACCTCAGCAACTGGGCCCAGCCATATTCCCATATTATTCGATATAATTATTATTGGTATTATATTCATATATAGTGTATATACTGTATATATATATTATTTTAGACATTTGCAACTCAAAGTGCTTCACAGAGATTAAAAGAAAAGGTAAAACAAGATTAAATCATGGCATAAACAAGACAGTACCTTTACCATAAAACTGAAGAAATTAAGCAGAATAAAATAATATATAATTGTGGTTCTGTGTGGCTCAGTTGGTAGACCATGGCATTGGCAACGCTTAGGTTATGGGTTCAATTCACACTGGGACCGCATATACTGAAAAAAAAGTAAGAAGTCGCTTTGGATAAAAGCCTCTGCTAAATGGCATATATTATATTATTATTATATTAAGTAATATCGCAACCACAAAGTGGTAACACAATTAAGCGAGAATGTAAAAGGTTTTTTTTGTTTCCGAATTTTCCCAGTTTTTCCTCCCAATTTGGTCATCAAATACACTTTCTATTTATTTTGATTTACCACCCCCCACCCCACACAGGTCCGCCACTCGTCTTTACGAGGCAAGCCAATAGTCTGGACGCAGGCTTTATCAGATCTGATTAAGCGTTGACTTTTGTACGGGGTTAAAAGATCAGTGGTGAGCGGCCTCCGATAGCGTAGCGGTCTAACGCCCTCACAGTGAGAGTGTGAGCTGCCTATTACAGCCTCGGTTCCAAACCCGACTGTGCCAGACCAGCCCTGGTGGGGAGGGGGGGAGGGTGAGCCGGCACGAACTCGCTGACAAGCGCGAAGGGTGTCTCTAGAAATTAGGTGAGCGAGTTCCTTCTCGGAGGAGGCGGATCATTGCTGGCAACGGGGAACTAGCTTGCCCCGTAGTGACGGGCGGTGAGTTTGTGTGGGGAGGGCGAATCGAAATAAATAGGAGGGTACAATTAGCCACTAAATTGGGAGAAAAACAGGACAAAATCTGAACCAAAAAAATTAAAAAAATTTAAAAAAGATCAGTGCTGTGGATCCACATTGTGATAGCTTCTGAAGTTTAAATTTTCTAATTTACTGACAGAAACAGAACTGTGGGAAACAAACTCTCTGCCCGTTGTGACGGGAAACAAAACCAATTTAAGGCGCTGTCTGACGCCCAGCCAGCTTCACAAGCGCTCAATTAAAACAGAGTGATCAACTGTGTTGAAGCAGCGCCAAGCGCCAAAGAAACTAAAATAACTAAAATAAGAGCCCGTATATCTAACAAGGCAATTCCACCACCTTAAGTAAGGCTGTTTTCAGTACTGCGGTCTGAACGAAAACCAGTCGATGATAAAAGATTATTTCTGCTCATAAAAGATAACGGTTGTTCACAAACCACCTTCTCTAAGAGCTCTGCCAGAGAGGGGGAGCTGTTTGAAATTGGTCTGTAGTTACTGAAGGCTGATCGGTGGAGGTTTGGGAACAGGTTTCTTGGGAAGAGGATAAACCACGGCACATTTAAAGGAAGATGGAACAGACCCGGTGGCAGGGGAGTTAGTTATTACCCTGATAATGTTTTGAGCAAACGGTTCCAGTAGCTTCCTTTGAAAGGCCTAGCAGGGACGAGATCCAGAGGACAAGAAGAACATTTAATGAGAGATCTCCACGATGCCCTCTGATGAGAGGAGCTTAAAGGAGCCGAACACTATCACCTTCTGGCAGGAAGGAGCAGCCTGGATTCTCCTATCTGTAACTTTGTTAATAAAAATAAAACAAGACAAAAGATTCTCACAAAGCTCAGGAGAGGGTTCGAGACTAACATTTTATGGAGGATTAACGATACGATTTTAAAAAATTGTTTCAGATTTTTTCCCGTTTTTCTCCCAACTTGGTAGCCAATTACACCCTCTATATATTTAGATTTGCCCTCCCCACCCGGGTCCGCCGCTCGTCTCTACGAGGCAAGCTAATTCTCAGAGGGCAGCGAACTCCGCCTCCTTCGAGACGGGATTCACCCCCACCCACGTTCTGGAGACTCCCTTACTTTGCGGTAACGTGAACGGAAAAGAATAAAAATATATATAACGCTACAAGGAATCTGACATTTCCATGACACAGAGCTTTTTCATCCATTTTCATGACAAAATTACCTTCAATCTCAATGCCGTCAATCGAAGGGCTCATCTCTGGATCCATCATCAGAGTCAGCACAGAGCCCCATCCTCATCATCCTCACCCTCCCCCTCCATCCTCTTCCTCACCCTCCTCCTCCTCCTCCTCCTCCTCCTGCGCCCGGGTCAGGATGGGCACGTTTATTATTAATGGGCCCAACGGGCAAACCATAATCACCTTCTGTGAGGAAGGCCTGACTGCTGTTGGCCAATGTTTTATGAAGACGTAGCCATAGCCTAACCCCTAACCCTTCCACTGACACGTTCTTAGAGTGCACTAATAACACAGCGTCTTTAGAACATATTCCTTCCTAATCAACTCTTTTTTTGGGCAAACAGTTACCCAAACGATTTGTTTGTTTGTTTTTTCAACGGCGACTGCAGTTGGATTATTTTTAAGACTTGCGTAGGATGTAGACGAGAAATATAAAACAATTAGCTGATGGCAATGCTAATAACTTATTTACAGCTCAAATTGAACAGTAATGTGTTTTCTGAAACATTGGACTATATTACCATCATTTGCTCTTTATAAGCTATGTACAGAGGGAGGATGGGACTCACACATAGACAACCACCGTTTCACCTCAAAACATACATTAAAAAATACATATATATCCAGTAGGGGTGTAACGGTACACGTATTGGTACCGAACCGTTTGGTACAGGACTTTGGGTTCGGTACACGCTGTGAACCGAACTAATGCAATCTTGCTTTAACCACTAATGCACGTACGGAACCTTTTTGTGTGTGCGTTTGTAGGAGTTTTGACGGACATTTAGTTTTTTATTTAAGAAAGATATGTGCCTTACTTTGTTCTTTAAATTATGGCCAGTTAGCCACTGTTTACAAAGTCCATAATACATGAAAAGCAATTTTATGTTTTGCGTTTCTTTTTCCCCCCCCGCTGTACCAAAAACGTACCGAAACGTGACTTCAAAACCGAGGTGCGTACCGAACCATGATTCTTGTGTACCCATAACACCCCTAATATCCAGTTATTTAGACATATTTTCCAGTACCCCCACAATACCGGTGGGACCGCACGAGCGACAGCCGGCCAGAGCGGTGTAATCCTGCTGACCTCTGCTCCTCCCTCTCTCTCCCCCTCTCCCCCTCTCCCCCTCTCTCCCTCTCTCTCTCCCCCTCTCTCTCTCCCTCTCCCTCTCTCCCTCTCCCTCTCCTCTCTCTGTCTCCCTCTCTCCTCTCCCTCTCTCTCTCCCTCTCTCCTCTCTCTCTCTCCCTCTCTCCCTCTCTCTGGAGAGCGGCGCTGTATCACACCGTCAGGCAGCAGGCTCTGGAGGTTTATGGGCCCGTGGAGATGGGGAGAGCCCTCTCTCTCTCTCTCTCTCTCTCTCTCTCAGCGGCCATCTGCATAACTCACCGAGCGTCGATACCCACAGGGTTCAGCACTAATGCCCACGAGGAGGTCAGACCGTCTCAGCGCTCACGCGTAAAACTCCACTCAACTCGGCTCAAACCGGGAGCTTTTTAGTGCTCTAAAGTGGACTCCATTACCGACGGCAAGCCTCTCCCTCTCGCATCTATTACCGTGATGAGTGCCACTTGAAAGAGGGGTGCGGCGGAGTGACGGATCGCCACTGTCCAAACACTTCTGCTGCACTCCTGTTTCACTGTGAGCCCCTCTCTCCCCCCACACACCGCCCCCTCCCCCCCGGGTCCAGGGCAGGCCCAGAAGCACTCAGCGCTCGATATCACACCACCACACTGCCCAATGTGTTCCTCTGCACTACCCACAGAGAAACCATGAGGGGAGACGCTGAGCTCTGATTGGCCGGAAACTCCGGAGGAAACTCCGGAGTTCGCTGCCCTCGGAGAATTAGCTTGCCTCGTAGAGACGAGCGGCGGACTCGCGTGGGGAGGGTCAATCTAAACCAGTAACCAGTGATCAGCCAGCACAGTGACTGATCAGCCAACACGGTGATCAGTAACCAGTGATCAGCCAACACAGTGCTCAGTAACCAGTGATCAGCCGACAGTGCTCAGTAACCAGTGATCAGCCGACAGTGATCAGTAACCAGTGATCAGCCAACACGGTGATCAGCCGACACAGTGATCAGTAGCCAGTGATCAGCCATCACAGTGTAATGCAGGTGACAGGTGATGGTGATCAGTCCGCAGAGGTGTCCTGTTACCTGTGCGCCCTTCATGATCTTCTTCGCTTTGGCGTTGAGGTAGAAATCTCCCCACAGAGTCTTCAGCAGAACCTCGGACCTGATCCCCATCTTCTGAGAGTACATCTGGGCAAACTGCTGCATGCTGAAATATAAGAAGTGCAAAAAGCCATTAAGATCAACACCGTAAACGCAACTCTGACACTTTCCACACACATTTTCCTTTCACGCCGTTTGGTTCGAGCGAGAGCTTAACTTGGCTGCCTCGCCCGTTTACACTTCACCATTTCCAGATGTCTTTATTATATTTAACAACAGTTTTTTTTCATAATTTGAACGATCATATTTTTTGTTAGGCGGCAGTGTTAACATAATGGTTAGGGAGCTGGGCTTGTAACGCAAAGGTTGCAGGTTCAATCCCAGGTGGGGCACTGCCGTTGTACCTTGAGCAAGGTACTTAACCTGGATTGCTTCAGTAAAATATCCAGCTGTATAAGTGGATTGTAAAGAAATGTAAACTGTGTAAGTCGTAAATGTTGTTGTTGATAACTTAACAGTAGACATGCTGGTCTATAAAATTTCACAACTATTTTAATCTGATAGTATTACACTATAACTGTAACTTTACCCTTCAGTAAAAGTGACAACAAGGGAGTCATCCACGTTCATCTTCCTTTTCCAAGTTTTTAATACCGTTTTGAGTTGGGACAAAATGTCACCTTACTTTAGTTTCAGAGACCGACACACATTGGGACATATACCCGCTAGAGTCAGTTCTATCCTGTAATGTTCTTGTCTTTGCAAAGATACACCTCTTCTATTACCAACTGTGCTGAACAGACACAAACGTACCTTTAGCTCAACAACAATAACAACAACAGCAGCAGCGCTAATAGAACTGAACATTCTGCGCGCATTTCTTTTGACATCAAAGAGATTTTCCGTGAGGAACGGTCACAACACTTATCCACCGGGGGCACACTTCACCCACCTCATAACGGGAGTATTTATAGCAGTGGTCTCAAACCCAGTGCCACAAAGGGACGTGTGTATGCAGGTTTTCATTCCAACCAATTACCGCTGCCTTAATTGGCTCAACTACTCATTTAGCCATACGCATGCAACTCTGTGCATTCTTGAAGTTAAAGCACAGAATATACTCAACAATTATTATTTAGATAACAAAAATATTTAATTTCACTTTATATACATTATGTGCAAGCCAACGTGATAATTTAGCAAATAATGGAACTAATTATCTAATCAAAAGCGGAGGCCGCAGTAAAAACCAGCATACACACGGCCCTCCGTGGCACTGAGTTTGAGACCACTGATTTATAGACTCCTCTAATCGAAATGACAGAGCTCTTTTGAGCGGGTCTCTCCCTCTTCCCTTCCTCGTCACCGAGTGCCGTAGAGCCGCACAGACAGTCTGGTCTCGACCGAGAGGCCATTACGCAACGCCTCTCCCCCGCGCGCGGCACAGTGAATTAGCCACTTTTGCCAGCCTTGTACCGACCTGATTTCAAGTGCCTGAATTACTTATCGGCGGGCTGGAGCGAAGGATAATCTCGAAGCAAATTGAGTCAGGTCGGCACTTGTTCTCCATTATCACACCCTGTTAACAACACGCACTCTTTTACATCCTTTCCTCCTCCGCTGACTAAATGGAAAAGTAGAGCTGGTCATATTTTTTTTTACAAGAGACGTTTTAGCCAAACCTATTTGGCTATCCCTTTAAAAAGGAAATCAACTGTAAATGAAGGGAAGGCTTGAGTAAATTAAGGGGTCTGGTGGCTCTGTTATTATAAAACATGGACAATCACATTATTTTCATCTAAACTGATTTTATCTTTACATAAATAAATATGGGTTGTCAAAATAGGGTTTATGAAGCATAGAAAATGTTGTATAGTATGACATTAACATTATTGGCTATATGTAGATATACAGGTAACTGCCAAAATAAAGGAAACATCTTGAGTAAATTAAGGGTTCTGGTGGCTCTGTTATGGTGTGGGGTGCATTTTCCTGGCATTGTTTAAGGTTCACTCAAGCCTCTTAGAGGGCAAGGTAAACACCAATAAACACAAAGCCATTCTGAGTGATCACCTTCATCCTGTGGTGAAGCATTTCTATCCTGATGGGAGTGGTCTCTTCCAGGATGACAATGCCCCCATCCACAGGGCACGAGTGCTCACTGAATGGTTTGATGAGCATGAAAACGATGTTTGGCCGTCTCAGTCACCAGATCTCAACCCAAATGAACACTTTTGGGAGATTCTGGAGCGGCGCCCGAGACAGTGTTTTCCACCACCATCAACAACAAAACACCAAATGATGTCATTTCTCATGGAAGAATGGTGTTGCATCCCTCCTGTAGAGTTCCAGACACCTGTACAATCTACGCCGAGGTGCACTGAAGCTGTTCTGGCGGCTCACGGAGGCCCAAAGCCCTACTAAGACACTAAGGTGATTCCTTTATTCTGGCAGCTCCCTGTATATAGCCGATACTACTTTTTCCCCCCCCAAACAAAAATAAATATTCAACAAAAGAAACTGGGGTTATTACAGTTGTGAAAAGAGCATTGAGTTCCCGCATCCACCCGCCAGCTCCCCAGCTGATGCCGAGGCTCAATCTCTGACCGCTTTCCCTCCGATTTCATTTAATTTCTCTCCGTGTCTTGAAGAACACACTGCGCACACACAGGTGCGCGGCGTTATTGGACGGGGGACGCCGAGGATTAGGGAAGTTATTGAGCGACTCTCTCCCGAACCACTCCTCAGATGGAGGAAGTAATAAAGCTAAAAAAACAATGAAGTTATATTTTATGGTTGTATATATATATATTTTATATCGGAGTGAAGGCCCATTCTCAAAGCACGTGTCGAGCCTGCATGTTGTGTGCTTGTTCCCACAGCAACCCTCCCGCCTGCACCTTAGAGCGGTGGTTCCCAAACCTCTCCCCCCAGCCAGTCCGTGTATTTGTTCAATTCCACCGCCAGCACAACTGATTCAACTAATCAACGCTCGTTAAATAGTAATGAGCTGAATCAGGTGTGCTGGTGGTGGAGTTGAACAAATACATGGGCTGTGTTTGAAACCGTTCCCTATTCCCTAAATAGTGCACTATATAATGTGTTCGCCAATTTGTTCAACACACTATATAGTGCACTATTTAGGGAATAGGGAACGGTTTCGAACACAGCCCTGGACTGGCTGGGGTTCCCGAGGAGAGGTTTGAGAACACCTGCCTACCCACAGAGCACTGGGAGTTTGACGCTTTTCATGGTCCAGCGTGGACAAACCACAACCCCCACGTGGTCTTCCCCTGCTCACACATGTGGTTAGCGTGTACGGTGCTCACGAGGCTGTCAAAACGTAACGGCCGCTGCTGTTACACGCTCCCGAAACACCTGCACTAAACAGAGACAACTCTGCCCTCTCCTTCCTTATCCTCTCTTCCTGCCTCTTCACTTCCAGCATCCTCACTTCCTGCATCCTCACTTCCTGCCTCTTCACTTCCAGCATCCTCACTTCCTGCATCCTCACTTCCGGCATCTTCACTTCCTGCATCATCACTTCCTGTGAGCAACCTGTTAATCATCTCCACCTGCTCTAGTCCTCCACGCGTGCCAAGCCCCGCCCTCCCACGTGCCAACAACGCCCCTTCCCATTGGCCAGGCTTGGTGGAAGACCAAAGGGGATCATTAGGCAGCATAAGGTTTGCCGTAGAGTCATGACGGTTTATACGAGGATCCAAACGAGTGGCAGTATGCTCTGAATACTTAGTTGGGTAAAATAGTGCAAACAAAAGCCTTTTTTTTTCTCTCTCATTCACACAAAATATCAACAATTTATACAAATACAATAACTGTTTGTGGCTTTTTGAAATTGCTATTTAAAAAAAGAAGTTAAACCTTCTGCGCCCAATGAATAATAATCAATATGTGGTGTAAATATAGTCTTTCACAATCACTTGTTTGATTGTTTTTGTACTTCCAGGATACCTTCATACACCGTACAGAGAAGCATCAAATATTCTGTCCGTAGGGTGTGATCGGACACATGTAATTTGACGGCTGATGGTCATTTGTGTAGGATACCCATTGCCAAAATATTTAAACTTGTATCATATTAATTAACCATACTAATACAGGTTTGGTTCCATACATGATAAATGCTCAACCTCCAGTTTGGTTCATAAACCCTTTTCTAGATATGTAATGGAACTATTAGTGCACCACTAATACACTGTACCATTAATGAATTAATATTCATTATATCTGATCACTCTGTTAAAACAAAAAAGAAGGTGGCGTCAGTAAGAACTCATAAGGTAATTTTATAATTTATTTCATTCATATTACAACCATTTCCCCACAAACAGTCAAATGGTCAAACAATGACTGTTGTTCTGAGGGAAAATGTATTGTGTATTTTTATTTATTTATTAATTCCTCTTGCATAGAAAACACGTTATCAGGTTGTAACAAAAGGTCATCCCTGAGGTCAAATTTGGGGAATAACCACTTGTCTAAATCTAGGCTAGATTAAACAAAAATCCAGTGGTTCTGTGTGGCTCAGTAGGTAGAGTGTGGTTCTGTGTGGCTCAGTAGGTAGAGCATGGTTCTGTGTGGCTCAGTAGGTAGAGCATGGTTCTGTGTGTCTCAGTAGGTAGAGCGTGGTTCTGTGTGTCTCAGTAGGTAGAGCGTGGTTCTGTGTGTCTCAGTACGTAGAGTGTGGTTCTGTGTGTCTCAGTAGGTAGAGTGTGGTTCTGTGTGGCTCAGTAGGTAGAGCATGGTTCTGTGTGTCTCAGTAGGTAGAGCGTGGTTCTGTGTGGCTCAGTAGGTAGAGCGTGGTTCTGTGTGGCTCAGTAGGTAGAGCATGGTTCTGTGTGGCTCAGTAGGTAGAGCGTGGTTCTGTGTGGCTCAGTAGGTAGAGCATGGTTCTGTGTGGCTCAGTAGGTAGAGCGTGGTTCTGTGTGGCTCAGTAGGTAGAGCGTGGCTCTGTGTGTCTCAGTAGGTAGAGCGTGGTTCTGTGTGGCTCAGTATGTAGAGCATGGTTCTGTGTGTCTCAGTAGGTAGAGCGTGGTTCTGTGTGTCTCAGTAGGTAGAGTGTGGTTCTGTGTGGCTCAGTAGGTAGAGCATGGTTCTGTGTGTCTCAGTAGGTAGAGCGTGGTTCTGTGTGTCTCAGTAGGTAAAGCGTGGTTCTGTGTGTCTCAGTAGGTAGAGCATGGTTCTGTGTGGCTCAGTAGGTAGAGTGTGGTTCTGTGTGTCTCAGTAGGTAGAGCGTGGTTCTGTGTGTCTCAGTACGTAGAGTGTGGTTCTGTGTGTCTCAGTAGGTAGAGCATGGTTCTGTGTGGCTCAGTAGGTAGAGCATGGTTCTGTGTGTCTCAGTAGGTAGAGCGTGGTTCTGTGTGGCTCAGTAGGTAGAGCGTGGTTCTGTGTGGCTCAGTAGGTAGAGCATGGTTCTGTGTGGCTCAGTAGGTAGAGCATGGTTCTGTGTGGCTCAGTAGGTAGAGCATGGTTCTGTGTGTCTCAGTAGGTAGAGCGTGGTTCTGTGTGTCTCAGTAGGTAAAGCGTGGTTCTGTGTGTCTCAGTAGGTAGAGCATGGTTCTGTGTGGCTCAGTAGGTAGAGTGTGGTTCTGTGTGGCTCAGTAGGTAGAGCGTGGCATTGGCAACGCTTAGGTTGTGGATTCAATTCCCATTGGGGCCACATACACTGAAAAATGTATACACTCACTACTGTAAGTCGCCTTGGATAAAAGCGCCTATTCAATGGCATACGTTATGTTAAAAACACATTCAAGCATGGTCTTGAGTTTTAAAAACTTAGTCTGAGGCGCCACCTTGTGGACAAGTGGGAAAGCAACAAGCAGCAGAGTTCAATGCGTGTAAAAAGACTGAAGCGTACCTGAAGCCCCACCCATCGATGGCACTGGCGAACACCACGTTGCCCTGGTCAGGTGAGAAGTACAGGTGGGAGTCGTCCGTCTCCTCCAGACCGGAGCTCCAGTCGTACACCTGCTCCCCACCGCTCCTCTCGCTGGTCCCCTGCGTCTCCGAGTCCTTCTCCGCCCGCTCCTCCAGGACTTTGGAGGTGAAGAGAGACCCCGTCACTGCGTTTACCTGGAGGATGACAAACGAGCGGATTCAGTCTCTGTGCATTTCACATGTACATTTACAGCATTTAGCAGACGCTCTTATCCAGAGCGACTTACAAGCGACTTACTGGGCGGCAGTGTTAGCATAATGGTTAGGGAGCTGGGCTTGTAACTCAGAGGTTGCTGGTTCAATCCCAGGTGGGGACACTGCCGTTGTACCTTTGAGCTAAAGGTACTTAACCTGGATTGCTTCAGTAAAAATATCCAGCTGTATAAATGGATTGTATGTAAAGAGATGTGAAACTGGAAGTCGCTCTGGATAAGAGCGTCTGCTAAATGCCTGTAATGTAATGTAACGTAACAAGATGGTAGTGTAACAGAGTTTCGAACCGAGGATCTTCGACGCGACGAGAGCAATTTAGCCCCGCTGAGCTAAAGACTCAAGTCTCTAACTCTGGGAACTAATCACACTCTTATCAACGTCACTTTCTGTAGTGGACGCTCACGTACCAGAGCTCACCCGCTACAGTAGGAACAATCATAGTTAGCGCAAGAGATCAGTGCAGTAATACAGCGATAGACATCATTGCAGGCAGCTGCACACCATACCTGTAACACTGGGAAGGAAAAGGTTAGTGATTTTTTTATTTTTTTTTATTTTTATGAGGAGTAAGCAGTCAGGTCTGGATGCACGAGAGATTGGAGATGATCTAATTAGGGAAAGCAGGGCAGGGTGTATTTTTTTTTTTTTTGCGAATGATGTATTGTAAAATGTTAAAAATTGGATTGTATATTGTACAAATGTCTGCCTCAGGATAAATGTTTTTGCACTGATAACTTTGCTGTTTTGCACTTAACTCTGAACGTGTTGCACATCTTGCTGGCCAAATGGAGGACCACAATGGAAATAAGCCGGAAGGCTTTTTTGTGTTTTTATCCTCGTTAGAGTGGTTTTAATGGATGTATCGCAGCCCAAATGGGGTGAAGCTATATATGTATTTTAACATTCTTCCAAATAAATTAAATTCACCAGGGGAAGCTCACCTGCTCCAGCAGTTTCTGCAGGTGTGTGTAGGCCTCTTGCGGAGTGAACTTCAGCTCGACGATCAGCCTGTCGATTTTATTGATCAGCAACACGGGGCGGATGTTCTCAAGCCACGCTTGTCGTAAAACCGCTTGTGTCTATAGTCAAAAACACGACAGGGAAAAATGGAATCAATGCCACACTGTGCTCCTTCAGGAAATATATTTTAGTTTATTCAGAAAACCTACTTACTTTGCTTTTATATTACCACTAACCATTAAATTATTTTATAAAAATAGACAAATATTTTTTTCCCCATTTGATTCAAATATGATCAATTTATAAAAAGAAAGATGCACATTAGCATCATATTTGTAATCAGAATATGTTTACCTTGCATTAATGTAATTTCTCAGAACACTATGTAATGCTTCACCTTCAAAATCTACTTTGTGGTTTTAAAACATTAAGAAGTCCATAAAATGGATGGTCAACTTTTAGGAATATACTTTATTAGCCATGTTACCCAAGGTAATTGGAATTAGTCTTTTCGCATATCTCTCCTAAGACACACACACACACACACACGCACACACACACACACACACACACACACACACACACACACACACACACACACACACACACACACACACACACACACACTATACATATGTATTCCCTCAGAGAGGTCAGAGCCCAGTGACAGCCACAGTACGGCGCCCTTGGAGCAGTTTAGGGGTTCAGTGCCTTGCCCAGGAAGTGAACTAACATCCCTCCGGTTTCCAGTTCATTGTTTTTTTTGTTTGGCCTTCCTGGGATTCTAACCAGCAAACCCTCCACTGTCAGCCCGTGTCGCTAACCACTGAGCCACTGCCGCCCCCCACCGACTTTTCGTACAAACTACTTCGATGTTATTGCACAACTTGGCGAGGCACGTTTGGCAGTATGTGCTACCTGAGGACAAACGCCCTCCACGGCATCCACGACGATGATGGCCCCGTCGCACAATCGGACCGCAGTCGACACCTCGGAGGAGAAGTCCACGTGACCAGGCGAATCAATCAGATTGATGAGGTAGTCATTTCCACCTGAGAGCGCGGGGAGCAGGAAGACTTCGCGTCAGCAAGTTCCGTTTCCACAGGAACTCACCAAATGTCAAACACGCACACCGCTTGTCAACTGCTCACAGAGATAATGCAGACTTTACATTTCATATTTCAAGTGTACAGTATTTTGAAGAGTCAGCAAGATCGCTTACCAGTCGCGTAATGTAGTGATATCGCACTGGATTTCATAGTGATTCCCCTGATCTGTTCATCCTCTCTGCTGTCCAGATATCTCAGCTACGGATTTGAAAAATAAATTGTGTTACAGCACAGCGTGGACCGCATTCTGTCTGCTGTCCTGAACACGTGTGGTGGACAAACTCATTGTACGAAAACAGCACGCGATGACAGTGATATTACAATATCGATAATGTTCGAGAATACCAACCTTTCCTGCTAATCGATGGGATATAATGCCATTGCTGGCCACCAAGCAATCTGCTAGGGTGGTTTTACCTGCAAAATAGTTTGAGAACAGATTTTAATACTTTAAAAACTGCTGCCATTAAGCAACTTTGTGTGGAGGCGAACAAAACAAATCAAGTACGTTGTGCTAAACACAGCCAGGCAAAGCAACTACGCAGTGACGTATATTACACAACGTAATCTGACATGCAGTGCAGTCCCATTTGAAACAGATCAAGGCGCCTGCAATGAAAATAGCAGTAAAAAATAAACACACAGCAACTTTACAAATCATTAGACGACTTACCATGATCCACGTGAGCTAAAATACAGAGGTTTCGTATATTTGACGTGTTTTGCTGTAGTGCAATAATTTTGTCTAAGCTTGTGTGCACCATTCTTGCTGATCTGAAAGGGAAGTTAATGGCGTTAGCAAGCCGGTACATAAAACAATAGCCAACAACACACACACACTACTTCATCGGTGAATGCAATTTCTGGAACATAATAAACGAATTAGCTTGTCAGTCAGAACGCCATGAAATACTTACCCCCACCCGTTAGCTAATCTTAACTAGCACGTCAGTTGGCAAACTAGATAATAGTTAGCTAACTAACTTGACGTTACCTTGTCAGCTATGAACTAAAGTTATACCCATTTTACCGTATATTATGATAACTAACTAGCTGCTGAATAGTTAGCTAGTAATATTAACTAGGCTTTAAAAACAAGTCAGGACCGACAGTCAGCTGTTTAGCTAGCTAACGTTACATAGCTTGACAACTAGCTGTAAGCTAGCTCGGTAGCAACACATTCGCTAGCTTTGAAGTTTTAAAAAATGTGCTTATAGGGTTATCCTGCCGAGGAAGTACCGCGATTATCGCCAGTACCTTAAGACCTGCTACGTTACAGAAAACGTGAATGACGGCTTGATTTCACGTGGAAGACTTCACATGTAAAAACAAACCTCACGTTGCTCTCCTCTGAACCGGAAGCGCGTCACGGTTCGTCCCCTTTGCCCTCCGTATCACGTATAAAAAAAGACGTCGTTACGTAAAGACGTCGTTACTAGGACGCCTCCTGGTTGCCTCGGAGACTTGTTGCTTCAGAAACACTCCTGTTTCTGGTGCCAGGGGCATTTTAAGAAATGTGCTCGTAGCAAAGCAACAACTGAAATATAGTCCAAATCTAAATCAACAACTAAAATCTAGTCAACTTATATATGATTCCTAGCTCAAGTGGAGAATATGAAACGATTATGCATTTGTGACATTTGTAACTGTGGGTAAGAATGTTTTTCTTGATTGTATTTCGTTCCAGAAGCTCGCTAGTAAAAAATAAATGGAGATACATTGCGATCTTAGATAGCTTGGCAGCACTAGCCGACCAACGTAATATTTTCAGAATGCCAGATACAATAGCTAGCTTGTAAAAATATATATATAATTTGTACATTTAACGTGCCAACAGTGCCAATGTAAAAACAATGGCTGCGATAAATTGTCGGAATTGGCACACGAGTATTAGTACTTTAGTGTTGACGTTGCAGCAAGCAAGCTACTTGCCAACAACCTCAAACACAACATTTAGATGTGGCCAGTTTGTTCTCAAAAGACTGTTTTGCTGTAGAAATAGTCTACTTCGCGCATACGTGCCTGCAGCTTTAGTTAAACCGCTAAATTAACTACAAGTAAATTGGTTTGGCTGGTGAGCTAATTAGTAGACTCACGGGGATCTACTTCCCACAGGACGAACACCAAGATAAGGTTTCCTTGTTGTCGAATCGTTAACATCTCGCTGTACTGGTCTCGTTGACCGTGATCTTGTGGTTGGATTTGACACCTTAAAAAAAAAACTTGAGCGGTTTAAATCTGACTGTGTAGGCTACTAGATAGTGTCTGTATTATAGCCAAATATCAAATTAATAACATCAAATATCATTGCATCATAACCTTAATATGCGTCGATGTGATTGTAGTCCATATTTGTTCATTTCTGCAATCATGCAGGCATATTATAAGTGTTTTGACAAGCAGACCCGCCTCTTGAAAATGACGACAAATTAATCAATCACTCAATGAAGGTACCAAGGTTTATTCATGAATGAGTAAAAACAAACATCACAAGAAATAATTGATTACCTTTTTTGGGGAAAGTGGAAAAATGTCCTCTAATCCAGAAGGCGCGTTCATTGTTTGTTTTATATTGATTAAACACAAGAAAACCACTGAAGTAATATGAACGTTAAAGAGAAAAATAAAGAAAAAAAAACATTGCGTGGATATTTTTCCACAGACGCCACCGCTGTGCCCACCAGCCCACTGCCCTGTACCGGAGAGACAGTCAGGCGTGTACCGTGACCGAGTACAAGGAGAAGTACCCCACGCACGGCGGCTATAACGCCCCCGCCAGCATGAAACCGAAGGAGGAGTACCAGAAGGACCGCGGACGGATGGAGGGAACCACGACTTTCCAGTAATTCATACATTCATTCATACATTCATTCATACATTAATTCATTATCTAACCAGCTTATTCCTGGTCAGGGTCGCGGGGGGAGGCTGGAGCCTATTCCAGCATGCATTGGGCGAGAGGCAGGAATACACCCTGGACAGGTCGCCAGTGACATAATGCACACACATGATTGTAATGAATCCATCATGAAGAGCTCTTTTAAAAAAAAATTCTCATGAATATATTATGACTGCTTTATGTAGATAGTTCATGTGAAGCATCACCAAATGCTCAGAGTTTCTCCCATTTTCTCCCAATTTAGTAGCCAATTACACTCTCTATTTTTCATGTCAATCCCCCCCTCGTATTGTGAGTTTGCTGCCGTACTCCTGAGACCGGCAGTGACAAAGGCGAAGTATCGTCTCCTCCGAGCCAAAACTCGCCAGCCTGTTGACTGTAACTCTGGTACTACAGAGCCACTCCTGTGCGCAGCGAACATCTTGTCGGCTTCCTTCCCCCCTCCCTGGGGCGGACAGCCAATCGCCGCCCCCAGTGGCACTCCCGGCCAGAGCCGACTCTGGCGCAGCTGGTGGAATCAAACCCCGGTCACAGTGGCCAATGTCGAACATTGTAACCACTAGACCACCCGGGAGGCCCACCAAATGTGTTTCTTGTGTGCTTTTCCCCCCCAGGTCTGACTACGTTCCTCATGAAGTGTCTTCCCGGCCTGCCCGGCAACAGGCCGAATATAAACCCAACACTGGAGAGATCGACATGGAGACGACCTACAAGCTGGACTTCAACCCGTACGAGGTGCAGCCGTTCGCCCCCGCACGACCCAAAGAGAGATTCCACTCAACGGGAGGGAAGCTGGACACCGTGCCAACGTACAAAGGTGATGATATTGATCCACATCCAAACGATGTGTATTTGCTTGGCTGTTTACATTTTACATTTTAGGCATTTAGCAGACGCTCTTATCCAGAGCGACTTACACAGTTTACATTTCTTTACATACAATCCACTTATACAGCTGGATATTTTACTGAAGCAATTCAGGTTAAGTACCTTTAGCTCAAGGGTACAACAGCAGTGCCCCACCTGGGGATTGAACCTGCAACGTCTAAGTTACAAGCACAGCTCCCTAACCATTACACTACACTGCCAGCCGTTTACACGCGAGTATTTATTTGCTAGCACTATTGTCACGTGGGACCGGTTCTGGTCCACGTAAACTCCAGGTTTTTCAAAAAAAATGTAACAGCTAAGATTCAAATAACAGATTTCCCTCCTTTAAAGAGGACTATCGGGCATGGGAGCTGAGCAAGAGGGAGCCCGCCAAGCCGGAGTTCACGTATCAGCCCCCGTCCGGCAAGTTCGGCAACGCCACGACGTTCCAGGACGACTTCACCGCGAGGGGCCCGGTCGCGCGCGAGAGCTTCAAGCCGCCCAACGTGGCCACGGTGTCCGACGCGCCCTTCGACGACGAGACCAGCCACCGCGTCTCCTTCCCCCACCACCCGCTGGAGGCCCGCTTCGTCAAGGCCCGGGAGGAGTACCGCCCCAGCAGCCAGCCCTTCCAGGACCACACCACCCACCGCAGCGACTACCTGGGCCTGCCGGGCCAGCTGCCCAAGAGCTTCAAGCCCGACGCGACCAAGGTGGCGTCCGACGTGCCGTTCGAAGGCAGCACCGAGTCGCACGACCGATTCCAGAAGTGGCCGCTCGCCACGCCGCAGGTGCGCCAGTCCACGGAGTACGCGGCGCCCAGCGTGCCCATGGACCTGAGCACCACGTCGCAGGGCGACTTCGTGCGGCACGCCGTGCGGCCGTTCGTCTCGGTGAGGCCCCCGCCGCGAGCCGCGCGCTCCTCCGCCCCCTTCCAGGGCCTCAGCACCATGCGCGACGACTTCCGCGCGTGGGAGGGCCGCCGGCGGCAGGAGGCCGTCAGGAGGCCGGAGGAGACGCGCCGGCTCAGCGGCAAGATCGACCACCTGACCACCTTCAAGGAGCACTACACACACCACCACGTGCAGCCGCCGCCCAGCTTCAAGCCCGCCAACGTGCCCCTCAGGTCTGAGGCGCCCTTCGACGACGGCACCATGTACCGCAGCGAGTTCACGCCCAAGAAGATCAGCGTGTGCCCCGCCAGCTTCGACTCCCCGCCCGGCTACGTCTTCGACAACAGCGACGAGCGCGGACACAAGTTCTTCCGCAAGCTGTCGTCCCAGGACAGGGACAGGAGCAAGATTGCGGTGGCCAGCGAGATCCACACCCCTAAGGAGGTGGCGGTGTTGTCCTAAGCCTTCGTCACGTTTCAGAGCTTACCCCCCAAATCAGGCCATTTATTTCCTCCTCAAACTGATCTCCCCCTTTTGGGTACTGGCGATGCTTTTTTAAAATTGTTGGCTTCGCTTAAAGTTGGAACTTTGCCAGCGATATAACGCTACAGATCAGGGCAAATAACTACTAGGCCCCTAGGACAATATGCTTACGAGTCAATTTGCACAGAAATAATAATTTAAAAAAGATTTTAACATTGATCGTTATTCTGAATAATGCAGCAAATTGGTTGGAGCAATAATAATATATTCCTCTTGATCTTATGTGTTCTCTTGTCAGAAGAAATATACTAATTTGTTTATTCTGGGTATCACGAGTCAAACTCGTAATATATCGTATACTTATGCTTGCCTACTCTCAGTGAATATTTCTGCAACACTAAGAATGTACAGTGCCGTTGGATTCATGCAGCGTACTACAAAAGCATCCAAGCGTATATATATCAATTATTTGTCGATATTTGTTAATTGGTTTATAACCATGTCATTCCTTAAAGCAATGCACTTTCATATAAATCTATTAAAGGACTTGTGTTTGAACTGTTTGTGTAAAGTGTCACTTTGATGAATGTACACAGCAACAAATCCACTAATCACAAAACCAAATGTTAAGATTGTCTTTATTGTCTTAGTACTGCCTCCGATAGCACTTTAATGTTGCTTTACTTTGTCCCAGAACTGTAGTATTTCTGCATATTAATGATCACTTCACAATCTGCATCCATTTCAACACCCGATACATTTAACGGTAAATGCCAGTAGCTATGGTGGAATGTTGAGATCAGGTATATACATTTCTATTGCTTTGCGTTTCTTGACGACAGTTTATGTATTTAGAAAACATTTGCAACGATACTTCCCGATTGCATGCATATGAAATCAAGAGGGGAAAAATTGGAAATCGATAAATCATGTTAGCAAGTGCTAAATGCAGGGTTAATCTTCAAATCTTAAATACACGGTATAAAGACACAACAAAAAAACAGAAACTTTGGTGGTAAGAAAATAAAGTCCCAAAAAAATCTACACTCAATGTACAATATTGCACTTAAAACATGGTATGTACAGAACACTTTACAATGCACCACATTAATATGAAACAAACAAAAAAATGAGACCCTTTATTAGAATTCAGAAAGCAAAATGCACGAATGCATGTCTGTGTACCAGGCTGTACATTGCATTTCCTTTACATTGAACGCAGTCCTCCATTCTGAAGCCAAACACACCTTTAACACTGATTAGAATCTAATGACCTGTACGCACATGTACAGCTTTTACCTGCCATCTGTGTGCACGGTTAGCTTCGCGATTTGAAGATATTTATTTATCGTGACTGATTTGAACACGGACATTTTGTAACCACTGTGTTCAAAGCAGTAATCAAAACTTTAACCTTTGCAAGCACAAGGCTAAACTCCCAACAACATCTCCCTGCGTAGAAGATCCAGGTCTCTTGCACAGATGTAACGTCACTGTCCTTAGTGGACATGCATGTTGAAGTCCACAATGCAAAAAGAAAAAAGTATATTACGTACTAACCATTTAGTCATTACCCAGGGCTATATTATATTATATTATATTATATCAGGGCCCGTATGTACAATGATCCTAAGAGTAGGAGTGCTGATCTAGGATCAGGTTTCCCCTGTCCATATCCTAACCATATCCATTATGAGCTAAAATGCTAAACTGATCCTAGATCAGCACTCCTACTCTTTGTACATACGGCCAAAGGTCTGTAACCTTCTCCTAAAGACTTGGAATAGCGATCAGCTAAACTGCAGCTACAACTGCAGATGTATTTCTTTACTGTTATCTTACAAAGCCTTCACATGTGTGAATGGTCATATATAAATGGCTCTGCACTTTATTCTAAACCCAGAACAATGTTGTTGGGGTTTTTTTGTAGATGTGTTGACTATACACACAGCTAATATACCAATTATAGTACCACCACTGAGAAAAGTTACCAAGAATGTACTGTAATGATAAGTTCCACTCGATTTTTGAGAAGCTAAACAAAAGAAAAAATAATGAACACAAAATGTCATCGAATCTTTCACTCTGGATTCTGGGCCACTTGCCGTGGATCGACAAGCACCAGGGTTCCCACGCGGCATGGAAAAACCTTGAAAATCACGGAAAATTATTCTGTCATGGAAATTTCTGATTCCATGTAACGTTATATATTTTTCTTATTTTCCGATAACGTTACCGCAAAATGACTGTTCCCCTGTCACCGTTGTTGCCACCTGCCACAGCTGTTCTCTCTCACACACACACACACACACACACACACACACATACACACACACACACACACACACACACACACACAATGTGTTTTTGCACTGGCAACAAAACGTGTTAAGTTATGATTTTTGTTTCAGTTGCAAAAAACAAAAACAAAAATAGAAAAAGTCATTGAAAACCTTACATTTGTCATTGAAATGTAATGGAAAATGGAAATTTGCTTTGAGTGGGAACCCTGAACATCCACAAAACTAAACCACTATAGCCAGGCATTGCCATATTCATAGTACAATATGTGTACCAATTAAAAATCGGTCAACCGCTTGTTCAAACACATTCTTTGCTGTAGATGGCTAATAATGGGATTGTTTAAATACTTAAAAGGTTCAAAGCTAGATCTCTAATCGACCAAACCTTAGCTCTCTAATCTACTCTACCTGCACATAAAGAATATGTGTGTTGTAATGGTGTAGAATAAATCATCTACAATGCATAATTTCTAACACGTCAGAAGGTGCACGATAAGTCTTCTCGGACACCGTTTTAACTAATAGCCAAGCCCAGTGATGTGCAGTTTAACTATTCAACCGTTGAGACCATATTTTTTACTTACAGCACATCTATAGGTTTGGGCTTTTTCATAGGGCTGAAGAATTTGGACAGGGAGGATCTGAAATGGTAAGGGACTTCACTCGCGTAAACAGAAGCGGCGTCGCTTCATTGCCGAAAACAAAATGGAGGCGACAGGCGCTATGCAGTATTCGTTAAGTTGTCTGTTAAGTGCTGCTGTAAAATGCTATAGGCTGGACACGCGGTGTGCCCAGAGCTCCGCACAGCGTCCGCGTCGTTGGATGGGTCAATATCGAGAAAGGGTCCTTCCTTCCTTCCGTCCGTCCGTCCATCCCCACAAGTGTCCAAAAAACCCAAAAAGGACAATGTCTGTGCTCCCTCCGCCTTCTCCATTTCCTCTTTCCACCGATCCGTCGGAAACGGAGGTCAAACAGAATACGTTCTGCGCTGGTATCTCCAGAAAGCCCCTCCACTAACTAAGCCGGCACATTCCAACGGAGGTGAGACCATTCCGTTTTCCAGTATAATTTCCTCAAAGTCCGAAGAAGCAGTCTGTATGTTTAGAAGTGAAGTCTAGCGCGGTTTTAATGCAAATTCTACTTCTGCGGAGCATCCCTCATCCCCTCCCCTCCCCTCCCCCCCCCGGCCCCCCCACCCCATCGCCTGCGTGCTGATTGGTCAGTTGTGTCCGGTCACTGGCTCTCCGGCTCCTCCACAGGACTCACAGCACCTCTGCTTGTACAGGGCCACGAGGCACAGCTGGAGCTGCCTCACCACAGAGCAGTACTGGGTCGTGTCCCTGCAGTCACCTGAACAAATCACACAGAAATAAATTAGAAAGATTCCCCTCCTCCTCTCCCGCTCTCTTAGAAAGAGGCTTAACATTTCCAACAGAGGGGGCGGGCGGCAGATAACGTAGTGGTCTAACGCACCGTATTTTTGGCCTGGTCATCAGCCCCTATCGGGGGCGCCGTTTGGCTGTCCCCCACAGGGGGGAGGGTGAGCCGGCATGAACTCGCTGAGAAGCACGTAAGGGAGTCTCCAGAACGTGGGTGGGGGCGGATTCCGTCTCGAAGGAAACAGAGTTCGCTGCCCACGGAGAATTAGCTTGCCTCGTAGAGATGAGTGTCGGACTCGTGTGGGGAGGGCACATCGAAATATAATAGAGGGTGTAATTGGCTACTAAATTGGGAGAAAAACGGGGAACAAAAATCTGAAACAAATAAAAATAATAATAAAATAAAAAAGATCCTCTCCTTCCCTGCTCTCTTAGAAAGGGGCTGAACACCTTCCAACAGAACACTGGAACCAGACACGGGAATGAATTGTGTGCGGTGTCAACTTTGTGTGTGGGGGGAGAGAGAGAGAGAGAGCGCGCTCCAAAACAAGTGATGGAAATCCGGATTTTTCCAAATGGAACGGGTTCAGCTTGGCCTCCAGGGGGCGCCGGTGAAGTAAGTTTGGGTTTCTCACCTCCCGCTGCAACCCAAAACAATTGCCCCCGGTCGCTACGTGTTTCGGTGCCCAAGTAACCGTGAAACAAAATGTAAACATCGAATTAATCTTGTGAGGAAAAACACCCTTCAGAATGATATCCCGCTCCTCGCCAACGCAACGGCGTACGGCCCCTCCGGTCTGCGGTCGGCGCGGGAACGGCGCTCACGCTCTCTGCCAGACAATATATTATTCTCACAGCGTGTGTGGCACTTTGCCTGTCCTAATAAGTTTCACAGGGCATTTCTTTATTCGCAAGAGCAGAAATACGATACGATCGACACTCTCCCGTTTTTCACATAACACATTAAGGAACCACAGGTTCACAGAGTGCAGAATAAATAGTGTCTGTACCACAAAAAGGGCTTTTAAGAGCCTCTCTGTATGAAACACCAAGCCGTCGCATATTAAGGGATCTGAAGAGCCTCTCTCTAGAGCGCCGCTGGTACAAAAGACCACGAACCGTACGTACAAAGACTGTAAGAAGGGCGGTGGATAGCGGTCTAACGCACCGTATCTTGGCTGGTCTGATACGGTGTGCGCTGCCTGTCAGGGACGCGGTTCTAAACCCGTCTCTACCAGACCGGCCCTGGTCGTCAGCCCCGATCGGAGGCGGCGTTTGGCTGTCCGCCCCAGGGGAAGGGGGGGAGGGTGAGCCGGCTCGGGTCCGCCGTGAAGCACGTAAGGGAGTCTCCAGAACGTGGGTGGGGGCGAATTCCGTCTCGAAGGAAGCAGAGTTCGCTGCCCTTTGAGAATTAGCTTGCCTCGTAGAGACGAGCGGCGGACCCGTGTGTGGAGGGAAAATCTAAATAAATAGAGGGTGCAATTGGCCACTAAATCAGAAACAAATGTATAAAAAAATGAATTGGAAAAAATATTCTCAGAGTAGGAGTGCTGATCTAGGATCAGTTTAGCCTTTTAGCTCATAATGGATATGGTTAGGATATGGACAGGGGGAAACCTGATCCTAGATCAGCACTCCTACTCTTAGAGTCTCTGTACATACGGCCCCAGGCCGTCGCGTATTAAGGCGTGTGTGGGATCCTGGCGGGCCTCCTTACTGCCGCAGGGCGTGACGTTGCAGTGTTGCCAGGTGATGGGCCGCCGTTGCCAGGCGCAGTGCTCGTCGGCGAGGGTCTTGCTGTTCCTCCGGTGGACGCACTCCACACGGCGGGACTGGAACCCGTTTCCACAGGCCGCCGTGCACGCCCGCCACGGCCCCACCTTCCACTGCACATCACACATCTCAGAGGAGCAGTTCCGCTCCGACAGGGGCCTGCAGGGAACGCAAGCAGCTGTGGGTCTGTGTGGCTCAGTGGGTAGAGCGTGGGTCTGTGTGGCTCAGTAGGTAGAGCGTGGTTCTGTGTGGCTCAGTAGGTAGAGTGTGGTTCTGTGTGGCTCAGTAGGTAGAGCGTGGCGCTGACAACGCTTAGGTTGTGGGTTCGATTGGGGGGGATTCGTTGGGGCCACATATACTGAAAAATGTATACATTCACTACTACTATAAGTCGCTTTGGATAAAAGCGTCTGATAAATGGCATATATTATTATATTACTATATTACAAGCATCCACACAGCTAGCTGAGGGCAGCAGTATAGTATAATGGTTAGGGTACTGGACTTCTAACTCAGAGGTTGCTGGTTTTATTCCCAGGTGGGGGTATTGCCATTGCACCCTTAAGCAAGGTACTTAACCTGGATTGCTTCAGTAAAACATCCAGCTGTATAAATGGATTGTATATAAAGAAATGTAAACTGTGTAAGTCGCTCTGGATAACAGCATCTGCTAAATGCCTACAAATGTCAAATGTCAAAAAAACAAGCCCTTGCATGTCAGTGTCCTGTGCAAATCCTTTCCAGAAGTTCTGAATGTGGCCACATGGGGTCAGCAGAGTCCAAAAACACAAAGTGAATATATTGTGGTTTTAGGGGCCAGCGAAGCAATTGATGTGCGTGTGTAATTACTACAGATTCAATATATTTTTCCAGCATTTATTCATTTATGATTTCACAGTTATATAATCATTTGTTTTATAGAACCTTTCAAAGCAAACAGAAAAAATTTAATACGACCATCAGAGATTATTATATTCTCTATTCTCCCGTGTAAACTCCGTCAGATTAATGTTCAGAAAACGAGTAGTGCGATTCGTAGTGTGTGATGTACAGCTGAAGTAATGGAGCTGGCATCGCTCAGCGCTAATAAATAACACTAAAACTCTGAAGCAGCGCTCTGGGTCCTGACTCCCATCCTCCTCCAGAGACCTTGTGCAAACACTGTTCGTTTGGAACACAGCTGTGCGTGAGCACCGTCACAAAGCACGAAGCTTTATGAGATAAGACGATGGCAAACCTCTACCAATATCAATCACAATAAAAGGGTCAGCTATAGCTGGATGCCAATAGGAGGTGTCTGGATGACGTGACTAAGGTCCACACTGACTTAACGAAAGAAAGACCACGTTAAGATTCTCCTGTTGAGGCCTCGGGTGGCGTAACGGTCTAAGCGTTCACCCGCAATGCAAGTTGCCTACTGCAGCCGTGGTTCGAAACCTAGCTGCGCCAGACTGGCCCTGGTGGGGAGCCCCGATTGGGAGCAGGGATCTGGCTGTCCGCCCCAGGATGAGCTAGCTGAAGAAGCACGTAAGAGTGACTCCAGAACGTGGGTGGGTGAATTCCATCTCGAAGGAAGCAGAGTTCACTGCCCTCTGAGAATTAGCTTGCCTCGTAGAGACAGGCAGTGGACTCGTGTGGGAAGGGTAATTCTAAATAAATAGAGGGTATAATTGGCCACTAAATTGGAAGAAAAATGGGAAAAACAAACAACATTTAAAAAAAAAGATTCCCTTGCAAGCAGTGTAAACGTGCAGCGCTACAGAGCTGTGTAGCTGCTGGTGGACTCGGTGTGTTGTGGGGGGTGTGTTGTGGGGAGGTTGTGGGGAGGGTGTTGTGGGGGGGGTGTCTTGTTGTGGCAGGGGGTGTGTTGTGGGGGTGTGTTGTGGGGGGTGTGTTGTGGGGGGTGTTGTGGGGGTGTAATGGGGGTGTTGTGGGGTGTGTGGGGTGGGGGTGTGTTGGGGGTGTTGTGGGGTGTGTTGGGGGGGTGGGGGGGTGTGTTGTGGGGGGGTGTTGTGGGTGTTGTGGGGGGTGTGGGGGGTGTTGTGGGGGTGTGGGTGTGTTGTGGGGGTGTGTTGTGGGGGTGTAATGGGGGGTGTTGTGGGGGTGTGTTGTGGGGGTGTTGTGGGGGTGTGTTGTGGGGGGGGGTGTTGTGGGGGGGTGTGTTGTGGGGGGGGGTGTTGTGGCGGCTTGGTGGCGGGGCGTACCTGTCCCTCTGGTCGCAGTGAGACTCCGGGAGGGCGGAGCCGTTCAGGTGCTTGCACGCCACTGGTCGGCTCTGCACCGTCAGGGCGGGGCCAAGACATCGCCCGGAGCACTGCGACAACGGGGCGACAAACAACAACGGCACATCGGCAACAGCCCACACATCCTGTAAGTCACTCTGGATAAGAGCGTCTGCTAAATGCCTAGAATGTCAAATGTAACAGGGGTGACGTGCTGTTACCAGTACTATCGTGGTCACGAGGGACTTTAAGCATCGAGGGCTGCTGGGATGGTGACCGAGAATAAACGTGTCGATGCCGTAGCCGCGGAAATCAGTCACTAAAAGCAACAACCCTTCAGAATCTGACTGTAAATAGCGAACGTTATTAGCTCTGAAAAATGTCATTTCAAAGGGGGCCGGATAGAAGAGTTGCTTTATAAATGTTGAGGATAAATGTATTAATTTTGGACAAAATGTAACATGTATATATTTTTTTAATTAGTGTGTCTTTGAAAAAAAAGTGCCCTGAATTCATTGAAAGTATAGTGTCATTATCTATTGTAAAACAAGTTGTATTTCTTAGCCAGGTCTCCCTTGGGAAAGAGATTTTGAATCTCAACGGGACTTCCTGGTAAAATAAAGGCAAAATAAACCACACATTGTAGCGACCCTGTGAAAGTGGTACTTCCCCCCCGTAGTGGATCAACAGGCTGAGCAGCAGCAGAGGGGAGTGTCTCAAGTTCACGCAGGCGCAAAAGCAAAAGCAGTGTAGTGTAATGGTTAGGGGGAACTGGGCTTGTAACTCAGAGGTTGCTGGTTCAATTCCCAGGTGGGGGCACTGTCGTTGTACCCTTGAGCTAAAGATGCTTAACCTGGATTGCTTCAGTAAAATATCCAGCTGTATAAATGGATTGTATGTGTAACTGAGGCTGGTTCTGCCCGCAGCGAGTTTCAAACCGAGGATCTCGACGCGACAAGAGAGCGATTTAGCTCGCCGAGCTAAAGACTCAAGTCCCTAACTCCGGGAACGAATCACTCTTATCGACGTCACTCTGCAGCGGACGCTCACGTACCAGATCACACCCGCTACATATGTAAAAGAAATGTAAACTGTAAGTCGCTCTGGATAAGAGTGTCTGCTAAATGCCTGTAATGTAACGTAATGTAAAAGAGCGCAGGTTTATTTTAACAGCCGTCGATGCCTAAAGTCCCTATTGTGACCGGAGGGGTGGTGGAGTGGGGCGGGGCGGGGCGGGGCGGGGCGGGGCCGTACCTGTGGCCAGGGGCTCGCCTGCCACCCCGTGCAGGTGTCTGACTGGCACTCCTCCCTGTCCTGGGGTCTGGAGGCCCTGCTGCAGGAGGAGAGGGGCAGGGCCCTGATCACGCCCGCTGCCCCCACCCGCTGGCAGGACACCTGCCTCTGCCTGGAGCCCCGCCCACAGGAGGTGGAGCACTTGGACCACACGGTGGACACCCAGCTGGAAACACAACAGAGATTAGCCAATCAGATGTAGAGGGCACGATCAGGTGGCATTGTGTAGCCAATCAGATGTAGGGGGCATGATTAGGTGGCATTGTGTAGCCAATCAGATGTAGGGGGCATGATTAGGTGGCATTGTGTAGCCAATCAGATGTAGGGGGCATGATTAGGTGGCATTGTGTAGCCAATCAAATGTAGGGGGCATGATTAGATGGCATTGTGTAGCCAATCAGATGTAGGTGGCACGATTAGGTGGTCAGGTGGCCATTTTTATAAATTATATATTTTTTTAATTATAGTTTCACATTTTTCCCCCATTTTTCTCCCAATTTGGTTGCCAATTATACCCTCTATTTATCTCAACTCACCCTCCCCCACGAGTCCGCCGCCCGTCCTCTGAGTAACAAGCACATTTCCCGGGCCGGTAGATCCGCCTCCTCTGAGACGGAACCAGACCACCATTGTGGTGTTTTTGTTTTGGGAGAATGTAACAGTAAATGAATAAAAAATGTAGGGCTTGTGCTTTGCATGTGTACATCTCACATTCTCATTGGGGGCTGAGCCCCCCTAAAGGGCAGATCCTAGAGTCGCCCCTGATAGTAGACATCTCTGTGTCCCGCAAACAGGACAGCCTGGAGAAGGAGGCTTTAACACTGCGCTGAGGTTTCTGGGACCAGCAGAGAGCACCAGTAAAACATTTATGGACTCCTCAAAGGCCGTCTGCAGCGTTAAACGACAGAATGGGCTACCCAAAGAGTTTAGCACAGGTAATCGGCCCTGACATCTTTATTTTAACGCTTTATTTTAACGGTTAACGGAGGCCAACCACACCGGCCCTTTGGCTGTCAGGAGAGAGAGAGAGAGAGAGAGAGAGAGAGAGAGAGGCTACAAAGCGTGCCGACGGCCTCGTAGGTCGAGTGAGGCTGCGCTGCGCATTCCAGCGTTAATATTAGATTCCCCCGTCGGCAGAGAGCCCTGGTCAGGGCACGGTGAGGGGCGGAACACGGGTTTTAGGCCTCAGAGCGCCTGCACCTGCTTTCATTACGGAAAACAAAACTCCCGTGAGTGAGATGCTGAAAGATACACTGGCCCTCTGCTTCACGGTCACAAAACAGATGTCTCCATTTATTTTCCTCCCATTTTCTCCCAATTTAGTAGACAATTGACCCTTCGCTAAACCACGCCCCCCTTAGTTATTGTTGCTAAGTACGTCAAGCTTTCGGAGCCAGCATGGCGCTCCCCCTGTCGCTAACTGCACTCCCTGGAGAAATATTGTCCAATTTTGGGAAAATAGAAAAAGCTATTTCAGATAGAAGCAGACAGAAGGGTCTACAATATGCATTTGAAGGTTATATTCAAGATATCACACTGACCCAGCAACAAAATGACGTAAAAAAAAATGTAAGATAGAAGCGAAAGCCTACAGATCAGAGTAAAAGTGAACCACCGCATCACCGGGCGATTGAGACAGAGGACAACGACATTAAGGAGCAACACTGTTCCTGTAAAGCTGGGTAGGTCTCTATTCACTATTACAATCATTAAAAAGCAAAAGCAGTAGGCCTATATAACGTTACATTCAGTAGTAAGTTAGCTAGCATTAGCTAACTAACGTAACATTAGTCGCCTATAGTGTACTGTAACGACATTACTCTGGTTAGCTCCACAGGTAGCTCCATACCCTGGACCTCTGTAAAGCAAAAATATCAGCAGTGTGTCAGCCCAGTCTTCCACAAGATTTGGGTACTGGGACTGGGCTTCCCTTTGACAAAGTGCTGAAATAGTAATGAAAAAAATAGTATTACATTTTGACATCAAGGTAACGTTACCCACTTGGTTTTCTAGAGCTTGACTGTAACATCTTAACGTTAGCAAGCTGTCTGTATCACGAAATAACAAAGCGAACATTTAGTCTAACTTTACCAACGTTGCAACCCGGAGCTGTATATCCAGACCGTAGCCACGTTAGCTTAGCTGGCTAACACTTTTCAGGATTTGATTTAGGTTTATAAAAAGGAAAAAACGTATATCTCCTTCAAACCTCTCTGGGTAACAAGTGTCACTGTTACACGTGCCCCAGGCACAACGTTTAACCATAATTTGCTAAAAATCCGCAAAACCAGCTCGAAAATGAAGAAAATTTCTAATTTTTGCGTGAAAGTCAACGGAAGGCAGGAAAATACTGTCGGATCCTCTGTCAGAGTATGTAAAACACGGCGCTGTGATTGGCCAGTTTGCGTTTTTGGGCGTGGTTTAGCGAAGGGTCAATTACACACACTCTTTTCATGTCAATCCCCCTTGTATTGTGAGTTTGCTGCTGTTGCCCAGAGACAAAGGTGATACACCACCTCCTTTCAAGCCGGCACTCGCCAAGCCATCATAGCGAGTTTTAAAAAATCTAATTTTTTAGTAAATTTTTTTAATATTTTTTTTTCCTTTATATATATATTTTTTTCCTTTATATATATATATTATATATTTTTTTGTCAAATTTTTTTGTACATTTTCTTTTAATATATATATTTTTTTTTCTTTATATATATATTTTATATATTTTTTTAATACTTTTTCAAATTTTTTTTTTACATTTTTTTTTTTTTGTATGTATATTTTTTTATTTTTATTTTTTATTTTTGGTGACATTATTTTTTTCACTGAAATTTGGAGTAATTTTTTTGTGTCTGCGTAATGTGGTCTCTGTGTGATGGAGGAGGAGCTGGCGCGAGGGCGGCCTGTAGGAGAGAGGGAGAGAGGAGCTGGGGAGGCAGAGGCGGCCTGTAGGAGAGAGAGAGCAGAGAAGCTGGGGAGTGCAGGGCGGCCTGTAAGAGAGAGAGAGCGGAGGAGCTGGGGAGTGCAGGGCGGCCTGTAGGAGAGAGAGCGGAGGAGCTGGGAGCGCAGGGCGGCCTGTAGGAGAGAGAGAGCGGAGGAGCTGGGGAGCGCAGGGCGGCACAGTGTTGTGCAGTGATGCACAGTTTTGAGCTGTGATGTGCAGTTTTGAGCAGTGATGCGCAGTGATGTGCAGTTTTGAACAGTGATGCGCAGTTTTGAGCTGTGATGTGCAGTTTTGAGCAGTGATGCGCAGTGATGTGCAGTGATGTGCATTTTTGAGCAGTGATGCACAGTTTTGAGCAGTGATGCAGTGTTGTGCAGTGATGCGCAGTTTTGAGCAGTGATGCGCAGTGTTGAGCAGTGATGTGCAGTTTTGAGCAGTGATGCACATTGTTGTGCAGTGATGTGCATTTTTGAGCAGTGATGTGCAGTTTTGAGCAGTGATGCAGTGTTGTGCAGTGATGCGCAGTTTTGAGCTGTGATGCGCAGTTTTGAGAAGTGATGCACAGTGTTGTGCAGTGATGCACAGTTTTGAGCAGTGATGCACAGTGTTGTGCAGTGATGCACAGTTTTGAGCAGTGATGCACAGTGATGCATTTTTTTGGCATTTTTTTTAACTTTTTTTTCTTTTATAATTTTTTTCTTTTTACATTTTTATATATATATATTTATTTGGTCAAAAATTTTTGTTAATTTTTTTTTAAAATTTTTTTGCAATTTAAAAAAAAATATATATATGTTTTTCCTTTATATATATATTTTATATTTTTATTTTTTTTGGTCTATTTATTTTGTCTATTTTTTTGTCAATTTCTTTTTATATATATTTTTTCCTTTATATATATATATATATATATATATTTTTTATCAAATTTTTGTCAATTTTTTTGTCAATTTTTTTCTTTTTTATAATTTTTTTCTTTACATTTTTATATATATATTTTTTTGGTCAAATTTTTTGTACATTTTTTTAAACATATATATATTTTTCCTTTATATACTGTATATATTTTATATATATTATTTTTTTTCAAATTTTTTTTTAAAAATTTTTTAAAACTTTTTTAAAACTTTTTTTCTTTAATACTTTTTTTCTTTACATTTTTATATATATATTTTTTTTTTCAAATTTTTTGGATTTTTTTTTTTATATGTATATTTTTTTCTTTATTTTTTGTTTTTTGGTGACATTATTTTTTTCACTGAAATTTGGAGAATTTTTTTTTGTGTCTGCGTAATGTGGTCTCTGTGTGATGGAGCTGGGGCGCGCAGGGCAGCCTGTAGGAGAGAGAGAGCGGAGGAGCTGGGGAGCGCAGGGCGGCCTGTAGGAGAGAGAGAGCGGAGGAGCTGGGGAGCGGAGCGCTTTTTTTTTTTTTTTTTATAACATTTTTTTGTCAATTTAAAAAAATATATATATATGTTTTTCCTTTATATATATATTTTATATATTTTTTTTTTTGTACATTTTTTTGTACATTTCTTTTTATATATATATTTTTTCCTTTATATATATATATATATTTTCTTTTGTCAATTTTTTTGTCAATTTCTTTTTATATATATTCTTTTCCTTTATATATATATATATATATATTATATTTTTTTGTCAATTTTTTACAACTTTTTTTTAACTTTTTTTTTTTCTTTAATACTCTTTTTCTTTACATTTTTATATATATATTTTTTTGGTCAAATTTTTGGTAATTTTTTTTTATATGTATATTTTTGGTGACTATTTTTTTCACTGAAATTTGGAGAATTTTTTTTTGTGTCTGCGTAATGTGGTTTCTGTGTGATGGAGCTGGGGCGTGCAGGGCAGCCTGTAGGAGAGAGAGAGCGGAGGAGCTGGGAGCGCAGGCGGCCTGTAGGAGAGAGAGCGGAGGAGCTGGGAGCGCAGGGCGGCACAGTGTTGTGCAGTGATGCACAGTTTTGAGCAGTGATGCACAGTTTTGAGCTGTGATGTGCAGTTTTGAGCAGTGATACGCAGTGATGTGCAGTTTTGAACAGTGATGCGCAGTTTTGAGCAGTGTTGCACAGTGATGCGCAGTTTTGAGCAGTGATGCGCAGTGTTGAGCAGTGATGCGCAGTTTTGAGCAGTGATGTGCAGTTTTGAGCAGTGATGCGCAGTGATGTGCAGTTTTGAACAGTGATGCGCAGTTTTGAGCAGTGTTGCACAGTGATGCGCAGTTTTGAGCAGTGATGCGCAGTGTTGTGCAGTGATGCACAGTTTTGAGCAGTGATGCACAGTGATGCATTTTTTTGCAATTTTTTAAACTTTTTTTTTCTTTTATAATTTTTTTCTTTTTTACATTTTTTATATATATATATTTATTTGGTCAACATTTTTTGTTAATTTTTTTGTAACATTTTTTGGCAATTTAAAAAAATATATATATGTTTTTCCTTTATATATATATTTTATATATATTTTTTTTTGTCTATTTCTTTTTATATATATTTTTTCCTTTATATATATATATATATATATATTTTTTTTTTATCAAATTTTTTTGTCAATTTTTTTAAAACTTTTTTTTCTTTTATAATTTTTTTCTTTACATTTTTATATATTTTTTTTTGGTCAAATTTTTTTGTACATTTTTAAAAATATATATATATTTTTCCTTTATATACTGTATATATTTTATATATATTATTTTTTTTGTCAAATTTTTTTGTCAATTTTTTTTGTCAATTTTTTTTAAAACTTTTTTTAAAACTTTTTTTTTTCATTTTTAATACTTTTTTTTTTTTTTACATTTTTATATATATTTTTTTCTTTATTTTTAGTTTTTTGGTGACATTATTTTTCACTGAAATTTGGAGAATTTTTTTTTGTGTCTGCGTAATGTGGTCTCTGTGTGATGGAGCTGGGGCGCGCAGGGCAGCCTGTAGGAGAGAGAGAGCGGAGGAGCTGGGGAGCGCAGGGCGGCCTGTAGGAGAGAGAGAGCGGAGGAGCTGGGGAGCGCAGGGCGGCACAGTGTTGTGCAGTGATGCACAGTTTTGAGCAGTGATGCGCAGTTTTGAGCTGTGATGTGCAGTTTTGAGCAGTGATACGCAGTGATGTGCAGTTTTGAACAGTGATGCGCAGTTTTGAGCAGTGTTGCACAGTGATGCGCAGTTTTGAGCAGTGATGCGCAGTGTTGAGCAGTGATGCGCAGTTTTGAGAAGTGATGCACATTGTTGTGCAGTGATGCGCAGTTTTGAGCTGTGATGCGCAGTTTTGAGAAGTGATGCACAGTGTTGTGCAGTGATGCACAGTTTTGAGCAGTGATGCACAGTGATGCATTTTTTTTGGCAATTTTTTTAACTTTTATAATTTTTTTTCTTTTTACATTTTTTATATACCGTATATATATTTATTTGGTCAAATGTTTTTGAATTTTTTTTTAATATATATATATTTTTTTTTATTTATATATATATTTTATTTTTTTTTGTAAATTTCTTTTTATATATATTATATATTTTTCCTTTATATATATATTTTATATATATATTTTTTTGTAACTTTTTTGTCAATTTAAAAAAATATATATATGTTTTTCCTTTATATATATATTTTATATATATATATTTTTTTACTTTTTTTTTTGTACATTTCTTTTTATATTTTTTTTTCCCTTTATATATATATATATATTTTTTTTTGTCAAATTTTTTTGTCAATTTCTTTTATATATATTTTTTCCTTTATATATATTTTTATTTTTATTTTATTTTTTTGTCAATTTTTTTGTCAATTTTTTTTTATAAAACTTTTTTTTTCTTTTCTTTTTTTTTTTTTACATTTTTATATATATTTTTTTTTTGTCAAATTTTTTTGTACCTTTTTTTTATATGTATATTTTTTTCCTTTATTTTGTATTTTTTGGTGACATTTTTTCACAGAAATTTGGAGAATTTTTTTTTGTGTCTGCGTAATGTGGTTTCTGTGTGATGGAGGAGGAGCTGGGGCGCGCAGGGCGGCCTGTAGGAGAGAGAGAGCGGAGGAGCTGGGGAGCGCAGGGCGGCCTGTAGGAGAGAGAGAGCGGAGGAGCTGGGAGCGCAGGGCGGCCTGTAGGAGAGAGCGCAGGGCGGCCTGGAGGAGCTGGGGAGCTGGGGAGCGCAGGGCGGCCTGTAGGAGAGAGGGGGGGCTGGGGAGCGCAGGGCGGCCTGTAGGAGAGAGAGAGCGGGAGGAGCTGGGGAGTGCAGGGCGGCCTGTAGGAGAGAGAGAGCGGAGGAGCTGGGGAGCGCAGGGCGGCCTGTAAGAGAGAGAGAGCGGAGGAGCTGGGGAGCGCAGGGCGGCACAGTGTTGTGCAGTGATGCGCAGTTTTGAGCTGTGATGTACAGTTTTGAGCAGTTTTGAACAGTGATGCGCAGTTTTGAGCAGTGTTGCACAGTGATGCGCAGTTTTGAGCAGTGATGCGCAGTGTTGAGCAGTGATGCGCAGTTTGGAGCAGTGATGCACATTGTTGTGCAGTGATGTGCATTTTTGAGCAGTGATGCGCAGTTTTGAGCAGTGATGCGCAGTTTTGAGCAGTGTTGCACAGTGATGCATTTTTTAGTCAATTTTTTTAAACGTTTTTTTTTCTTTTACAATTTTTTTTTTTACATTTTTATAAAGATTTTTTTTTTTGGTCAAATTTTTTTGTACATTTTTTTAATATATATATTTTTTTCCTTTATATATATATTTTATATATTTTTGTCAAATTTTTTTGTCACTTTTTTTTACTGTTTTTTTTTCTTTAATACTTTTTTTTCTTTACATTTTCTATATATATTTTTGGTCAAATGTTTTGGTAATTTTTTTTTAATATGTATATTTTTTACCTTTATTTTTTATTTTTTGGTGACATTATTTTATTTTTGTGTCTGCGTAATGTGGTTTCTGTGTGATGGAGCTGGGGCGCGCAGGGCGGCCTGTAAGAGAGAGAGAGCAGAGGAGCTGGGGAGTGCAGGGCGGCCTGTAGGAGAGAGAGAGCGGACAAGCTGGGGAGCGCAGGGCGGCCTGTAGGAGAGAGAGAGCGGAGGAGCTGGGGAGCGCAGGGCGGCCTGTAGGAGAGAGAGAGCGGAGGAGCTGGGGAGCGCAGGGCGGCCTGTAGGAGAGAGAGAGCGGAGGAGCTGGGGAGCGCAGGGCGGCACAGTGTTGTGCAGTGATGGACAGTTTTGAGCTGTGATGTGCAGTTTTGAGCAGTGATGCGCAGTGATGTGCAGTTTTGAACAGTGATGCGCAGTTTTGAGCAGTGTTGCACAGTGATGCGCAGTTTTGAGCAGTGATGCGCAGTGTTGAGCAGTGATGCGCAGTTTTGAGCAGTGATGCACATTGTTGTGCAGTGATGTGCATTTTTGAGCAGTGATGCGCAGTTTTGAGCAGTGATGCAGTGTTGTGCAGTGATGTGCAGTTTTGAGCAGTGATGCGCAGTTTTAAGCAGTGATGCGCAGTTTTGAGCAGTGATGCGCAGTTTTGAGCAGTGATGCGCAGTTTTGAGCAGTGTTGCACAGTGATGCATTTTTTGGTCAATTTTTTTTAAACTTTTTTTCTTTTATAATTTTTTTCTTTTTACATTTTTTATATATTTTTTTTTTTTGGTCACATTTTTTTGTACATTTTTTTTTAATATATATATTTTTTTCTTTATATATATATTTTATATATTTTTTTTTCACATTTTTTGTCAATGTGCGCTCACTACTGGCCGGACTATGGCCTACTACTGGTTCTCATACGTGGGAGGGGTAATCGGCACGAAAAGAGAGAGAGGGAATTGTAAAGTGGGAGAAAATGGGGGAAAAAACCGTCAAAAATAATTAATAAAGCCCCCCCAACCCCCCGATACTCCACTTTAACCACGAGACCAGGAGCCAGCGGCGGTGCAGTGCAGAGCGGCCACTAACAGCACAGAGCCGCCAACGCAGGGCTCACAGACACAGCAACAGAGCGGATCAGTGTGTGGAGATCTGTGTGGATCAGTGTGGATCAGTGTGTGGAGATCAGTGTGTGGAGATCAGTGTGTGTGGATCAGTGTGTGGAGATCAGTGTGGAGATCAGTGTGTGGAGATCAGTGTGTGTGGATCAGTGTGTGGAGATCTGTGTGGAGATCAGTGTGTGGAGATCTGTGTGGAGATCAGTGTGTGGAGATCAGTGTGGAGATCAGTGTGTGGAGATCAGTGTGGAGATCAGTGTGTGGAGATCTGTGTGGATCAGTGTGGATCAGTGTGGAGATCAGTGTGGAGATCAGTGTGTGGAGATCTGTGTGGATTAGTGTGGATCAGTGTGGAGATCAGTGTGTGGAGATCAGAGGGGATCAGTGTGTGGAGATCAGTGTGTGGAGATCAGTGTGGAGATCAGTGTGTGGAGGTCAGTGTGTGTGGATCAGTGTGTGGAGATCAGTGTGGATCAGTGTGTGGAGATCAGTGTGTGGAGATCAGTGTGTGGAGATCAGAGGGGATCAGAGGGGATCAGTGTGTGGAGATCTGTGGATCAGTGTGTGGAGATCAGTGTGTGGAGATCAGTGTGTGGAGATCAGAGGGGATCAGTGTGTGGAGATCAGAGGGGATCAGTGTGTGGAGGTCAGTGTGTGTGGATCAGTGTGTGGAGATCACCCCAGCAGAGCAGCTCAGAGAGGCACTAAGCCATTAGCGTGCACGTCTGTCCACATGGGCGTAATAAAGCCATGGGGCTTCTGGCGTGGGCGCCCATGACAAATTAAACATGTTCTTATTTGGCAGGATGAGCACATAAATATATATATATCATTCGTTTAAGCATTTCTGAAATGCTTTTAGTGTCAGACTCCAGCGCTCACATTTTTGCAGCGTTTCAGCATTTATTTATTAGATTGTTCTTTGTGCCCCCCCCTCTTTGGACCGGGCCAGGCCAGACCCAGCTGGGGCGATGATGACGCTGACGAGGGGTGACAGTCACACGGGACGCCCCCTCCCCGGTCTAATGGCCCCCGCAGGACCGCCGCAGGTCCATTCATGTTGTTTTCCACGGGGAGGTTGTGCCGTGGCGCTCAAACGTCAGGCGAGGATGAGTGATGGCCTTTTTTATCAGTGAGAACAGGCTGGCCCAGGATCAGAGAGCAAGGAGGGGAGGGGGGACTGCAGTCAACTTAATTCCAGGTTAAGGGCCAGGGGTTTTTCTCCTGATCTCATTAAAAATGGGGAGTGTACAATGGCGGTCTCAGACGCCCACTGCGGCCGGGGTTCCATGCCCAGCTGTGCCAGCCCGACCCTGGCCGGTGATTGGCTGAGAGCCGCAATCGGGGCCGGTGATTGGCTGTCCGCCCCCAGAGGGAGGGGAGAGGGAGCGAATGGCGTCCCTGTAAAGTAGGGGGGCGAGTTCCGTCTCAGAGGAGGCGGAGTCATCGCCGGGCTCGGGAATTGGCTTGTAGTACCGGGGGGGCAGTACCTGGGGGCAGTACCTGGGGGCAGTACCTGGGGGCAGTACCTGGGGGGCAGTACCTGGGGGCAGTACCTGGGGGGCAGTACCTGGGGGGCAGTAGCGGGGGGCAGTACCGGGGGGCAGTACCTGGGGGGGCAGTCGCGCACGCTGCAGGCCTGGGGCCTGGTCTCCGGGCGGGGGAGAGCTGGCAGGACGCCGGGGCACTTCCTCTCCAGCGGGACTCACGCAGCGCAGCTTCCTGGAGCGGGCGCCACGGTTACCACAGCTGGAGCTGCAGGGAGACCAATCACCCAGCCTCCAGAGCGCCTCTGAGTAACACACACACACACACACACACATTACACACATTACACACATTATACACATTATACACATTATACACACACACACACACACACACACACACACACATTATACACATTACACACACACTCACACACACACACACACACACACACACACACACACACACACACACACACACACACACACACGTAGTGTCACAGCTCAACAAAACATGCCTTTGCTAGTCTTCAAACTGCGCAACCAAAATGTCGCTGCCCTGTTTATTACACGATCGATCAATCAATCAATCAGTGACCAATTACGCTTATGATAACAAATCACTGCGATGCCACAAAATATTACATGTTTTCCGTGTCACACATTCCGTGTCATCAAAAAACATTCAAATAAAACTAAAATGATTTTACTATTGTTCTTTTTACCCGGCATTGTTTCATTAGTAACTGTGTCCTTTAATTATTGTCCTCACGCTGACTGCTAAACTAATTTGAGAAAATGTTTGTGCTGCTGGAAGCGCTCTCCCTGACTGACAGCGAACACAGCGGCCCCCGAGCCTCAGGGCTGAGACACACCGAGGGCTCACCGCACGCATCTCTCAACAACACACACTGAGTCCGCGCTCGCTTCGCTCACGTCTATAGAGGAAAACATGGATCTTTATCAAAAAATGAAATAAAGGCAATGAGGAATTGGCAAACCAATAAACAAGTAGTAAAACCCTGAGCTTAAATCCACTGCTGTGCCTCAAATGTTAAATATATAGTCACGCTAAAAATGTTGGATCTCGTTCCCTACTTCCTTTGTTATTTTCCTTCCACTGTCAGACTTTTAAAATACTATCTATTATTTTCATTTCTCTCTGCTGTATTTCTTTTCCGATGTAGTTTCTCTTTTGTTAATGCCCAACAGACAAAGTCCAGGCGTGTGTTATGAGCGCATGCGCTGCAGTTTACTACACCAATAAGCTGCAATGACAGAGATCGACCGTGTCCACAAAGCAACGCAGATTTAAACCCAAATTGAAATGTGTGTGTGTGTGTGTGTGTGTGTGTGTGTGTGTGTGTGTGTGTGTGGGTGTGTGTGTGTGTGTGTGTGTGTGTGTGAGTGGTGTGTGTGTGTGTGTGTGTGTGTGTGTGTGTGTGTGTGTGTGTGTGTGTGTGTGTGTGTGTGTGTGTGTTGAGTATCTACAGTGTGTGCGAGTGTGTGTGTGTGTGTGTGTGTGGTGTGTATCTGGTATATTTTGGTTAATTTGGTAAACCCAAATTCTCATCTTGTTAGCATGAGCGTATTGCAGAGTGAGTCACGGTGGAGACCGCAGTGATAAATGTGAGTTCCGTCGCGCTGAAACCCGTTTGTGATTCCCGCCGCGCGGTCAGAGCCTCGCGGAGCGGCGCTAGCGGACCTTCCATGCGGACGTGGACCCAGGCGGTCACGGGTCGGGGGCCCGCGGTCGTCTGGCACCGGTAGCTGCCATCGAACCTCCCGAGGAGGGTGTTGACCTCCAGAACCCGCCCGCCGACCAGCGTCCGGTGGTGCAGGCCCGCGGCCCGGTTCAGAGTCCGGTTCTGGAAGAACCACTTCACCGTGTCTCTGTGGCTCGGCACCACGGGACAGCCTGAGGACAGAGAGCAGGGACACATCCGTCTCAATGAGGTTTTATTTTTATTGTATTTATCTTGTCATGCCAATAAAGCAATTTGAATTTGAGAGAGAGAGAAAAAGAGTGAGAGTGAGATACAGAGAGAGAGTGAGAGAGAGAGAGGGAAAGAGAAAGAGAGAGATAGCAAGAGAGAAAGAGGGAAAGAAAGAGAGAGAGAAAGAAAGGGAGCAAAAGAGAGTAAGAGAGAAAAAGAGAGAGAGAGGGAGAGAGAGAAAGAGAGAGGGAGAGAAAAGACAGAGAGAGAGAGAGAGAGAGAGAGAGGGAGAGAGAGAGAGAGAGAGAGAGAGAGAGAGAGAGAGAGAGAGAGAGAGAGAGAGAGAGGGCATGAAAGAGATAGAGAGGAGTGAAGCTCATTAGCTCCAGTCTCTCCAGCCAGCACTTAGCAGGTCTCCCCCTCTCTCTCCCGGGCCCCGCCCCGCCGTGAGCAGGACCGCTGTACCTATGCGCAGTACGTCTCCGGGCCTGACGGTGACGCTGGTGCCCAGGCGGGAGGCCATCAGAACCCGCCTGCGGCTCACGGGCCTGGAGAGATCGGGCCGGTCCAGAGAGCTGCCCACCACTGGTCCTGCACACAACAACAGGTTCCTCCACTCAGAACTGATAACTTGCGTTTTTAACCACTGGTATTCTGACTAATGAAAGCTGAATATAAGCACGATAACATTTATAAACAGTTAAATTAGTGGTTTCTGCTTTTTAACTGATAATTGCTTTAAAAGCTTTTTTTTCCCTTTCAACTTCCCAAACAAGTCAACTATTTAGTCTGCTAAATGGCGTATATTATTATATTATAGCTGAGCAGTCTGGGTCTGCAGTGAAAGTGGTGCTGGGTAATGTATTTCTCATCATGGTGAAAGTGGTCCTGGGTAATGTAGTTCTCAGTCTGGATCTGCAGTGAAAGTGGTTTTGACATTAAAACGGGGGCTTGGGGCCGTACCGGACACGTGCAGGACAGTGGAGGCCAGGGCCTTTCCCAGGGGGCTGGAGACCACGCAGGAGTACGTCCCGTCATCGTCCACCGAAACGTTGTGGAGCATCAGGGAGCCGTCGAGCAGAGGGACCGCGCTCGAGCTCAACGCACCCTCCTCCTTACGCCAGCTCACCGTCGGCAGGGGGACACCTGTCAGAGAACAGACACCGCAGCACCACGCTATTATTATATATATATATTTTTGAAAAAAAAATTATTTATCCCATTTTCTCCTAATTTAGTAGGAGAAACACCCTCTCTTTTCATGTCAATCCCCCCCTCGTATTGTGAGCTCGCTGCCGTAGCCCTGTGACCGGCAGTGACAAAGGCGATGTACCGCCTTCTCCGAGCCGGCATCCGCCAAGCCGTCGACCGTCACTCCAGTACTCCAGAGCCACTCCTATACGCAGCGAGCTCATATCAGCTTCCCTCCCCCCTCCCTGGGGCGGACAGCCAATTGGCTGGCATCCCCAGTCTCTGGCGCGGCCGGTGGAATCTAACCCCGGTCACCGTGGCCAGCGTCGAACGCTGTAACCGCTAGACCACCCTGGAGGCCCAAGTACCACGCTATTCATGCCACCGGCTAAAACTCCCCAGCCCTGAAGCCCCTAAAGCAAGCCGGGACCCCATGAGGAACGCAGACGAATCTGAGCGGTGAAAGAGCCGCAGATTGGAACAAATAAGGGTTACAAATCAAGTCTAATGAAGGACAATTGCCTGTTATCCAGTCAATTCCCCGAATAACTTCACTTCTGCACTAATGAAAAGCATATGCCACCGGCGTGCATTATGTACTACATCCTATTTAACTCTGCGGAAAGGAAGGCCCTTTCAGCGATTTCTCCTGGAAAGACTGGGGCACAAACCAGCCAGGGGCCTCTTAATGGTAGAGAGGAAGGGGGCGGCTCCTGAAACGCAGGGGCCATTTGTCGAGTGGGCGCTGATGGCAGTGAGACGGAGTGTGTGTGAGATGCCTGTACACCCCCCCAGTCCCCCCCTTCCCCCTCCCTGTGACCTGAACACTGCAGGTCAGGAGGAGTTTGTCTTAAATATAAAACAGGGACTCATTTTGAGGCTCAGGTCACTCATCTTGCAAAGCGATGAATTTTGCTTCTATATATAAATATCCTGGGAAACTAACAACTAACACACCCACACACCCACACACACAGCCAGCCACACAGCCGACAACACACACACACACACACAGTGCCGAGAACACACACACACACACACACACACACACACACAGACACACACACAGATGGACAGGCAGGCAGACAGACAGACACCCAGACACAAGAGCCAGCACTAAGTATAACAACCTGTCAAAAAAACACAACAAAAAAATCTATGGTTTATCTATGATTATTATGATATTTATCTCATTTAAGAATGCAGCTCGTCCAACCAAAGGTGGAGCATTTCACCTTCTCTGCCTCAAGGGGGCGCAATTGTGGCATTTCAGTTCAGCGATTGTATATAGTTTTAAGATATTCATCAAATAATTCTGAAGTGTATACATAACATTTCAGAGTTTCAGCTGTCACATAGTCGGTAGTGTTCTACACGCCTGTAACAGGCGCCACCTGCGTGTCCCAGAATCCCCCTGGAGCGGGGGGCGGTGTTCCTGCTCTATCAGGAGTGTGGGTCTGGGTCTGCAGTATCACAGCTGAAGGGCCTGAATTCAGCCCCGAGGCACCGCAGGACTGAGGAGCTCTGTGGGGCTTGTGGAGAGAGGAAACCACTGCAGCGCCTCACACACACACACACACACATACATACACACGCACACACACACACACACACCCACACGCACACATACATACATACATACACACACAAACACACACGCGCACACACACACATACACACACAAACACACATACACACACACACACACACACGCACACACACACACATACATACATACATACATACATACACACACACACACACACACACACACACACACAAACATGCACACACATACACATACACACACATGTGCACGCCCAAACATGAACACACATGCACACACACACGCATGCACACCCAAACACACACGCATCCAAACACACACACGCATGCATGGACATACATACCCGCACACACGCCCAAAAAAACATACATGTACACACACAGGCACACACACACACCCAAACACGCACATATGCACGCACACACACACACACACCCAAACATGCACATACGCACGCACACACACACACACACACCCAAACACACACTGACAAAAAAAATTGACTTATTTCACATGGTTTTCATTCAAATTTAACTGTCACTCAAATACACACTAAAAAGTAATGGCGAGCTATTTTTACATTTTAAATCGTGCGATTTCCCTCAGCTCTACGTCACTGAGACTTGCAATGGGAGATGACCAGGTCTGTCATTCAACCAATGGAAGATGACCAGGTCTGCCCTTCCACCAATGGGAGATGACAATGTGTAGTGAGTTTGTACTGGTGTACTATGGCTGCCGTCGCGTTCACCCAGGTGGGTGCTGCACATTGGTGCTGGTTGAGGTGAGTTGCCCCCCCTATCCTTGTAAAGTGCTTTGAGTTCAACAGGACTACATAAATCCAATATTCATCCATTCATTCATTCATCATGGGCTCGTGTCTGGAGACATCCTATCCTCCCTCACCTGTGATAGGACACTGCAGAGTGACCCCTCTCCTCCCTCACCTGTGATAGGACACTGCAGAGTCACCCCTCTCCTCCCTCGCCTGTGACAGGACACTCCAGAGTGACCCCTCACCTGTGATAGGACACTCCAGAGTGACCCCTCTCCTCCCTCACCTGTGATAGGACACTCCAGAGTCATCCCTCACCTGTGATAGGACACTCCAGAGTCACCCCTCTCCTCCCTCACCTGTGATAGGACACTCCAGAGTCACCCCTCACCTGTGATAGGACACTCCAGAGTGAGGTTGGCCCCGAGCCGCGCCTCCACCCTTCCCCCGACCACAGCCTTCAGCGCCGCGCTCTCCACATCCGTCACATTCCCCGAGGAGACCAGGATTCTGGGCGGCTCTGTCTCACAGACAACAACAACAAGCCATCGTCAGAGGGGGCTCTTCCCACCGTACGTGCCAGAAAAAAAGACCCCCCCCCCCCCCCAGGGCCAGATCATGACGTTCATGGGCCTTAGGCCCCGCCTCCGTTTTGGAGCTGGTGTTCAAGCTGTGGTGTTCAGAGTTTTAAAAACACAAGATGTTTTTGTTACTTTTCATTGTACTAATGTTTCTTTGCGTTTACTTCAATGTTCTATAGTGGGGTTTTTCGACCAAATAAACGCTTACTGCTCAGATAAATGGCTTTAATTTGAATTTTTTCACACCTGCCTAAAACTTTTGCACAGTACTGTATATATATATGAAAAAATAATATCAATATGAATATTTTCCCCATAATTCTGGGCCTCATGCGGTGTTTGGGCCTTGTTGGCCTATGCAGAGATCCTGTCTCCCTCCAGTGTACAATGTGCAAACTCTAATGTGCTCATAATGGATATGGACTGGGGCACATCAGCACACATCAGGTTTCCCCCTGTCCATATCCTAACCGTATCCATTATGAGCTAAAAGGCTAAACTGATCCTAGATCAGCACTCCTACTCTTAGAATCTTTGTACATTCTGTGGCCAGATCGCTGTCACATCTGGGGTTGCTCAGCACACAGGAAGGTGTCGATCACCTGTCTATGGAAACAGCGATCTGGCCTGGAGAGACCAGGACAATCCGGGGGTAACAGCAGTGTAACAAGCCAAAGTCAAAAAGCCCTTCTGTTTACTCTTAAATATGCAGAACACAATATTTCTCCCACAGTTCACATGTCAGTTTACACCAGACAATAAACCTCCGGAGATGTCCGCGGGATCTGCATAGCATCAGCATAATTTGCCAGATTTTTTTTTCTTCTTCTTCTGTGGTCTCCGGGAACGGGAATGAATTTACAAACAATACAAAAACACTGTTGTCTCTGTGTGTGTGAGCGTGGGAGGACCAAAGCGGAGCATGGGGGGACTGTCTCTGTGTGTGTGTCTCTGTGTCTCTGTGTCTCTGTGTCTCTGTGCGTCTGTGCGTCTGACTCTCTGTGTGTCTCTGTGTCTCTGTGTCTCTGTGTGTCTGTGTCTCTGTGTCTCTGTGTCTCTGTGTCTCTGTGTCTCTGTGTCTCTGTGTCTCTGTGTCTCTGTGTGTCTGTGTGTCTCTGTCTGTGTCTGTCTGTCTGTGTGTCTCTGTCTGTCTGTGTGTCTCTGTCTGTGTGTCTGTGTGTCTGTCTGTGTGTCTGTCTGTGTGTCTGTCTGTGTGTCTCTGTGTCTCTGCGTCTCTGTGTGTGTGAGAATGGGAGGGGACTGTGTCTCACCGGCCCACAGCAGCTGTGAGCTCTCCCTGTCGAACCCGAGCTCATTCACCGCCGTGCAGCTGTACACGCCCACGTCTCCCACGCTGGGCTCAGAGATGTGCAGTCCTCCAGCGCTATCCCACAATACCCTGCAAGAGGGGAGAGAGAGAGAGAGAGAGAGAGAGAGAGAGAGAGAGAGAGAGAGAGAGAGAGAGAGAGAGAGAGAGAGAGAGAGAGAGAGAGAGGAGAGAGAGAGAGAGTGAGAGAGAGAGAGAGAGAGAGAGAGAGAGGGAGAGAGGGAGAGAGAGAGAGAGAGAGAGAGAGAGAGAGAGAGAGAGAGAGAGAGAGAGGGAGAGAGAGTGAGAGAGAGAGGGAGAGAGAGAGGGGAGAGAGAGAGGGAGAGGGAGAGAGAGAGGGAGAGGGAGAGGGAGAGAGAGAGGGAGATGGAGAGAGAGAAAGAGAGAGAGGGAGAGAGAGAGAGAGAGAGAGGGGAGAGAGAGAGGGAGAGGGAGAGTGAGAGAGAGAGGGAGAGAGAGAGGGAGATGGAGAGAGAGAAAGAGAGAGAGGGAGAGGGAGAGAGAGAGAGGGAGAGATAGAGAGAAAGGGAGAGAGAGAGAGAGAGAGAGAGAGAGAGAGTGAGAGAGAGCATCACCTCGTTGTCCAGTGAGTTTACCTGAAGGCTGTGGGATTTCAGCTTGCACATTTTCACCACACATCGCACACATCGTGAAACGAGTACGGACAAATCTCACTCCTGTGGGTCGGGGTCGGGGGTTAAAAACAACACCCGAGTAATTCTGCCCGAAAATCAGAAACACCCTCTGCGCTCGGATTAATGAAGCCCATTCAACACCGTGAGGGCCAAGATCTAGCCATAATCAAAGTGAGGTTTTTCTTAGGGCCCTTTAAAGCAACGAGCAGTTAAAATATCCAATTTCCTGCACGTCAGTCACGCACTTTTTAATTAAACCGAATTATTTGTTTTTTCAGTTCCTGTGCTAAAATTCCACAAACCGATTCGACATCGGTGTAATGACTCCAGTGACTGTTTGAATAAGGTGTTTACGCGTGTGATGACTTACAGTGAGTTTATTATGCTTGGGAGGGGAGGGGGAATTGTGCATTGTGTGTGCCGCGTGTCATCCCGGGGGGGCTAAACCCGACACTCGCCCCCCCCCCGTGTGAGAGTGTCCTGTCTGACGGGGGTCTAACAAAGCCTCTTAGGCCACATTTACACCATCTGATAAAAGTGCCTCAATTCCCATGTTTTGCTCACATGTGGCACATATCAGATAGCCTACGTATTTTGAACGTGTAAACAGGGAAATCGGATATTTTCAGATCCGTTTTGGGCCACATTCATATGTGGAAATAAATCCGACAGGGCTCTGATATCTGCCAATGCGACTGTCATCTAAACACACAGATCAGAATTTCCCCGTCACTCCAATTCTCACGTCTCTACACTTTTTCGCATTTGAATGACGTGCAACGTTTCACGTGCACAACCAGAAGTGAAAGAAGTGAATTGAATTCGTGGAGGACGAAGGCTCAGGCCAGTGGACGAACACTGAGGCTACGTGCCTTTTAAGCCTGTGGGGTGAAGAGTCGGTACAGGACAAAATACAGGGGATGTATCGCAACAAAATATGGCAATAAACGATATGGCTGTGCCGGCGTGGTTGTCGTTTACTTCCGTATCGGTAACCAAACCCTCGTGTGCGCATGCGGCTTGTTTCACGCGCAAACCGTGTAAACACAGGTATCGGATATGGGTCACTTTCAACAGTAGATGTAAACAGGCGGTCAAAAAAATAGTAAATAGGCAAAAAAATCTGCAACTACACCACCTGAGGCCCCTCGCATTGGAGCCCTCTGAGTGTTTCTGTACTTCCTTTCATTTCATCACACAGGGAGTGGGTTCAGCATTCAGGAATATACTCTTTTTTTCAGAACAGTATCAGTCTGTGCCAAGATTCTTCCTCATCTGTCCTCCTCGCATTTAAAGAGGTTCTGCCCTGGTGCACAGAACAGTAGTGTACTCCTTCAAAATCAAACAGCAGGCTGGCCTCCCGGGTGGTCTAGTGGTTACAGCGTTCGACGCTGGCCACTGCAACCAGGGTTCGATTCCACCGGCAGCGCCTGGGTCGGCTCTGGCCGGGAGTGCCACCAGGGGGCAGCAATTGGCTGTCCGCCCCAGGGGGAAGGGGGGGAGGGAGAGCCGGCTCGAGCTCGTCGAGAAGTGCGAAGGGTGTCTCTAGAAAGCAGGTGGGTGGGATCTGCCGGGGTCGGGAAATTGTCTCGTTACCCAGAGGACGGGCAGCGGGCCCGTGGGGGAGGGTGAATTGAGATAAATACAGGGTATAATTGGCAACCAAATTGGGAGGAAAAACCAGGGAAAAATGAGAAATATAAATAAAAAATACAAAAAACAGGTTACAAATGGGCGGTATTAATTTCTGCATGTTCACAGAATAACAATGCCAACATGGGCCCCCCACAGTGGCGTAACGGTAAAGGCACTCGCCTGGAGTGCGAGTTACCCACTGCAGCCAGGGTCCGATTCCCAGCCTGCACCAGCCTGGCTCTGGACCGAGTCCCGTCCCAGGTTGCCGCCAGCCTGCCTCTGGCTGGGGTGTGTGTCCCGATCAGGGGAGGGGCTTAGGGTTTGGGTTAGGTTAGGCTCCACCCCAGGGGTCCGGGGTTAGGGTTAGGGTTAGGTTAGGCTCTGGCTGGGTGTGATTGGCTGATTGGCTTAGTTAGGTTAGGCTCTGGCTGGGAGAAAAATTGGGAAAAATCTGAAACTTCTCAATTTTTTCTGAAAAAAAATAGTAGAGGAGGTGAGGGGAGGAGAGGGGTGAGGGAAAAATGTTTTTTTAACGAATTTTGCCCACACATGGTTTGGTCAAAGATCCGATTTGAGAAACACTGGGGGCTCTGGCTGGGGCCCAAGTGTTAGGGTTAGGTTAGGCTCTGGCTGACCTGGCATTGGCTGTCCGCACAAACTGGGAGAAAAATGGGGAAAAATCTGAAACTAATTTTTGAAAATAATAATAGTAGAGGGAGGTGATCAAACACCTCTTTGAAAGATGGATAGCCCAAGTGTTTCTACCGACCTGGCATTTCTCCACACAATCAAACACCTCTGTGGACACTGCCCACACAAGTCGACACTGCCCTCATTACAGCCCACACCCGCTGTCTGACCCTTCTTAGTAAAAACCTGGAACTGTGGAGAAGTACTGGAAGTACTGGAACCCACCTCTTCAGACTCCATTACCACTGACTGTCATCACCACTGCTTTCATGTTCAATACTGCATTTTGTAATGTGTATCTATGTTGATAACTGTCCCCCCCCCACAAAAAAAACTAAAACCTCCCTAACTTTTCCCTCCCTGTGTTACAGGTACGGTTTGCAGCTTTCAATGATTATGTCTATTACTGTATCACGCACTGATCTCTGGCGCGGACTATGATTAATCCTACCATGTATTAATGCGAATCTTGTAAGTTGCTCTGGATAAGAGCGTCTGCTAAATGCCTAAAACGTAAATGTAAATGTAATGAGAAAATGAAAACCCGGTGTATGCTCTTTTTCACACAAAAAGGGGGGAAAAAACCTTTAAAATAAAAAAACTTCAGTCAATCAGGAGCCAGCTTGACTGACAGACTCAAGAGCGCTGTGTTGATCTGTTCCAGATGCAATGTTTCACCCATGCACAAAGGAAGCAGAAAAAAGGTTTAGTTTCAGGTTTTTTAACAACCGTTAGTATTCAAGACTTTGTTTCCCCATTAGGAAGAACAAGGGCCAGGGCGTTTCGTGATTATTTTGTTGGCGAAAGCTTTCCTCCTCCTTTTGTAGCCCGTGGTGTGTACTGTACATCAGTCACCTCTTTCAGAGGAAGTTCAGACATCCCCCTTGTGGCTTGCAGTGGCCTTTCTAAAATATTAGTCACGAGTTTCTTAGCTAATCACAGAGCTGTTGATAACCTCCAAGTGTTATACAGATTTTCTTTACAGTCATTTTAAGTATATAAGAAGAACATAAGAATACATAATGAGAGAATGGGCCGTTCAGCCCATCTAGGCATGTTCTAATCTAAAGTGTATCTAGTACTGCATCTAGCCTGGACTTGAATAGCCCAAGTGTTTCTGCCTCTACTACCCGACCTGGCTGTTCCAGGCATTGACAGCTCTCTGTGTAAAGAAAAACTTCCTAATATCTGTGCAGAATTTGCCTTTAACTCATTTCCACCTGTGGCCTCTTGTTCTGTTAACCAAACTTATCTTAAAAAATCTTTGGTAGTTCGCTTTGTTAATCCCTTTTAGTAATTTAAAAACCTCAATCAAATCCCCCCTAAGTCTCCGTTTGCTAAGTTTAAATAGATTGAGTTCATTAAGTCTATCCTCATAACTTTTACTTTTCATATCAAGTACCAATTTAGTTGCCCTTCTTTGAACTTTTTCAAGAGCTTCTATATCTTTCTTGTAGTGCGATGCCCAGAACTGCACACAGCACTCTAGGTGAGGTCTGACAAAGGCATTATATAACATTAATATAAGAACATAAGAATACATAATGACGAATACTCGTCATGTCCTAATCTAAAGAGTATTTAGAGCCTGGACTTGAATAGCCCAAGTGATTCTGCCTCTACAACCTCTAAAATAACCTCCTTTGATTTATACTCAATACGTTTTGCTACGGATCCCAGCATCCTGTTGGCTTTTTTCACTGCTGTAGCACACTGCTTCGATGCAGATAGACTTTGATCAACTACAATTCCTAAGTCTTTTTCAAATTGAACACCTACTAATTTGTTCTCCTCCCATAAAAAACTCCTGTCTTATTTTCAAAGTCATTGAATGCCCTGAAGTTCTCCTTTCAAGTGTGTGTGTGGCTCGCATCTTAAGATGGTATGGGATACCAGACATCTGGCGGGCAAAATTATACAAATCCGAAATAGCTCAGATGTCAAAGGAAAAGGTCTCACAACTCCCAGCAAAATATGTCCTATGGACGTTTTCAGTTCCGTTTTGAGCGTTGCAGATTTCATTACCCGGGGAAAGCAAAGATATACCTGATACGAGCGTTTTAGTTTTTTCTCCTTGTTTTTGAAGTCATACCGAGGGATTAATTGCCATTAGCTCTGCGGGCCAAAGGTTGGGGAAGGTTAAACGAATGCAAGAGGAGATCGTAGTGGAGATCGTGTGATGCGCAGTGGAGAGACCGGCGTGGGGGGAAGGGGAGGAGGACTCTGGGAGCTGGGGGAACGCTCCAACCTTCCAAACACGCAGTCAGTGGCTTTACTTTACTCATTTCACCGAGGCTTCACGGGAGAGAGAGAGAGCGAGAGAGAGAGAGAGAGAGCCTGTGTTTGGATTGGCAAAGTCTGACGCCCATTAACTACACTGGGGCACATCCAAATAATACCACTTTATTGATGGTTCTCTTCAGAAATAAAAGATCCCCAGGGCGGGCGCGAGGGTGCCAGAGGAGAGTGAGCAGGAGGAGGCCGAAGCCTGACGTTTTGGGAGGGATGTGGACCAGTGTGGGCCAGGAGCAGGGGGCCAGGAGCCCACCCCACCCCACCCGCAGAGTCTTGTGCAAACAGCTGGGGAATTCTCCACATGCCTGCCCCTTTGAAAGGAAAACACTTCAAAACCCTCAAAACAGAGTTTTTGGGCCACTTGTGCGCTAAATTCTTAGTGGGGTATTCAAGGTACACAGAGACTGCCTCCTGATCTCACCCCCCCCCCCTCCAGACGAGGGATCGCACGAGTGCACAGGGGGTAACGCCAATGTCGCCGGGGGTAATGGCGCATAGAGTGGCCAACGCTAGGTTTGGGGGGGGTCCTTCTCCCGATTGGCTGAATCCTCGCCTGTGTAGCTTTTGATATTGCTGGCGTGGAGGAGGCCTCTGTCCTGTTTGCACAGCCACGATTGCCTTCGATCTGACGGTGGTTCTATCCAGGAGCGGGGCAGACAGTGTTTGGCGACTGTCTGGAGCAGAGGCAAACGAAGGGCAGCTTCTCAACATTAATATTGCACCGGGGCCTCTGATGGCGTAGTGGTCTAACGCACTCGAGTGTGAGCTGCCTATCACGGTCGCGGTTCGAAACCAGACTGTACCTGACTGGCCCTGGTGGGGAGCCCTGATCGGGGGGGGCGTTTGGCTGTCTGCCAAATAAAATAAAAAACGATGCGTAATTCACGTGATGTTCACAGAGCAGTAAGAATTGTGGCCTAATTGCAGTGGTAAAGGGTTCTTGCATATCGAGCGAGCGAGTGGATGGCGTTAGCGCTCAGATCAGCGCCTGGCTTTGTTTCTGGGCAGAGAAAAGAGATAACTTTATTCCTGATCCTCTCCGATTTACAGTTTCGCCATTTAATGACCCCGACCTTGAGCTTTTAAGTGAAGACTTAACTTCAGAAGGAGACTGGAAACAGAATGCCAGTCAAAGTGCCTGTCGGGTCCACATTCAGTACTCAGGAGATTCTGCAATTAGGACAGTGAGCACTGTGGATATTTTATCATCTCAAATGTGCATAACTCAGATCTTTATAGAAATCACACAGCAAATGGTCTAAACAAACATGTCAGCACTGTCGTTTATGAGTACCTTTTATAGAATGCTTTTATAGAACAGTTTATATAACCTTTTATTAGGGGCTGTGCATTTCTGAAATATCCATTAATGTTATATTATATTAGTCATTATTATGACTCAAAGATTAAGGCCTGTATTCTTTTGCAACTTTTGTCAATAACTTTGACAAATAAATGCTTGTAAATAGTTTCTTCACACACTTTGGTGAGATATTTTTGCTGTCTGTTAGCGAAGAGAAAAACAAAGTGGTGAAAAAAATAAAATAAAATAAAAATCTACTAACCTTTCCTTCCCAGTGTTACAGGTACGGTGTCCAGCTGCCAACAATGATGTCTATTACTGTATTACTGCACTGATCTCTTGCACTAACCATGATTAATCTTACCATGTATTAATGCACATCACTCTGGATAAGAGTGTCTGCTAAATACCTCAAATGTAAAAATGTAAATGAAAAGTTTGCTTTTACTTGTGAAATAAACACTGGATGAATCCAAGCCAAGCTGCAGGTAAATCTGGGATCAGGTCTCGTACCTCTCTGTAAACTGCAGCGGGTGTCCGTCCTTGCTCCAGGAGAGCTCTGGTTTGGGCGTCCCCCGGGCGGGGCACAGCAGACGCACGCTCCTCGTGGCGTTGGTCAGGAAGACGTTCCTCCCGACGCTCACATTCACACTTCTCTCAAAGGTCACCAGAGGGTCCCTCCGCTGCCCGTGTCGAACGATGACGGGCTTCTCCCCTTCGCCCGGGCGCTCCGACGCGTTGGGCGTCCTGTCGGCGAGCTTGCCCCCCCTTCCTCCTCCTCCTCCGCGGGCCCCGCCCCTCTCCACTTCCCCGCGGCGGCGGCGGTGGTGGTCTGGGCGCCGAACGCCTCCGCCATCAGCTTGTGGACGAGCCGAGAGGCAGCGCTGTCCGTCTCGCCGCCTCCTCCACCGCCTCCTCCGCCGCTCTCCGCCAGCTGGCTGACGTTCCTCACCAGCTCCTCGAACTCGCCCGGCTCCAGGCTGTGCGCCCCCTGCAGGAGGGCCGTCTCCAGGCGCTTGTCGGCGAGCGGCAGGGCGTGGCCGTGGCCGGTCAGGTAGTCGCCGAGCGCCTGCAGGAAGGCGCGGTCCTGGGCGTGGCCGTCGTCCAGGTGGAAGTCGTTCTTGCGGCTCCAGCTCTGCCACACCTTGCTCATGCGGTTCCACTTGTCCTCGGGCGGCCCGCCTCGTTCAGGTCCAGTTTGGCCAGCCCGCCCCCCGCCCCCTCCCCCTCCCCTCCCGCCCCGCCTTGGGCCCGCCGCGCCCCTCCGGCGGCTCTATGAGCCGGTTGTCGTTGCCGATGAGCTTGAGGACGAAGGTGTCGGCGACCGGGCCGGCCACGCAGCGGTAAACGCCGATGTCGGACGCCTGCAGGCCGTGGATCTTCAGCGAGCCCGACTTGGTGACGCCCAGGCGCTTGGAGGCGGGGCCGGGCAGGGCGCGGCCATCCTTCTCCCAGCGGAGCGAGGGTTTGGGGAAGCGGCGCACGGGGCAGCGGACCACCACGGAGGTCTTGGGCAGCAGGTAGGCGCGCCCCCCGATGGTGAGGTGGACTCGCTTCTCCTGTCGGGTCTGGATGTACACGCGCTGGAGAGACAGGATCTGAGGTGGCTTGGGCTTGTGCTCCTTCTTGTGCTCTGGAGAGAAACACACACAGAACCAGGTGAGAGAACACACACACACACACAGAACCGAACCAGGTGAGAGAACACAGAACCAGGCAGAGAGAGAGAACACACACACACTGGAGAACACAGAACCAGATGAGAGAACACACACACACACACACACACACACAGAACCAGGTGAGAGAACACAGAACCAGATGAGAGAAAGACACACACACACACACAGAACCAGGCAGAGAAAGAACACACACACACACACACAGAACCAGGCAGAGAAACACACACACACACACAGAACCAGGTGAGAGAACACAGAACCAGGCGGTGAGAACACACACACTGTAGAACACAGAACCAGGTGGTGACAGAACACACACACTGGAGAGTACAGAACCATTTTTTTTTTACATTACAGGCATTTGGCAGATGCTCTTATCCAGAACAACTTATACAGTTTACATTTCTTTACATACAATACATTTATACAGCTGGATATTTTACTGAAGTAATTCAGGTTAAGTACCTTTAGCTCAAGGGTATGACGGTAGTGCCCCACCTGGGAATTGAACCAGCAACCTCTGAGTTACAAGCCCAGCTCCCTAACCATTACACCACACTGCCACCCCACCTGTCACTGCTAGAACCAGGTGGTGTGAGAATAAAATATACTTTATTAGCCATGTTATACAAGGTCATTGGAATTTGTCTTTTCACATACCTCTCCTAAGTGAGGTCCGAGCGCAGGGTCAGCCATAGCACAGCGCCCCTGGAGCAGTTTTAGGGGTTCAATGCTTTGCTCAGGGGCACCTCAGCAGTGCCCCAGGAAGTGAACTAGCATCCCTCCAGCCTGTGTCGCTAACCACTGAGCCACTGATGCCCCATAGAGTGCCCAGCGATACGCACGTTTACACCACACCCTGATCGATCCTGGGCTAATAAGACCTCCACACAGATTCAGTCTAAAAACAATTATCACCTGAAAACACAACCTGCGCTGGTGGGACTCGCAGTGACGGGGGCATGCCCAGACTCTGAGGCAATGTAACAGACCCCTCCCTTAAATCTTCCTGGAATCTCTAGGACGACCTAATCCTCTTGGCCTTACGCGCAAATCGGCTCGGATATCATCGAGTGGGACTGAGTCTGACCGCGAGCCGTCTATCGTGGTCCAGACCGCGGGCGATGCGTCGTTAGCACGAGGGTATAATTACCCAGCGGCCCTGAACACGATATCGCCGCACGAACAAACACACCAATTAAGCCATCCTGGGGAGCGATGCACTGGACGGGTGTGCCAGACACAGACCGCTTGATATTCCAAAGTGTCTCTTTCTCTCTCTCTCCCTCCCTCTCTCCCTCCATCCTTCTCTCTCTCTCCCCCCCTCCCTCCCTCTCCCTCCATCCCTCCCCCCCCTCCGTCTCTCTTGCCCTCCCTACCTCTCTCCCTCCCTCCCTCTCTCCCCCTCCCTCTCTCCCTCCATCCATCCCTCCCCTCTCCCTCCCTCTCTCCCTCCCTCCATCCATCCATCCATCCCTCCCTCTCTCCCTCTCTCCCTCCCTCCTTCTCTCTCCCTCCCTCTCTCTTGCCTCCCTACAAACATTTCCCCCATCCCTTTGCTCCCTCTCTCTCTCCTCCCTCCGAGAAACATTTCGCCTCGTTTGCTGCAGAGTTCAGACCAAGGCTACCTGATGGTTCAGCATTCCGCCATTAATTAAGATCAGATAAGTCTTTAACATGTTTTGCGCTGTGTTTTACATAAAGGCCAAAGGACATTCCTTACAGCCCCAGAAGAATCTGTTTCGAGTCAATTTGTGCAGTTCAGACACTTGGCTTGTAAACGTCTGATTTCAAGCCCAGTAAAAAGGATATTATATTGAAAAGTGACATGCAAGCTCGCTAAAAGAAATAATTACGGGTAACGGAGGGGGGAAGCCATTCGTCTGGAACGTGATTACCCTGGAGGCTGTAAACACAAGACTACGACAGTCCTCCTACCACTGAACAGAAATCACACGGAAAGCCCACATTTATCAAGATATCAAGCCCTGTAGTTTTTGAAACGTGAACATTTGAACCGGGCGGATTTGAAAAAAGACTTTATCACACACGTTTAGCGTGCGCTCCAGTGCTAACACATGACCAAACCGTTACCTGTAGCGGCCAAGAAATCTCTCATGGCTCCAGAACGCAGCCAGTCCATCGGAAAAAACACACCAGGGGGGGAAAGTTCACTCGCCGTTCATGAACGCGTTCGTGGGTTCACATCGTAAGGGCGTCGAGGACGTTACAGAGGGAGGGGGACCGTCCACAAGAATTCACATCGTGTTTTTTCATTTATTTTAATTTTGTTTCTGATTTTATCCCATTTTCTGGGAAGACATGTCGGGTGATTTCCTGCTGAAACTCATTAACCGAATGACTGTGTTTGTGAGGCTGTTATCAAGGCAAGGAGTGGCTAAATCCAAGATTCAATTTTCAATTACATTTTCTTGAACATTGCTCTGATGTTCCTTTTGTTTATTTGTTCTATGTGTTCTTTTTTCATTTTCAAGTATTTACAGAAATGTATACGTATGTAAAGCAGTGTCATTTATGAGATAAACTTAGTTTCCAGCAGGTGTACTCAAAACCTTTGACTGTACACTGTATAATGTGTGTTATTTTTATTTTTTAAATTTAATTTTCCGATTTGACCCTGTTTTTCTCCCAGTTTGGTAGCCAATTACCCGTGTGCTTAGTTCAATCCCCCTTACCCCTAAAGTTCGCTGCTGTAGCCCTGTGACTGGCAGTGACAAGGGCGTAGCGCTGCCTCCTCCAAGACAGCACTTGGGACCACGCTGGAGGCCATAAGCCCACAGAATCACCCTTTTCATGTTTAACATTACATTTGACATTTTAGGCATTTATCAGACGCTCTTATCCAGAGCGACTTACACAGTTTACATTTCTTTACATACAATCCATTTATACAGCTGGATATTTTACTGAAGCAATTCAGGTTAAGTACCTTTAGCTCAAGGGTACAACAGCAGTGCCCCAACCTGGGAATCAAACCAACAACCTCTGAGTTACAAGCCCAGCTCCCTAACCATTACACCACACTGGTGCCTTAATGGGCTCACTGGGTAGGAGTGAGTCGTTTCTGTGTGGGATGTGGGATGTATAATGTGTGTGCACAGCGACTGTGTGTGGTGATTCCTGTAAAAACAAAAACAGGGCAACTTCTTTGGGGATGCTTTCCCGCCCTCTCGACCCCGTCCTTCCACCACAGCTGCCGCTCGGCAACCATAAATACTCCCGAGGTGAGAAGAGGGTCGCGGGGTCATGCCGGGGTCAGGGGGTCGTGCCGGGGTCAGGGGGCGGGGCTTACTGGTGCAGGCGTTCACGCGACAGCTCCTGACCAGCGGCGGAGGGATGAGGCCGGCGCAGGCCTCCCGGGTCAGGATGACCAGCTGGCCGGTCGCGCTCATCCTACGGCAGGCCGGCTCCCTCCTCTGGACCCCCGTCCCACAGCTCACCGAGCACTGAGGGGCACAGAGACAGGGAGGGGGTGATTACTGTTCACGACGGGACGTCCCAAGCATGCCAGGGGATGAAAAAGTACACACCTGACACGAGCTGTACATCATTACATACATATAATATAATAATAATAATAATATACGCCATTTAGCAGACGCTTTTATCCAATGCGACTTACAGTCATGAATGCATACATTTAGCAGTATATGTGGTCCCAGTGGGAATTGAACCCACAACCTAAGCGTTGTCAGCGCCATGCTCTACCTACTGAGCCACAGAGAACCACATCTTAAACAGAAGGGCTTCATTAAGACATCTACACAGGCCTCCCGGGTGGTCTAGCGGTTACAACGTTCAACGGTGGCCACTGTGACTGGGGTTTGATTCCACCGGCCGCGCCAGTGTCGGCTCTGGCTGGGAGTGCCACTAGGGGGCGGCAATTGGCTGTCCGCCCCAGGGAGAGGGGAGGGAAGCCAATATGAGTTTGCTGCATATAGGAGTGGCTCTGGAGTACTGGAATTATGGTCAATGGCTTGGCGAGTGCCATGTCGGAGGAGGCGGTACATCGCCTTTGTCACTGCCAGTCTCAGGGCTATGGCAGCAAGCTCACAATACGAGGGGGGGATTGACATGAAAAGAGAGGGGCAATTGGCTACTAAATTGAAGAAATTGAAGAAAAATGGGATAAAATCAGAAATTCTTATAAAACAGCTTCATTAAGACAGCTACACAGAAGAGCTTCATTTACAGCATGTTGAGAACGTCTAAGAAAGGCGTCCATTTTACAGAATTCACAGTCTCAGCGCTTCCTCACCTTGGACCACTCTCCTCCCGCCAGCTGGGGCGGGCAGTCTGTCCGGGCGCAGGGCCTGTGGGCCGCCGGCCTCGCCCCCCGTCCGCACGACTCGTCCGCAACCTTCCCCAAACCGCCGTTGGACAGCAGCTGCTTGCAGTGGACCTTACGGGACTGTGTCCCTCCCCCGCAGGAGTGAGAGCACTGCGGACCAGAGGACCAATCGGAGCGTGAGGAGACAAGAGGACCAATCGGACAGTGAGGAGACAAGAGGACCAATCGGACAGTGAGGAGACAAGAGGACCAATCGGACCGTGAGGGGACAATGTTTACGGGCAGGACGAATGGAATTCAATGAAGAAATTCAATGTTTGTTTGTTTTCTTTATTTTATTTTTTAGCATAATGTATTTTTCTTATTTGTCTGTTTGTTTGTTTGTTTATTTATTTGTTCTTTTTTTTGTTGCTTGTTGCTTGTTTTATTTTGTTTGCCTGTTTGCTTTGTTTTCATTGATGAGGGTGAGGCACCATATCAGCCCCTCTGGGTTTCTAGCCCCATCCTGCTGTTTATGTGATTATATATATATTTATCTTTTTCTGTTATATCCTCTGTTTGCACACTGTTAAACCAGTGTGCAAATAAATAAATAACAAATAACAATAATAAAATAAATAAAATAAAAAGGGCAACTAAATTGGTACCTGGTATGAAAGGTAAAAGTTATGAGGATAGACTTATGGCACTTAAGTCTATTTAAGCTTAGCAAACAGAGGGATTAACAGAGTGAACTATCAAAGATTTTTTAAGATAAGTGGCATCAGCAAAACAAGGGGCCACAGGTGGAAATTAGCTCAAAGGTAAAATATCCACCCAGATATTAACTTGTAAATAGATCTACAAACACACAAGTTAAAAATAGTAAATTTTTCTGCTGTCACAAAAGATGTGAAAGCACACACTAAACTATAGTGACGAATTGTTTTGCCAATGTGCGTTTGTTCACCAAGGTCTTGGTTATGTAAGGGTGTGAAAATAGTTTAGCACATCTGAGATCTAAATAGCTAAAAACCTGTTTTTATCAGAACTGGTCACATTTATTTCAGGCTGTGGGAGGGCTAAATGCTAAATACCTGAATATTCATTTTGGCTCTTTGTTACGTTGCAACACGCGGAATGTTTGGCGTCACAACACGCGATATTCATAGGCTATATTTTCACGAGTATTTAAAAACAAGCGAAATAAAATCAATAGCATAGACTGTTGCTGGCAGATTGCAAGCGTAAACACAGACATACGATATATTTTATAACATTTTACGCTGTTTGAAAAGTATTTTGTGTGCCTATTGCAATTTGTTACATTGCGACATGCGAATATGTAGTCACAAGGCGCGAATTCATATATTTTCACGAGTATTTGAAAATATACTCGTGAATATACTGTTGCTGGCAGATTGCAAGCGTAAACACAGACATACGATATATTTTATAACATTTTAGGCTGTTTGAAAAGTATTTTCTGTGCCTATTGCAATTTGTTACATTGCGACATGCGGAATATGTAGTCACAAGGCGAATTTATATATATTTTCAATATGTTGTTGCTGGCATTTGAAAACAAGCGAAATAAAATAAATATCAGCATTTGAGACTGTCCTCTTCAGTTTGTGTTGTTTATGCACGGCGAAACAAGCTTTTAAATATCACATAGACTGTCCTCTTCAGTTTGTGTTGTTTATGCCGGCGTTTTCACACACCCGACGTCCCGAAATTAGCACTTAACATGTCAATAGAAGGGGACGTTACTAAAGGTAAAAAACAGAGTAAAAAGCAAGGTTTACTTTTGGTCTAATTAAGCTAATTTTAAAAATCCCATTTGATTTGCCAGTGCTCAAATCGGAAAGTCGCGATTCTAAGGTTTCTGTCAATGTTTTTGCCGCGTGTGTATGATAAAATATCGCGAAGTTAGAAATAGTAATATACTTGTATTGCTGCTTGGATCGGCGCCGATCCAGCCGACCTCAGGGGGTTAAGAAGTCTTTCTTTACACAGAGAGTTGTCAATGCCTGGAACAGCTTGCCAGATCGGGTAGTAGAGGCAGAAACACTAGATGCTAGATGCAGTACTAGATACTCTTTAGATTAGGACATGACGAGCCTAGATGGGGTTCTCATCTTGTCATTATGTTTTTTTATTTGTTTTATTTTTTTTTCAAATTTTTTCTCCCAATTTAGTCCCAATTTAGTGGCCAATTACACCCTCTATTTATTTAGATTTTATCCTCCCCACACGGGTCCACTGCTCATCTCTACGAGGCTAGGCAATTCTCTGAGGGCAGCGAACTCCACTTCCTTCGAGATGGAATTCGCCCCCACCCACGTTCTGGAGACTCCCGAGCTGGCTCACCCTCCCCCTCCCCCTGGGGTGAACAGCCAAACGCCGCCCCTGATTGGGGCCCCCTACCAGGGCCGGTCTGGTAGAGACAGGTTTCAAACCATGACCGTGACAGGCAGCGCACACCGTATCGGACCAGCCAAATATAATGCGTTAGACCGCTACGCTATCCGCCGCCCCCATCATGTATTCTTATGAATGTTCTCGTGCACTCGCTCCACCGCCCCGTCCTCACCTCCTGCCACTGCTCGGGGTGCCAGCTCGGGGGGCAGTCCACCTGGTTGCAGGGCCTCAGGACGGGCGGCTTGAACTCCCAGCACTGCCCGTCGGGCACGGAGACGGTGTCGCCCGGGTCCTGGGACTGCAGCCGCGTGCAGAACACGCTCCGGGTCTGGATCCCAACGCCACACGTTGCCGAGCAACGGGTCCACGGGGTGAACTCCCACCTGCGCCCCAAACACACACACAGAGACACGATCAAACTCCCACCACAGAGACACGATCAAACACACACAGAGACACGGTCAAACACACAGATACACTTAGCTCTGGGGACAGAGCCCCAAATACACACAGAGACACTTAGCTCTGGAGGGATGTGATCAGACACACACAGAGACACTTAGCTCTGGAGACAGAGCCCCAAACACACACAGAGACACTTAGCTCTGGAGGGATGTGATCAAACGCACACAGAGACACTTAGCCCTGGAGACAGAGCCCCAAACACACACAGAGCCCCAAACACACACAGAGACACTTAGCTCTGGGGATGTGATCAAACAGGTAGGGTAATGGAGACAGAGCCCCAAATTCACACTGGCAGCCATGTTGGAATGAAAACAAGGCTTGTACTGCAAGGGTAACATTCTTTTCACACTAGCTTGCAATGAAAACGTACAATTATGTTCTTTCTGACTAAATGGTTCTTCTGACTAAATGGTACAATTCAGTGCCCTGCAGGGGGGTGCTGCCACAGTGACAAGTGTTTGTACTTTAATGGGTACAACATTAAACAGCCACCTGTCAGTGCATTGTGGGTGTGCGATTGTCTCTATTATTTGGCCACAGTGAACCCAATCGGAGCGGGAGAGGAAGTGAACATTTTTGTCCTGTTTGGGAAACGCGGCAGAGAATAAAAAGTGTATGCTAACGAAGCGCTGAAGAGGAGCTGCCCAGAAAACCTTTTTAACCGCGGCACGGCTGGAACACGAACTCCACGCTTCTGTGCAGCGCTGGCGATCCTCTGGATTCCTGAACGAGGGAGCGGGACCAGGAACACAAACACACGCTCCGGGCAGCGCCGTGGAATTCCAACAAATTGGATAGCGCGTCCGTATGCACTTTACCGACCCGGCTAATTAGAAATACCGACCTATAGGGACCTCCCGCGTGATCTAGCGGTAAGAACGTTCGACGCTAGCCACAGCGACCGGGATTGGATTCCACCGGTCGGGCCAGTTTCGGCTCTGGCCGGGAGCGCCACTAGGGGGCGGCATTTGGCAGTCCGCCCCTGGGAGGGGGGGAGGGATAAAAGCAGAAGGAAAGACTCGCTGCATGTATGAGTGGTCGTGAGTCGGTGACAGGCTTCGGCCTAGGCTCGAAGGAGGCAGTGCAGCACTCACTACTGGCCGGACTACAGCAGCGAGTTATCATACGAGGGAGGGGATAATTGGCACAAAAAACGAGAGAGGGAGTTGGATACTAAAAAGTGGGGAAAAATGGGGAAAAACAGCAAAAATTATTTAAAAATAAAAATACCTACCTATCTGTGTGGCTCAGTAGGTAGAGCGTGGTTCTGTGTGGCTCAGTAGGTAGAGCGTGGTTCTGTGTGGCTCAGTAGGTAGAGCATGGTTCTGTGTGGCTCAGTAGGTAGAGCGTGGTTCTGTGTGGCTCAGTAGGTGTGGTTCTGTGTGGCTCAGTGGTTCTGTGTGGCTCAGTAGGTAGAGCGTGGTTCTGTGTGGCTCAGTAGGTAGAGCATGGTTCTGTGTGGATCAGTAGGTAGAGTGTGGTTCTGTGTGGTTCTGTGTGTCTCAGTAGGTAGAGCGTGGTTCTGTGTGGCTCAGTAGGTAGAGCGTGGTTCTGTGTGGCTCAGTAGGTAGAGCGTGGTTCTGTGTGGCTCAGTAGGTAGAGCGTGGTTCTGTGTGGCTCAGTAGGTAGAGCATGGCGTTGACAACGCTTAGGTTGTGGGTTCAATTCCCACTGGGACCACATATACTGAAAAATGTCTGCATTCACTACTGTAAGTCGCTTTGGATAAAAAAGTCTGCTAAACGGGATATATTACATATTATAAATTCAAAATCTTATCTGCTTATTTCAGATTAACATGAACTCAAATTTTAGCACGCCATGCTGGTATTATAATTTTTTTAACCACGGTTTAGCGGCTTTGCATTTTAAACCCGACACTCCACCATTTGCGGAAATGTGCGTATTCTGGAAACATTTAATATTTCGCTTCTTAATACCGCACGAGATCATAAAATCGACCCTAAAGCTACTGAAGGACAAGGCAGGTGCAGACTTAGACAGTTTAGGAAGTATTGCATATTGAATGTGCAATATAATATACAATACTCATATAAATCCGTGCCCCTGGAGGAATATCATGTTGGATTCATAATACCTTCGCTAAATGAGCCATTCCAACATTATGAGTTATGGTTACTTCACCACCCAGGTGCTACTCAAAGGATTGAGGAAATTTCTATTTTTCTTCATTTTTAATTTATTATCTGTGGTCAAAATCCACAACGAATCGGACACTCATTGCACTATAAGCGGGGTTTTAGTTACACCCATCCACAAAACCCCCAAACTACACGTTTATTTTTCTTCTAAACAAACATGACATGCTGATCCACAGGGATGGGATTGATATACGCAAAAAGAAAAATAAACTATTTTGCAATGAATTGTTTTAGCCACGCTTCGTTTTACGAGTTGGACGAGTAATCAATCAGAGCTGACCACGTAGATACGACACGAGATATGCTTCCTCGATTCTGGCGTGCGAACTAAAATTAAAACAATAAACACAAATATTAAAAGCCAGTCCTTCATTTCACTGTAACTGAACGAAAACAACAGCGCCAGCCCCAGCCAGAATCGAACACCATTTCAAAATGTTAATTATAGTAGACCTCTTAACATTTTAAGCATTTAGCAGACGCTCTTATCCAGAGACGACTTACAAGGTGTAATCAATCATAGTTTGTGCAAGAGATCAGTGCAGTAATACAGCAATAGACATCATTGTTGGCAGCTGCACACCATACCTTATTAAAAAATTCTGGAATAGTCTCTTAATCCTGTCAAATATGTGAAGGTTGTCACTAATTGACAAAAGGTAAAAATCATGTTGGAGATGAATGATGAACACCAATAGCTACGTTGCGATGTTAAGAAGCGTGTACGTCTAATGTTAATGAACTGTCTAACAGATCTAAAAAAAGAAACAAGAGGAAAATGCAATAAATCACTACACAGCAACTTTTTATATCAATATCAACACTTCCACATTTTAACGAGACACTTCCTCGTTAATAAAACCTTCAGAGTGTCACGTGCGCATCCCTCACCAAGCTACCACGTGAACTGCCACTGACCTTGGCGTAGGAGGGGAGGGGGTTATAATTCAAGTATTTTTAGACCCCTGTGCAAGAGTCCCACAGTCAACGCTGAGCCCCCATCCCCTGTATGTCCCGGGCAGAGGCCGTAGCCCCCGCCCCCCGCTACGTAAATAAGTTCTGCCCCACACTGTCGCCAAACAGGCGCTCGCATTCTCCACGGCATTCCTTCCTACACGTCTAACGTTTCGGCCCGGCTTCCTCCGGCTCCTCTCCGGACCCCTCTCCACGGAGCTCGCGCTCAAAAAGCGCACTCTTTATACAGTGTAAACACGGCTAATGAATGTGAACAGGTCACCTTGAGCGACTGACCTTCCTGTGCCCTCCGCCCGCAGAACAGAAAGTGCGCTTTCCTGAAACTCGAGTAAACCGCTGGACCCCGCCTACTGTTCAAACCGCTGCTAAACCAGCACTGGGACGGCTGTGCACCTACCAGTGAGAAATCCCCTCTCCTCAGTCTCTCTCAAGTCAACATTTTATTATATATATATATATATATATATCCATTTGCTTTACTGGTATGACAAATGTATATCCATTTGCTTTACTGGTATGACAAATACAAAACAGAAAATAATATCATAATAATATCACACTAAAATAAAGGAAACATTTATACCGAATAATTTAATTTATTTTTATTTTTATCTGCATTTAGAAAACTAAATGCAGATAAAAATGTATTTCTCTCTCCCACACACACTCACTCACACACTTAGTCATTCTCATTAGCCAAGTTTCTTTGGATTAGACAATCGAATGCCCGAGGAAACCCAGTCATGGGAGAACATAATATAACGAAAGGCCCCGACAGTCGAGACCTTATGGAAACAACAAACCACCGTGTTTGAAGTCATGTGACAATATTTTAGTCAGCTGTTTTCGCTATCATCACGGAAGGACAGCTTTTCTAAGGTTTTTGTTCACCAAAACCCGGTTTAATGGAAGCGCACCTTCACCGGCAAAATTCACACACATTATTTTTGCGACCTTTAAGTTGTTCGCTTGAAATTCGTTCAACAAGCGAATGGAAACATAGCTCCTGTCTTTCTCCCTTTCACTCTCCTCCTCTGCCACTCTGTGAACGCCAGCCGGCAGCCCAGACACCTGGCGGCAGAATGACATGAGGTTTTAAAAAATCTGCTCAGACGATAAATACCTACACACGAGGCTTCAAAACACATTCCCTGACAGACAAACTCATCCACGAGAGGAGATCTTCCATGGTGACCATTATGTAATTGTTAGTCATGATTTCAACACCACTGAATCCTGTTATGAGGAATACAAAGACCGCTGGCATCATTGGTGGGACTGACGCAGAGTGGTTAAGGGGCAGGACTTATAATCGCAAGGTTATAGGATTGAATCCCACTTAGACCTATATCCCTGACCACTGCCAACGTACCCAGGCAAGATATAACAGCTTAATCTGAGTTACTTCTGTAAATATCTAAATGTGAATATGGTATAAACTATTTATTAAGTTATGCAATTTGTCCTGGACAAAGGCAACTGATAAGTAAATAAGTTGTGTTCTCTGGAAAAAATGCCCCTAAAAGCATTTTTGTTTCAGTTTTATCAAACAAGATCAGACCCGCTTTTAAGTCAATGATAACTGTGAGTTCGCTGCCGTGTCTGCAACCGGCATTTGCTCAACACCTCTTCCGAGACGGCTACACCACCTGAACTCAAATACTCTTATGCCCAGCGAATTACCTCCTTGGGGCCAGCCAATCGCCGCCCCAGCAAAAAATCTAATTAATGAGAAGCAGGTGGTGTAGTGTGAGTATTCCAATCAAGGCCTTGAGGTCTGCAGTGTCTGCAGACACTGCAGACTACACCACCTGGATTTGAATAGTTCTCTTCCTGGACCAGAAGGTAAACCAACTTTCACCCAAGGTTTAGGGTATAGGGTCTAGATGTCAAGATCTTTCACCCAAGGGTCTAGGGTCAAGTCAAGATCTAGGGTCTTGAGTCAGGGTATAGAATCTAGGGTCTAGAGTCTAGGGGCTAGGGTTTAGGGTTTAGGTCAGGGCTAGGCGCTAGGGTTAGGGTTTAGGGACACACATTTCCATTAGTGAGTGACAAAGAGCTTGTGCACTGTGCCCCATTCACAAATGCAATGTCCACACGCCCTGTTCTATCATCATACAACACTCGAGAGCTGCCACTTTTATCCACGCAACTGTGCTAAAGTGAAACCATTCGATTCAATCGTACACACTGATGAGCGGCTAGAATATTAAAACGTGCGTTTTCCTCTCAATTTAGATCAATAGATCTAGCCCACTTAAAAAAAACAATTTTAAAAAATATAAATATTTTCAAAAAATCTTACGAAATTTGCCTCTTAAGAGCAAGACCCTGTTTCCCCTCCGCCCCCCCGTGGTCTCCGGCCTCCAGTCCACACAGATCTCCAGACCCTCCCATTAGCACAGTGGCTCTTTGTTCAGATGTGAAATCAGAGGTTACCCACACTGATAACCGACACAGCTCTGAAACATGCAGGGGGCGAGCAGAAAGCCTCGAAACTCCCGCTGCGATATTAAAACCACCTGCTGTTCGCGCATGTTACAAATGACCTCTTACTAATTGCGCGTGTCCCCACGGTAATCTGGGCTTTGGTTGGGCTGATTATAGCTCCATTATTGGTGGTAGTCGGCTCACATGCGTCTTAAATACTTTAATATAATTGTATTCTTCTAAATGACATCATTACAGTCATGGAAAGCAGCAATGGACCGCATTGCCTTTAGCCATGCTAACATGCTCCTGACAATAGAATCAGAACAAATGAAATGCTGAATCATTCATCGTAAACGATAGACTCCCAAGAGATGGCCACTGACAGCGTGCCCTAACAATGCTCAGTGTTCATGTTGGCAGAGCAGTTTGACCCCGTCCCTGAACTGGAACGCAGTAGCAATGGGTTCTGGAACATTCTCTCAGCAACGCGCCAGTAACGTCCAACTCTTTTAATATTGCTGACATGCAGGGTGACCGGACGTCCTGGAAAGGGCATCGCCTGTCCCGACACAATACTGAGAAGTGCCACAATGTCCCTGACCTGACTGCACCAGGCCAGTCCTGGTGGGGTGCCCTGATCGGGGGCGATTGGCTGTCCGCCCCAGAGGGAGGGGGAGGGTGAGCCGGCACGAGCTCGCCGAGAAGCACGTAAGGGAGTCTCCAGAACGTAGGTGAGCGAGTTCCGTCTCACAGGAGGTGGATTATCGCCGGCCTCATGGAATCAGCTTGCCTCGTAGTGACGGGTGACAAAATTTGTGGGGCAGGGTGAATCGAAAGAAATAGAGTGTATAATTGGCCACTAAATTTGGAGAAAAAACTGGAAATAAACAAAAAAATTCATGAAACAGACCCAGAGCCAGTTAACTGAAGCACAATGCATGTACACTCTGAGCATTCCATTCGGGTCCGTACTGAACTGGGAAAAAGGGCATTCAGGTATGCAGCTCCTTCTGCCTGGAATCAGCTACAAAACCACCTGAACCTGCAGGAGCTGGTCTCACCGGTTGCTTTTAAAACACTTTTAAGTGATATGGAATCCAGCACATCTGGCTGCAGATGTTTTGAATGATTATGAATGGTTCTGTGATTTGCCCTTGTTTTTTGTTTTAATTGTCATATGTTTGTTTTTTAATTCACTTTTGTCTGTAAACTTGTACTTGTTATTGTGCTGCTGCCTATCTTGGCCAGGACGCTCTTGTAAAATAGATTTTTAATCTCAATGAGACTATTCTGGTTAAATAAAGGTTAAATAAAAAATACAAATAATTCCCGCCAAAATCAAAATAATTTTGAAAATGAAATAAATAAAAGCAGAATGGCGAGGTTTCGCCTGTGCTGATTTGAAGCAGCGGACGCCAGACTCAGCCAACCAGCAGGAGCTGAGGGACGCGCCCCTCAGTCCGGCACTGTCTCGGCCCACGGCCCGTTTGGACCCTCACCTCGGGGGACACGGGTCAGGATTGCAGATCCTCGTCATCGCGGGGGGGCGGCTGGAGCGCTCACACAGGCCATCATCCACCTGCTCCCTCCTCTCCCTGTCCTCACACCTCACAACAGCCTCCTGGCTCCCTGTGTGGGAGAGGGGACCAGAGAGAGAGAGGGAGAAGGGGGAGAGGGGAGAGAGAGAAGGACCAGAGAGAGAGAGAGAGAAGGGGAGAAGGGAGAGAGAGGGAGAGAGGGAGGGGGAGAGAGGTGTCTGAGAAGAGGGGGCCGCTCATATCTACGAGCCAAGCTAATTCTCCGAGGACAGCGAACACCACTTCCGTCGAGACGGAATTCGCCCCCACCCATGTTCTGGAGACTCCCTTACGCGCTTCTCAGCAAGTTCGTGCCGGCTCACCCTCCCCCCCTCCCCCTGGGACAGACAGCCAAATGCTGCCCCCGATCGAGGCTCCCCACCAGGGCTGGTCTGGTAGAGTCATGTTTTGAACCGTGACCGTGATAGGCAGCTCACACTCGTAAAGGACCAGCCAATACAGGTGTGTTAGACCGCTACGCTATCCGAGGCCCCAGATGCGTATCTTGTATCTATCTGTGTTTACCGGAAGCGCAGGACGCAGAGCAGGCGGTGAAGTCTCCGTACTCCCAGTCGTAGCGCTGCTCCCCCTGGTGGTGGGGAGGGCCGGGCAGGGGTGGCTGGAGGGCCGGGTTGCCCCCTCCGCAGGGCCGCAGGCTGCAGGCTCTCTCCGACGGGGGCACCTCCGCCCCGCACTCCTCATCGGGCAGGTCCACCTCCGTCTGGGAGAAGGTCAGCAGCACCCTGCACTTCACCGCACGTCTCTGCACTCCCCGCCCACAGGTGGCGCTGCAGGGCGACCATGGGCCCGGGATGAACCTGCACAAAGACAAAATCACACCTGCAGGTAAAGTCCACATACAGTGTATTTACCCATTCATAACTTCATATCAGCAATTTCCTATTGCTTATATATACACACACACATATATAAATATATATATAGTACACGTATTCGTACCTAACCATTCGGTACAGGACTTTGGGTTCGGTATACGCTGTGAACCTAACGAATGCAATCTTGCTTTAACCACTAACGCATGTGTGGAACCTTTTTGTGTGCGGTTGCAGCAGTATTGAAGGACATTTTTATTTTTTTTAAGAAAGAAAGGATGCGTGCCTGACTTAATTATGGCCAGTTAGCCACTGTTTACAAAGTCCATAATAAATGAAAAGCAATTTAATGTTTTGCATTTCTTTTTTTCACTGCTGTACCAAAAATGTACTGAACCGTGACTTCAAAACTGAGGTGCGTACCGAACCGTGATTTTTGTGTACCGTTACACCCCTAATGTGTACAGTAGCAGTCAAAAGTTTGAGTACACCTTACATCTGGATTACAGCTAATCGGGCTCTCCTTCATTCTTCAGCAAGATAACGACCCGAAACACACCTTGAAGTTGTGCAAGAACTATCTGGTGAAGGGGGAACGTGAAGGACAACTCAAACTAATGACCTGGCCTGCCCAGTGTCCAGACCTCAATCCCATAGAACTTGTATGGGACGAACTGGAGAGAAGAGTCAAAGCAAAGCAAACCCACAAGTGTCTCTGGGAATTGCTGCAGGAGAGCTGGGAAGACATGTCGGGTGATTTCTTGCTGAAACTCATTAACCGAATGGCCCGTGTTTGTGAGGCTGTTGTCACATTTTACATTTTAAGCATTTAGCACACGCCCTTATCCAGAGCGACTTACAAGATGGAGCAAAGGCATCACAGGCAAAGGGAGGCTACTTTGAGGAATGAAAGTGAGCATTGCTTTGATGTTCCTTTTTCTTATTGCTACATGTGTTTTTTTGTCATTTTCAAATATTCACAGAAACCTACATGGTGTAAAACGTTGTCAATTATGAGATAAACCTAGTTTCCAGCAGGTGTACTCAAATTTTGACTGGTACTGTGTTTTCTTTTTAGAATATTAGATCAACTTGCTCAGGGAGGAGCAGGCTCAATAGTGGAGTTCTGTCACAAAATAATTCATTAAGTTATTAGAATTTAATTTAATAATCTGGGACTTCAGCTGTCAACCACATGCCACGGCCGTCTCAGTCACCAGATCTCCACCCAATCGAGTCCTTGAAGATCGGGAGATTCTGCAGCGGCGCCCGAGACAGCCTTTTTCCACCACCATCGACAGAACACAAAATGATGGACGTTCTCGTGGAAGAATGGGGTTGCCTCCCTCAATAGAGTTCCAGACACTTGCAGAATCTACGCCAAGGTACACTGAAGCCATTCTGGCGGCCCAACGCCCTATTAAGACACTTTATGTTGGTGTTTCCTTTATTTTGGCAGACTGCACATTACAACACAACATTAGAGCAATCAATCACGTCTAAAACGAGGAGCCAGGATGTGCTGTAATTTTATGGCAGAGGGTTCGAATCCGAACGTGAAATAGCCTCGCGGCACAGCGGTTTAAAGAACGACAAGAGAGAAAAACATTCCTCAACGTCAGCTCCGTAGTTTACAACTTCGATACGAGTTCGTAAGTGCGGTGAACGTCTTTTTAAAGTGGCAGAACAACCAGACTAATGTTAAACAGATGACAGCTAGACAGTACCATTGGCTGGAACACTTGAAAACATGTCACATTTTTTTTCTTTTGCTGTAATTATTTAAGCAATGTGCGCCGTAAACTAATCTTCATTAGTGCCAAACGTCGTCTAAATATAGAAGGGAGAATTGTGTTCTCGTTGAGTGAAATTTAAGTGGCAGGAACATTCTTCCAACTTTTAATGAAATGCAGCATTACTTAATTGCACACATAAAACCTGTTGGGAAGGGGAACCCTTTTTTGTAAAACAACCACTTTTTATTTTATTTCTGTTTTCAGATTTTTTTCCCCCGTTTTTCTCCCAATTTAGTGGCCAATTATACCCCCGTCTTTATGGGTCGAGCTAATTCCCTGAGGCCGGCGATGATCCGCCTCCTCCGAGATGGAACTCCCCCGCCTGATTTGCAAATGGCATTTTTAAAATAAAATGTTGAATCACAACGGTTTCGAACCAGCGTGAAGGGTGTCTCCAGAAAGTAGGTGGGCGAGTTCCATCTCGGAGGAGGCGGATCATCGCCGGCCTTGAGGTGAATTAGCTTGACCCATAAAGACAGGTGGCGAGTTCGTAGGGGGAGGGCTCTGTGGAGTTCTGTGTGTCTCAGTCGGTAGAGCATGGCACTGACAACGCTTAGGTTGTGGGTTCAATTCCCACTGGGACCACATGTACTGAAAAATGTATCCATTCACTACTGTTTGGATAAAAGCGTCTACTAAATGGCATATATTATATTATATATTAGGGTGAATCGAAATAAATAGAGGGCCCAATTGGCCCCCAAATTGGGAGAAAAACGGGGAAAAAAATCCCAAACATGATTCTATGTTTAAATAAATGAAGTAAAGTGGTTCACTTCTCGAGTGCTGCACTAGCCCCGGACGTTTCTCCAGAGGAGGGCTGAGGAGGAGGTCTGGAGGCCCAGGTGTGGGTGAGAGCACAGAGACGCCCGCAGCGTGCAGGCGGCGTGAGCGAGGTCTCGCTCCTGACAGATTCCAGCGCCCTGCTTATCACCCCCCCTCCTCCCTCCCCCCCAGGCCACGACCTCCCCCGCCCGCCCCCCACCCACCGACACTCTAATCCCCCCGCTATCGGAGGAGGAAGTGAGCGAAACAGAGGAGGACGAGAACGACAGACCTCCGGATAAGCAGCGTAAAATCCACTGGAAGAGTGATGGGCGTCTGATTCCACACAGTGCGTTATCAGAGGAGGGATGAGAGGAGGGGGGAATAAAAACGTCCTGTCGGGCAGTGATGACTCACGCTGGAATCCGAGCGAGAGAGAGAGAGAGAGACAGAGAGAGAGAGAGAGAGACAGAGAGAGAGAGAGAGAGAGAGAGAGAGAGAGAGAGAGAGAGAGAGAGAGAGAGAGAGAGACACAGAGAGAGAGAGAGAGACAGAGAGAGAGAGAGAGAGAGAGAGAGAGAGAGAGAGAGAGACAGAGAGACAGAGAGACAGAGAGAGACAGAGAGACAGAGAGACAGAGAGAGAGAGAGAGAGAGAGAGACAGAGAGAGAGAGAGAGAGAGAGAAGAGAGACAGAGAGAGAGAGAGAGACAGAGAGACAGAGAGAGAGAGAGAGAGAGAGAGAGAGAGAGAGAGAGAGAGACAGAGAGACAGAGAGAGAGAGAGAGAGACAGAGAGAGAGAGAGAGAGAAAGGAGGAACGGCTGGGAGACAACTGACACGTTTGACGCGATCCCCGGCGTGTCTCCTAAATTTAGTGCCACGAGTTAACAGCGCAGACACAAAAGGAAGGAAACCCAAGAACAGGACTAATAAAACTGTAACCTAAGACTCGAGTTATCAGAATAGCGAGCAGGTCCCGGCTACCCTCTCGTGGGTCGAGTCGAGTCGAGTCCCACCTCTGGAGACGGCCGGGCCTGCATTGTTCTCGTTCCCCCGCTGCGAGAGGTTAAAACACGCTCACCCCTCGCATACCTCTTCTCTTTATGAGGCTCTGTGACAGCTGCCGCGGTAGACCACAGAGGCAGAAGTATGCTCGCCTGCTCCGCTCCGCTCTGCTCTGGCACGGCCGCCTTTCGCAGGCTCCGAAGCGAACAGAGAGCCGCGTTTTAACTCCCCCCTTTGGCCGCTGTTAATGAAAATATCACTTCGGGGGGTTGAAAATATAGATAGCTTCTAATAATAGAAACGCGCTGGGACTCGACAAACCTGAGAACGTTGCGGTAACCGCTGCCGATTCACGCTCCCCTTCCAGAGAGACCGGGCTCCCCTTCTCGTTTTAGAGGGGGGTCAGGGGAGGGGGAGGGGGGTCTTGCGGCCTGCATGAAACGCTGGCTTAACGAGCCTTCAGGGGTCGTCTGGGGCTCCTGTATTGCGGTAACAAGGCAGAAACGCGCGCACTGTTTGATCAAAGGCTCCCGCGTGCGAGTGCCAGCGAGGGACGGGCTCCCCAGATGGTTGGGCGCTCGCCGTGGTAACAGAGCGCCTGCTCTTATTGGTCAGGAGGGGGCGGGGTCACGCAAGGCACAAAGACAGCAGCTGTGTGGGCCTCCTGGGTGGCGTAGGGGTAAGAGCGTCCGACTGGGAATGCAAGTTGCCCACTGCGGTCGTGGTTCGAAACCCGGCTGCGTCAGTCCGGCCCTGACGGGGAGTGCTGCTAGGGGGTGGTGTTTGGCTGCCCGCCCCAGAGGGAGGGAGGGGGGAGGGAGAGCCGGCACGAGCTTGCCGAAGAGCGGTAAGGCGACCTGGTAAACATATTTGGGCGAGTCCAGTCTCGGAGGACGTGGATCATTACCACGAGGTATTAGCTTGTCCCGTGGGGGCGGGTGGCGAGTTAGTGGGGGAAATCGAAAGAAATAGAGCAGGGGTGTCAAACTCATTCCATCGAGGGCCGAGTGTGTGCAGGTTTCTGTTGTAACCAATGCACTACACCAGGTGATTTCAATTAGGTTCCCTCCTTAGTTGAAGAAGTGAGCTAATTAGTGAAATCACCTGGTGTAGTGCATTGGTTGCAACAGAAACCTGCACACACTCGGCCCTCGATGGAATGAGTTTGACACCTGTGAAGTAGAGGGTATAATTGGCCACCAAATTGGGAGAAAAACGGGGAAAATAAGCAGCTGTGTGACTCACGTGGGCTCCTCCGAAGCGGCCTGGGGCTCCTCCAGCTCATGAGCCTGTTTCAGCCACGGCAGCTTCGCTTCCACCGGGAGCTTTTCTGCAGGCAGAGAGAGAGAGAGCGCATCGTTTAACAACGGGCCTGAGACTCTAACCAACCAATCACAGGTCAGAGAGAATGCATCGTTTACACTGAGCCTCAGACTCAAACCAATCACAGGTCAGAGAGAACGCATCGTTTACACCAGGCTCTCAGAATCCAACCAATCACAGCTCAGAGAGAACGCATCGTTTACACTGAGCCTCAGACTCCAACCAGTCACAGGTCAGACAGAAGCCCCCTACCTGTCCTGATTGTTACAAGTGTTGGTGGGAAAACAAAAATGGAAAATAGCACAGTCACAGTTATCACAGAATCGTCACTATATTTGACCAAAGCCAGTCATCTCCCCACGTTTCATCCAAATCCTTCATTAACTTGTTTTTTTTTGCCATCTTATTCCGAACAAACAGACAAAAACAGACAGACAAACAGACAAACAGACAGACAAAGACAGACAGACAGACAGACAGACAGACAGACAGGAGCGACTGAATAACCGCCGCTCTACAGGCAGGCCCAAGGAAGTGACCGGTCTGCGTGTAAGTGCTTCATCTCATCTCATCTCTCACACGCGTGCAAACTAGACCATCTGGCACCACCACAGCCCTCCATCTTGCCAACTGTCACGAGGCTAACAGTGAGGTCCAGTAGCTCTCAGAACCTGATACAGCCGAGGCTACTGCTAAGGTCAATCTCCATGACAACAACAACTTTACATTTATTTATCTTTTTTTCTGTTTTTTCCCAGTTTTTCAATTATACCCATTTATTTTCTCCTCCCCACGAATCGCTGCCTGTCTCCAATTCCCCCGAGGCCGGTGAATGATCCACCTCCTCCGAGATGGAACTCGCCCACCTACTTTCTGGAGACACCCTTTTGCACTTCTCAGCGAGTTTGTGCCGGCTTACCCCCCTCCCCCTCCCCCTGGGGCGGACAGCACAATCTCCGCCCCCGATCGGGGCTCCCGGCCAGGGCCCTGTCTGGCACAGTCGGCTTTTCGAACAACTTGACATTTACAGCAAGAATCTATTTCACATCCTATTATCCAACATGCCCATAATCTTCAGTGGAAACATGCGATGGAATAAGCGTCTTAATATTGGCAGAATTGGAACAAGCCAGGTATTTTTCCTCATAGCAGCAAAGAGATCCTGAGCAAGATATTAAACCATCGGGTTTAAAAAACCCAACACTAGGAAAAGTTAGTTTTAAGAGCCAAATAACATACAGCTCCCTAAAATGTAATTATTATAATAATTTTTTTACGTCGTTCTTGCGAATTGCTTTGGCCGCCTTTGCGTGCAGGTGAGTCGAGGTGACAGCTGTCGGCGACGCGTGAGTGACACATTCCGCCCATCGCCCAGGCGACGGCGGGATCACTGGAGGCATTGCTCTCCACGGTCACCGCGTTCCTGTCCTGCGGGGGAACACCAACTCTGTCCGCTGCCTGTCAGTCAACCCTTAAGGGCTGTAGTCAGTAGTCCCGTAGCTCAGTGGGTAGAGCGTGGCACTGGCAATGCCAAGGTTGTGGACTACATGCCCGTCGTTCGGATGGGACGGTAAAAACCGAGGTCCTGACTCTCTGTGGTCATAAAAGATCCCATGGTGCTTTTAGAAAAAGAGTAGGGTGTTAACCCGGTGTCCTGGCCAAATTCACAACCAAGACAATATATATATATATATATATATATATATATACATACACATACATGGAATTCATTCATTCCCTCCCTCCTGGCCTCTCCACTGTGTATCTGATGTGTGGTGAGTTTGTACTGGCGCGCTATGGCTGCCGTCGCATTCACCCAGGTGGGTGCTGCACATTGGTGCTGGTTGAGGTGAGTTGCCCCCCCTATCGTTGTAAAGCGCTTTGAGTTCCTTGGAAACAACCACCGGAATATTTATTATCGTAAACAGATGGGGAAGTGCTCGTGGGGTCCGTGGGTTTCCAGGGTGGAAAATTAGAGACGTAAGTTTGTCGCCATGGGAGATCTGATGCCTCGGTGGAAATCTCAAAGCATTCATCACACCTTGAGGCAGGGATCGCTCCAACGAGCTGGGTCACCTATAGGCCTAGAGCACAGGTGTCAAACTCATTCCATCGAGGGCCGAGTGTGTGCAGGTTTCTGTTTTAACCAATGCATTACACCAGGTGATTTCACTAATTAGCTCACTTCTTCAACCAAGGAAGGGACCTAATTGAAATCACCTGGTGTAGTGCACTGGTTACAACAGAAACCTGCACACACTCGGCCCTCGATGGAATGAGTTTGACACCCCTGGCCTAGAGGGTATAATTGGCCACCAAATTGGGAGGAAAAAAAACAGGCAAACATTTTTTTTTAAAGGCAGCACGTGGGGGAATTAGTCGATCGTTATCCCCTTAACTTGCCCCACTGTGCCAGCACACTGTACAATTGCCCCCCTCCCTGCAGAATCACAGACCGCACAGTGATCGACGGCCCCCCCCAGACTGGGGCTTTAAGTTTAAGGCACAAACCTCGAGGTTTGAAGCATGCAACGGGCACCAGGCAGTCTTCCTTAATGTGAGGCTTCAGCCCTGCGTTGCACCCTCCGGTGTGCTGCCCGCTGTGATCAATGCACAGGACCACTCTGTAACGCAAGCCACGCCCACAGGTCACTGTGCACTGCAAAATCAACAAGCCATCACAATACCTCACTCTGCGGCCATTTTGTTTTTATTCAACAACAACACAAATGAGCACAGCAGAGCAGCAGCAGATTGTCATGCACTTGTTAAATGGTCTCAATGTTGTGGCGTTAGAAAAGGCACGACACTCTGGAATTCTCTAGCTGGCAGTTAAACAAAACAAATCTAAGGATTTTAAAATGTTCTCCACAACAACAATCAAGTCCTGGCTAAAAACTTGGCCAAACTTGTAATCATGACACCAACTAATCATTACTGTGTTTGAGCTCATGTTCTACACGTTTGTTTGTTTTTGTCGTGTCATGTATGGTTGTTGTTGCTGTTGTTGTTTTCGGTCATTGTGTGCACTGATTTTAAACTAACAATGTAATTGTATTATTTTATTGATTGATTGAACTATCAATACTGGTGTTGGGAATGAGCTTCGGCTACACACACATGTACAGTGCATCGGGCACTGCTTCTGCGGCTGTTAATGTTCTCTGTGCTTGTCCCTTACGAACAAACTAATCATTTAAATTCAGGGGCCAGGGGCCACGTGTGCGTGAGACAGGTGTCACAGTGCGAGTGCAGAGAGCAGAGACGGAGGCGCTCACACAGAAGGCGCGCTCACCTGGGACCACTCCATGGCCACCCACTGCGGGCAGTCGTAGGTGTTGCAGTTCTGTCGAACCTCAGGCCGGGGGGAGTACGCGCACTTCCACTCCTCCACCGGGGAGATGAGGCCGTGCACGTCCTCCTCCACGCAGACCACGCTGCGGTCCTGCACGCCCCCTCCGCAGGATACCGAGCACAGCGTCCAGGGGTTGTGCTCCCAGCTGGAAGGAGAAGCACATTCTTACGTTTAGAGTTTTCTCATTATTCCCCGTGTTCTTTCCCCCAGTTTGGTTGCCAATTATCTCAATTCACCCTCCCCCATGAGTCCACCGCCGCCCGACCTCTGGGTAATGAGACAATTTTCCCGGGCCGGTAGATCTGCCTCCTCCGAGACGGAACCCGACCACGGACGCCCTTCCTGCTCCTCGACGAACTCGTGCCGGCTCTCCCTCCCCCTTCCCCCTGGGGCGGACAGACAAGGGGCTGACGACGAGGGCCGGTCTGGTAGAGACGGGTTTCGCATCGTGTTCATGACAGGCAGCACACACCGTATCGGACCAGCCAAGATACGGTGCGCTAGACCGCTATGCTATCTTCCACTGGCTGACCGCTGAGCGTACTATAAAAGGTATGACTTTTTTAAATATTATTTTTGACTTTTTTTTTTAAATTTTTTTATTTTTTTATTTTTTTATTTTTTTATTTATTTATTTATTTATTTATTTATTTATTTATTTATTTATTTATTTATTTATTTATTTATTTTTGCGGTTTTTCCCCCAATTTTTCCCCCCACTGTTCGTGTCCAATTATACCCTCCCTTTTTCATGCCAATCATCCCCTCCCTCGTATGAGAACTCGCTGCCGTAGTCCTGAGACCGAGACTCGCATGGCCTCCTCCGAGCCAGCACCAACATGAGCCGAAGCCTGTCACCGTAACACACAGGATCACTCATATATGCAGCAAGTTTTTCCTACGGCTTTTATCCCTACCCCCCTCCCTGGGGCAGACCGCCAACAGCCAAGCACCATCAACACACTTTCAGCTCTCACTCAGGCACAGACAATCAGCACCCAGTAAAAAACAAACCACAGAAAGATATGTACTAAACAAAATCCGCACACTGGCTTTGTCAGCACACAGAATCCACTAGATAACAGAGTACATTTACATCGAGGACTCGACCACAAATTGCACATCACGCTGCGTTAAAGGCTCGGCCAAATTGCTCGTGATGGCAAATGAGCTGTCGCTGTATCATACTGTGTAAAGTATGGCACCGCAATGGCAAACCTGCAAAGCGTGATTAATGGCCGTTTGGCTGGAGGTGAACACGTCCTCAGAGGAACGTGTCCTTAACTAACACATCAGCAGAGTATCGTTCGTATTCAGGACACGGAAATAACGTCCTGATGCCAAGGGGTGGAAGTTACGGCGTGTGGAACCCTCTCGCTGGCTGCTACATAAATCATTTCGAGAAAGTGCTGAGACGTAAGTTTGGATCTCCGCGTGCAACAAAACAAAGCCAACACATATCGGTTTACCTTCAGTGAGTTTACCAGCCCGGCGACCATTTAGATCACGATTACGATTACACTTTTATAAATGTATTAATGACTCCATTACACTACCTTGAAGCATGTTGTTGATTGGTAGTCAAACATACATGAGCATTAGGAAATATGATATCTAGGAGGAGGCCAGGGTTTCCATAGTGAGAAATCCCACACAAGGTTGCAATATTCACAGTTGGTACTATTACATGTCTGTATAATTATTATAATAATAATATATTATTATTATTATTATTATTATTATTATTATTACAGGCATTCAGCAGAAGCTCTTATCCAGAGATACATTACGTTTCTTTACATACAATCCATTTATACAGATGGATATTTTACTGAAGCAATTCAGGTTAAGTACCTTTCTCAAGGGTACAACAGCAGTGCCCCCCACCTGGGAATCGAACCTGCAACCTTTGCATTACAAGCCCTAACCATTACATGGTCAAAATGGCCACCCTGGCTTCCTTCCTAACAACACATTTACTAAAATGTATTAATGTTGATTAACCATTCAAATTTTTATTTATTTTTGCAATCATAGTGGAGCTCGGAAGACATGAATTAAGCACGTGAGCGTCCACTACAGAATGCTACGATTGGTTCCCTTGGCTGGGGGTCTTTAGCTCAGCGGGCTAATCGTGTCTCTTATGGCGTTGGGATCCTCGGTTCGAAACTCACTGCAGGCAGAACCAACTCCATTACACAATGATGTATGAAGCAGTTGTGCGTAATCTTTTATTGTTTTGTAACTGCACCGTAAAAGTGTTGCCAAACGTTCAGTTATGTTTTGGTTGGCTACACAGGCAGGTAACTCCTAATCTCAATGTATTTCTCTTTGGACCACAAACTTCTCAGCTGTTCTATGGGAAAGCTGGACCATGGTGATAAGCGTGAGGTGTGCGTCTGTGCGTCTGTGCGTCTGTGTGTCCGTGTGTCTGGATGCAGAGAGGAGGGATACTCACCGTGGGAGAGGCTGGAAGTGATCGTACGGCATCACCTCTTTGAAGCCATCGCTAGAGAGAGAGAGAGAGAGAGAGAGAGAGAGAGAGAGAGAGAGAGAGAAGAGACAGAGACAGAGAGAGAGAGAAAGAGAGAAAGAGAGAGAGAAAGAGAGAAAGAGAAGGAGACAAAGGCCACATTTTATTCCAGCCAAATGATTTATCAAAATCTTTATCAGAATATCTTAATAAACAACATGCAGCATTGTCCCCACACTACAGGACAGCTAGTACCCTGAGGAGATTCTGATCTCTCCCAGATAACAGTTGTGGGTGTTTGGGGAGGGGCGCTTATACATTGGTAGGCCAAGGAATCTTGACCAACGTAAGCCCACCCTACCGCGCTGGGACAAACAGTGCCACTTCAGTTAAAGTTTTTTTTTTTTTTTTATCATTAAAAAAAAAAAAAATTGTTTCATATTTTCTTCCCCTTTTTTCTCCCAATTTAGTACAACTACGAGCTCACCGCCGTAGCCCTGAGTCCGGCAGTGACAAAGGCGATGTACCGCCTCCTCTGAGCCGGCACTCACCAAGCCGTCAACTGTAACTCCAGTACACAGAGCCACTATTATGCGCAGCGAGCTCATGTCGGTTTCCCTCCCCCCCTCCCTGGGGCAGACAGCCAATCGCCGCCCCCGAACAAGCCGGGCTGGTAGTACGCTGGATCGAACCCCGGATGCAGTGGGCAACCTGCACTCTGGACGAGTGCCTTTACCGTTGCGCCATCCAGGGGCCTCATTGAGCTGACATATTGAAGTCAAATTCAGTTACAGTAAGTCTGGACTGCACTGGATGGACGGGCTGATTGAGTAACAATAAAGGCCCTGTGTAGACTGCACACGAGTGATAACAGTGGAAGAGACATGGCAGGCAGTGTGGTATAATGGTTAGGGAGCTGAGCTTGTAACGTTAAGGTTGAGGGTTCAATCCCCAGGCGGGGCACTGCCATTGTACCCTTGAGCTAAAGGTACTTAACCTGAATTGCTTCAGTAAAAATATCCAGCTGTATAAATGGATTGTAAAGAAATGTAAACTGTAAGTCGCTGTGGATAAGAGCGTCTGCTAAAAATGCCTGTAATGTAATGTAATGAAACGGGCGTGAAATGGAAATGAAACAGACATGACAGAAATTAAACAGATGGGCGTGAGACGGACGGACGTGGGACGGACCTCTCGGGACAGGGGTCCATGCTGCACTCCTTCAGCCTGGGTTTGGGCTTCTTGTTCTCGGGGAAGCTGCGGCAGTGATGGTCCGGCAGCACGCGGCTGTGCCGGATATCCGTGCACTCGGCCGAGTTGAGCTGGTAACCTGAGGACCCGGCACATCCACCACACTTAGGGTCACCAAAACTAACCAAAACAAACCAAACAAACGTGGGGAGTTTCCCCGGAGAGCAAGCAGGGCCCGATCCTACCTCCTCCACATGTGACGGTGCAGGGGAAGAAGTCCGTCTCCCTCCACTGGTACCGGATCGGCTGGTAGAACATGAACTGGACCAGAGTGTCTCTGGCGGAGACGTACTTCACCTGCAATGAACCGGAGGGGGTGGACAAGGGGTCATCACATGGGGTGGACAAGGGTCATCACATGGGGTCATCACTTCCCACAATCCCGCACACGGGGTCAAAATAATTCACGCCACTTTTATCCAAAGCGACTACTGAATGCATACATTTTTCACTATATGTGGTCCCAGTGGGAATCGAACCCACAACCTAAGCGTTGTCAATGCCATGCTCTACCTACTGAGACACACAGAACCACACTCTACCTACTGAGACACACAGAACCACACTTTACCTACTGAGCCACACAGAACCACACTCTACCTACTGAGCCACACAGAACCACACTCTACCTACTGAGCCACACAGAACCACACTCTACCTACTGAGCCACACAGAACACACTCTACCTACTGAGCCACACAGAACCACGCTCTACCTACTGAGCCACACACAGAACCACAGCTCTACCTACTGAGACCCCACAGAACCACACTCTACCTGAGCTGAGCCACACAGAACCACGCTCTACCTACTGAGACACACAGAACCACGCTCTACCTACTGAGCCACACAGAACCATGCTCTACCTACTGAGACACACAGAACCACACTCTACCTACTGAGCCACACAGAACCACGCTCTACCTACTGAGCCACACAGAACCATGCTCTACCTACTGAGCCACACAGAACCATGCTCTACCTACTGAGCCACACAGAAGCATGCTCTACCTACTGAGACACACAGAACCATGCTCTACCTACTGAGCCACACAGAACCACGCTCTACCTACTGAGCCACACAGAACCATGCTCTACCTACTGAGCTACACAGAACCACACTCCCACAATCCCACAGATCCAACATCAAGCGTGGCTCCTAAATGCTTATCCATCCCTCCACATAAAATCGAAATAGCCTGCTTTGAGTGCCTCTAACGTAAAAAATAATAATACAAATTGGACCCATCTCAGTCTTTTACGGTCGCAATAATCGCGACTACGTCGGACCGCATTCCAGTCGAGCTTGTTTACTCAAACATATTATTTTAACATCAATAAACGCATCAGGGAACAAGGAAAAAAGGAAAGTCAGATACATTTTTTTTTTTAAAAGGCAACATATTTTCTAAACTAAATATCTCTGATGTGTGTAATAAAGCAGTAAATTCTCTCTGCAGGCGCGGGTCCCGGGCTCCAGAACAGCCCTGCGTCATCCGTTCCACGTGAATTACTGCGTCTCGAGTGATACTCCGAACGCAATATCCTCAAAGCCTCGGCGCGCAGACAGTGATGGTTATTAGAGCCGGCGGTTCATACGGCTCCAATTTGCCCCAGAAGTGAAGTCACTTGAGAGTCTTATAAAACTGTGGCAGCACCAGCGGCTCCCAGCGCGGACCAGCCAACTGCACATTCTATTCTATTCAGACTTTCCAGGAAGAGAAGCGATGATTTCGCTGGTTTTATCTCGCGAATATTGTGTTTTTGTCCTGAGCTGACCTTTGGTGAAAAATATAGGAGGAGTTTAGTGTTTGTGTTTGAAATATACAAAAACACTGAACTGACTTTTACAATCACTGCTCACTCTCTCTCCGACACCTCATACTTCAGATTTTTTCATGGTTTTTCTCCCAATTTGGTAGCCAATTATACCCTCTATTTCTTTCGATTCGCCCTCCCCCACGAGCCCTTCACCCGTCTCTACAGGGAAAGCTAATATCCGAGGCCGGCAATGATTCGCCTCCTCCGAGACGGAACTCACCCACCTACTTTCTAGAGACGCCCTTGGCACTTCTTGGCAAGCTCGTGCTGGCTCACCCTCCCACCTCCCCCTTCCCCCCTCCCCTGGGGCGGACAGCCAAAAGCCGCCCCAAATTGGGGCTCCTAGTCAGGGCCAGACTGGCCCATTTGGGTTATGAACTGCGGTAGGCAATTTGCATTCCAGGTGAATGCTTTGACCGTTACACCACCCAAGGCCCCGACAACTCATACTTCTGAAGCGTAGCATGGAAACATGGTTTTATGACTTCTAGAATATGACTTATTCCACATATATATTTTTTTCAATACACGTAGGCCTATATCCCCTGAAATTAAATGTGTTTGTTTTAGAAAATAATGTGTGTTCAATACTAGCTTTGAATTGGAATTCCGGCAGTTTCTAAATGTATTTTCAAATACAATACAATGAATTCAAATACTTTTGCAAATACTTTAAATATACATTTGATCAGGTCTGGTCCCCTGTACATTACATTGTAAGAAATTGGCCAGAAATTCTCAATTGCTGCAATTTAGAATCATAAAGGTAATAGATTTTATTTTAAAATAGAAAAAATAACTGAAGATATTCTGAAGTGCAGTATTCAAATTAATCATGCAGAAATTGTTTTGTTTTATTTCCTGAGCTGAAATGATTTATTCCCTGGAATCGGGCATATTCGTTTGTATGCTGTGTGTAACGTACTGCAGTACATACAGAGTACAATTTCCGAATGATTAATTTGATAGAAATTGGCTGCGCTGCCTCTCACGAACTCTACAGGGAAGAGTGAATCAAAGGCTGTTGCAACTTTTGGAAGAGCATCTCGTCTGAGTGACCTCTCGAGACGCTCACGTTCTCTTTGAACCTACAGCAACGGCACATAACTTATAACCCAGATACGCCCAGATGTCACGGGAGGCTATCGAAGGGCCCGTGTTCCAGTCCTTGCCTTGAAGATGAAGTCTGCGGTGAGCGGTCCGTGGGCCCGGGACGTCTGTCTGTCCGACCCTCTCTGGAACTCCACGGTGGTGTTCTCGATGACGTACTGTCCCGGCGCGTTGAAGCTGTGCTCCTCTCTCCGCCCCTGGAGTGTGTGGGACTCCAGGACTGAAGAACAGTGTGGACACAACATTTTAGACATTTAGCAGACGCTCTTATCCAGAGCAACTTACACAGTTTACATTTCTTTACATGCAATGCATTTATACAGCTGGATATTTTACTGAAGCAATTCAGGTTAAGTACCTTTAGCTCAAGGGTACAACGGCAGTGCCCCTACCTGGGAATTGAACCTGCAACCTCTGAGTTACAAGCCCAACTCCCTAACCATTACACTACACTGCCAGCCACTACACAAGACACACGGCCAGATGAAACACACACAGCCTCCACGTCCCTCCTGATCACAGCAGTCAGGTCTCTTCACTGAAACTAGTTTCCAATGCCTCACAATCTACTGTTCCACTACAGTGACTGGAGAGTGTTTCCAAAACTCACTCAGTCCACTTTAACCAACTTTGAGAAAATCAAAATTTTTGTTTCCTTTAAATTTCAGTTTTTTCGCATTAAAAATTATGTTTTAATACTTAAATCCCGAAGATTAAAAGTGTAAAACTAAAACCGCAAATATCTAACTATTTATCAGAAAAATAATAACCACCGTGAAAAATATGGTTTATCAAAACATTCTTCAGTTGTGCGCTGTATGCGTGCAGGTGTTTTAACACATACCGGGGGTTGCTTATTACTCAAGTTTTGTAGCAAAACATTTGGGAAAGTAAGCCTTTCATAGGTACCTTTCACAGGGGAACAAAAGTCCCAAACCAGATTCACTGGTCAACATGATTTTTCTTGCATGGGGTTTTTCAATGGATTCTAGCTAACTTTTGGGTGCTGAATCCAAATCTGGCATTAGTTTTTGCCTATCACATCAGGTTTTTGAAAAATACACGAATATGGAGCATAGATAGCACAAAAACTTGATGTGATAGAGCAAATCTGAAATCTCAGATTTGGATTCAGCAGCCCAAAATTAGCCAAAACCAGTTTCCAAAGTCCATGCAAGAAAGAAAAACATTTTCTTTGTAGGCCAGTGTTATAGGCTAATGTTCGACCTCTAGTCCAGAGGCTCCAAACACCCTGTCACAGTGCTGCTCCACTGAAGCTAACGGAATAGTGTAACGTTGGATGTGGATGTGAGGACAATGTTTATGAAAGTTAGTTTACATCTGGCAATGTATCTGGGCTTAACAGACACAAAAGCAATTTGGCCACGTTCACAATGGTGAAGTATCGCGTCGTCAGCTAGGAAATGTGTGTACTGCATAAAATGAGCGGGCCAAACAAAGACAATAGGGCCAACTCAAAGTCACACTCACAGTGACACTCAAACCTTGCCTAGCAACACTCCAGAGACAGCCAACGAATGTTGCCTAGCGACACTCGGGTGACAGCAACCAGTTCCTAAGCGCACTGTGTAATGAGTTGCCTACCTGAATCAACAATTTAAAAAAAATTATTGGTAGCCAATTATACCCTCTATTTATTTCGATTAACCTCCCCCATGAACTCACCGCTTGTCTCTACGGGGTAAGCTATTCTCCGAGGCTGGCGATGATCCGCCTCCTTTGAGACGGAACTCACCAACCCCCTTTCTGGAGACACCCTTGCATGCTTCACAGTGAGTTTGTGCCGACCACCCTCCTCCCTCAGGTGTGGACAGCCAAACGCCGCCCCCGCCCCCGATCAGGACTCCCCACCAGGGCTGGTCTGGCAGAGACGGGTTTCCAACCGCGTCCCTGATAGGCAGCTCACACTCGTACCAGACCAGCCAAATACAGGTGCGTTAGACCACTACGCTATCCACCAGCCCCTGAATCAACTATTTGAATGAAAATGTTTCACGGTCAGGTGAAGATCAATGAATGGCGGAAAATACTACAGTACATCTAAATAAAACGCACACAAAGGCACAGTAAGAACTGCTTGAGTGAGGCGTTCAAAGTCAATAAAATATTTCCTAATGTAACTGGACGCCGATCTTCAGCTGTCCATTGATGCAATCTCGTAGTGTTTCGTTTCTCTTTTGGCAGCGCACGTCTCTCTCCCTCTCTCAGGATGATTATTGAGATCCATCGTTCAGTGTCCATAAAAAAAGCTTCCAAAAATATCTATTTTTCTTGCGTCAAACTGACAGACATAACTAACAATGTCAAAAAGCGCCTGGATTTTATCCCACAAAAACGCTCGCGAGCGTGTGATCTCGTTTCAGGATAGCTTAATTATGGCTCTGCAGTTGACACCATTAATGATTAAATTATTGCCACATCGTGTGTGGAGACGATTCGGGAACCCAAAAAACGATCAAGACGGACTGTGCGAAAGAAATATGTATTATATATATCACACATTTTTAGACTAGGTTTGGAAAATA
>JAINUG010000091.1:1795000-1820000 GCA_029706075.1 Aldrovandia affinis | reverse complement strand
CGCACCGCTCACTAGCGTGCAGTCATACCCCCGAGCGTTAGAGCGCACTCACCAGCGTGCCGTCAGACCCCGAGCGTTAGAGCGCACCGCCACCAGCGTGCAGTCAGACCCCGAGCGTTAGAGCGCACCGCTCACTAGCGTGCAGTCATACCCCCCGCGTTAGAGCGCACCGCTCACCAGCGTGCCGCAGACTCCCGAGCGTTAGCGCACCGCTCACCAGCGTGCAGTCAGACCCCGAGCGTTAGAGCGCACCGCTCACTAGCGTGCAGTCATACCCCCGAGCGTTAGAGCGCACCGCTCACTAGCGTGCCGTCAGACCCCCGAGCGTTAGAGCGCACCGCTCACCAGCGTGCCGTCAGACCCCGAGCGTTAGAGCGCACCGCTCACCAGCGTGCAGTCAGACCCCCGAGCGTTAGAGCGCACCGCTCACCAGCGTGCAGTCAGACCTCCCGAGCGTTAGCGCACCGCTCACTAGCGTCAGACCCCGAGCATTAGCCCACACCGCTCACTAGCGTGCAGTCAGACCCCGAGCGTTACACCTCACTAGCGTCAGACCCCGAGCGTTAGAGCGCACCGCTCACTAGCGTGCAGTCAGACCCCCGAGCGTTAGCCCACACCGCTCACTAGCGTCAGACCCCCGAGCGTTAGCGCACACCGCTCACTAGCGTGCAGTCAGACCCCCGAGTGTTAGAGCGCACCGCTCACCAGCGTACCGTCAGACCCCGGGTGGAGATCACTGCAAAACATTAATTCTTAGCAAGTAGTAAGACTTGTTTTAAGAGATCTTAATGAGTGAGATTTTCTTATTCTATTATGAACATCTTATGTTATTCAGATATGTTTTAGCTGTTATCATCACCAATGCCTACTTGCTCAACACTTTGTATCCCTGCTTACTCAATAAAAAATAAAAAATTACTAACCTTTTCCTTCCCAGTGTTACAGGTATGGTATGCAGATGCCTGCTATGATGTCTATCGCTGTATTACTGCACTGATCTCGTGCGCTAACTATGATTGTTCCTACCATGTATTAATGCACATCTTGTAAGTCGCTCTGGATAAGAGCGTCTGCTAAATGCTGTAAATGTAAAATGTCAAATGTCGCTGGATATAAGCTATTTTTTCCTCATTTTTTGACACTGATATTTTAGCAGTGCGGAGCCGGCGGCCGCTCGCGTGTGTGATTACGGCCTGCTCTAGCGGCGCGCGCTAATCTCTCTCCGACACGCCCTGTCTCAGGAATGTTTCGAGAGGGAGCCCTTGGACAGACAGACAGACGGATGGATGGACGGGGGGCTCCAGTCTGCTCCTAAACGCTTTGTCATATCTACCCCTAGTGCACCACCACGCCCAAAATCCATTTCCCCTGTCAAACTCATGACACGAAGCTGACATGACCAACCCCACAAAAAACCAAAAATAAAACACAAAACGTTTGTGGCTGCAACCCTGTAGCCCTCCTTGTAATTATGAGGTCTAACGCAAACAGGCAAGCCGGGACAGGTTAGAAGCGTTACGATACGTTTTTTAACACAATTAAATTAAACTGCCTTCCAACAAAAAGTCTTCCATAACATATTTTTGTAACAAAATATATCACAATCGCTAATTACGTTTAAAACGTCTGAACGCGGCGGAGCATTAATCGTTACACGACACTCGCCCGGCTACGGGGCTGCGCTCAAGCGGGGCTTTGTCCTTCGAGTGGCAGGCCACCCAGGCGACCGGCCCGGGACGTAAGTTACAGTTACAGGGATCTGGCGGTTGCCAGTTCAGCAATAAACAACATGTTGTCTTCGAGACGGATTCTTGTACGTTGATGGGGTCAGACATCGCGGCGCCGGTTCAGGTATTTCCAACGTGTGCCAGAGGAGAAGGAACAGCTCTCGAAATGCCACACGCGCAAAAAGAAAAAGTCCCTGAAAATGAGTGGTAATTATATTTAACCACGCTGTTGCCTGATATACTGATCCCTCAGCATGCACGAGCTGTTTCACTGCACTGCGTTCATATCTCACTGCAGGTTAACTCAGTCCCACTGCTCTGATTCACTGTGTGATTCACTGTGTGATTCACTGATTCTCTGTGCGATTCACTGATTCACTGTGCAATTCACTGATTCACTGTGTGCTGTCTCAGTCTCACTGTGTGATTCACCGTGTGATTGCCTGGTTCACTGTGTGCAGTCTTTGTGCAGCAGTGTGTCTTTGTGCAGCAGTGTGTCTTTGTGCAGCAGTGTGTCTTTGTGCAGCAGTGTGTCTTTGTGCAGCAGTGTGTCTGTGCAGCAGTGTGACTTTGTGCAGCAGTGTGTCTTTGTGCAGCAGTGCTGATGAAGACCTCTGTGGCCGCAGCCTGTGGGTCCTTCTACTGCCACAGAAACACACGCAGCACCTCCAGTGCACTGTTACCAGACAGTTACACGGCAATGATCTACAGCCGCCATGTCAGGTGCCTACAGCCCACTGCAGCCCTTGGTGAGGGTGAGAGAACGCAGAGGCGGCAGTGTAGTGTAATGGTTAGGGAGCTGGGCTTGTAACGCAAAGGTTGCAGGTTCGATTCCCAGGTGGGGACACTGCCGTTGTACCCTTGAGCTAAAGGTACTTAGCCTGAATTGCTTCAGTAAAATATCCAGCTGTATAAATGGATTGTATGTAAAGAAATGCAAACTGTGTAAATCGCTCTGGATAAGAGTGTCTGCTAAATGCCTAAAATGTAAATAGTATGTGTAAATTGTCACCCATGTGGCAGTGATGCTGCTGCCACCGTTTCAGGGAAAGGAACTTGGGAATTAGATTCCTGGCAGTTTTCTGGGATTCCACCTCCACCTTCCTCACCACAACGTCTCAAACCGGCCATCTGTACGTGACACGGTCCTGAAATATGAGCCCATTCAACGAAACGCGCTGGAAGTACTAACCTCAGAAAGAGGGGGCCTCACCACCAGCGCGTTACGTTGAATGGGCTCATATTTCAGGACCGTGTCACGTACAGATGGCCGGTTTGAGACGTTGTGGTGAGGAAGGTGGAGGTGGAAATAGGGAAGTGGGCAGTGGGCAGTGGGCAGTGGGCAGTGGGCACGGGACGAAGTTTGGAGTCGAGCATAGCGGAGCGCTTACAGCAGGGCTATTTTAAATAAATATATATATATATCTAAAAATTCGAAGAAAAATTGTTAAAAAATCGACCTGGGCCAGGATCTGGGCCCATGAAAGTAACATGTGAATTTAATCCAGAGGCGGGATGGGGGGGCAGAGGGCTGATTACCTCGCGGTGAACTCACCTGCTCCTGCAGCTCAGAGACGAGGCACAGCTCCGACATGCCTTTGACTGCAGTCAGACATCTCACAGACACATACGCAGTTTAGCACAAAAAAAGTGCTTTTTAATTATAAACCAAAACTTTTTCCAAACTTTTCAAAAAGGGCAAAAAAAAAAAGTATCGTAAAGGGCTTTCAGCCTCGATCACCTCGATCGGTCTGCGCTGAGGGGAAATCGCTTAGCAAGCGAGGCGTGAGGTTCGTAAAGGGGCTTGAACGTTAGTGTCATTTTCCGCAGTTCTCAAAACCAATTTCTCCCTTTTGTGAGCGCGCGGCGGTGCCAGCAATTACGCGGGAGGAGGCCTGCCAAAACCTGGGGTGCCCTTACCATAATCACTTTTGGAAACAAACCCTTCAAGCACTCGGAATTTATGAGCGCAATAAAATTCGCTGAATGTCATTTCAAAGTTGCTCTTCGACGGCCTCCGAAGCGTTCATCGCATGCCTTCTGATGTGATCTTCAAAACAGCTCTGAGCAATGTTGACGTGCGGTTCGACAAAGATTCCGTGATTGCACAACGACAACCGCAGCGGAGAGTAGGCTACTCGGAGCGTTTAACGTTGCTTTAAAAGCACAGTAAATGTACGATTTAAAATCCTGACATTTTTTAATCCTGGGGATTAAAAAATAAAGCATAAAATCAGAGCGCACTGTCATAGAAACACAACGGCTGTAAAAGCGGGCGTATCCCGTGGCCTTTTCGCTTTCAACGCTGGACGCGGCACCGAAACACTAAAAAGGAACGAACCACAAAGCCGTCACCGCCAACTCCTCATTATGACTTTAACAGCATATTAATAACGAGGAGACAAGGCAACCCTGAACCCGGGACTGTCTTCCAGAAAAATAACGGCCCGGAGAGACCGAAATATCGCATTACTGGAGTTTATATTGAGACAAGCTATGCCAGCTCTCACCGTGGAACTCGAAGGAAACCTGCATGTCACCACTGGGCGCGCTGAGTTATTAGGCAGCCGGCCTTTATTAAAAAGGGCACAGGATCGAGTTACCCAGAGATTCGGGTTAAAAATGACTTTCTCGAAAAAGAGGAATAGCGCGATGCTGTGAAAACGCCCAAATCTGCCGTCGAAACGAAAATAAAAGCGCGCTCCAGTCATTCTGTGTCCGAGCCACTTTGACTACTTTGTTCTTGCTGGAATTTTTTTAACATTTTTTTTTTTTTTTTTTGAACGAGAGGGGAAAAAGACTTAAAGTGCAACTGGCAGCCGTCGGGCGGACCAACTCCGAAGACTGAGACTCTCCAGAAACAATATAAAATTCCCTTTCCACTGCGAAACGTCCTGAGCCCATCGGCGTTCGCGGAGTGGCGGTACAAAGACGTCCTTGTGCTCACGGTTACGGGACAGTGGCTGCAGTAACCATGGGTTAGGGTGGGGGCCTTCAAACATTTTAGACAGCTTTTTAATAACTCTCTCTAATACGTAATTTAGAAAAACGTAGATTTACTTGCGCAAACAAAGCAACCGTTACGACACTGGGTTAAATTCTGTAACTTTCCTGAAAAAGTGCTGTGGAATATTTAGTCTCAGCTGCTGTACACTATATCTAGAATATTTGATTGACAGAAAATCTGTAACATAGACATTAATAACATTGGGGTGGATTAAGCAGGGTTATTTTGCTTTGGATATATGAATTTGGTGGGACAAGAGGCTTTAGTAAAGTGGGGAAGAGATTCATTGTGGGATACCGATGTGGGTTAAAAACTTTCCCGTCTCTACCAGACCGGCCCTGGTCGTCAGCCCCGATCGGGGGCGGCTTTTGGCTGTCCGCCCCAGGGGGAGGGGGAGGGGGAGGGTGAGCCAGCTCGGGTCCGCCAAGAAGCATGTAAGGGAGTCTCCAGAACGTGGGTGGGGGTGAATTCCGTCTCCAAGGAAGCGGAGTTCGCTGCCCTCTGAGAATTAGCTTGCCTCGTAGAGACGAGCAGCGGACTCGTGTGGGGAGGGCAAATCGAAATAAACAGAGGGTGTAATCGGCCACTAAATTGGGATAAAAACGGGAAAGAAATCAAACAAATTTTTGAAAAAAACAAACAAAACAACTTTGACCTTGACCTCGATCATAGCAGGTCGTGTGTTCACGGCGTTTGATGTTCAAATCCTGATCAATCATAATCATAGTTTATGACCAAATACATATTTAATAAATAAATATGGCCTGCCTTTTACAGCATGCACATGTTATGACAGCTGTAAGGTTCTGTAGAGTTCCACAGTGAGTCATGATTCCTGAGTGATCATTTTACAGAATTAATTTGTTTATTTCTCAAAAACAATATACAAAATTCACTAACGTCACAGGCAAAAAAGCGGTCATATTTTCTTTGTCTAAATAAAACACAAACTAACTTTATATATTATGCATTTTTACATTATGCAAAAATGTGGCAAACTGGAAATATTTAGGTTATAAAGACATATGTATATATTTATATGTTTATGTACATAGCATGTATACATACCATTCATTCAGGGGATCGTCACTTCAAAAATACACACATCACTTCACAATACTATTTGTCATACCATGCTAAGGAATCTCTCAAGCTTCATAAAAGGCATTTTCTTGGACCGATAAGTACGTTTTAACATGGCTAGCTGAGAAGTTATCACCTCAAAAAGCAAACATTTCACGGTTAAGGCAAACACTAAACGGCGATTACGATTAATGACCTCAACGTGACTCACCTTCAATACGGCAATATAAAAGCCGAGCCGTACATCTGCAAGTGGAGCGCTACCGCGAAAATACCCCCGGTCTCGAAAGTAATAACTCGACAGCCAGGCCGTTAAATCAAGGTCTGAGATAGAATTCGCAGGAGCTAGTTATGAGTAAGAGCCACGGGTATATTTTACCTTCCGACTGGAAGCTTCAGAACGTGCTGCCAACTTGTCAAGTTTAATTATGAATGTGCAATAACAACCCTTTTCCATATTTTAAAAACAGCAGCGGCCAAAATGTTTTAATTAACTTCATTAAGAGAGATTACATTCGGAATATACGGTTGCATACGGTCTTCAAAATAATACATCTAAATTTAAAGTCAATTATTGAAGTGAAGTTTAAAGTAAATCGATGAAAATGCGGTACTCTCGGGCCTATCTTTTAAGTCTTCCAAAGCCTCTCAGATTACAGGATACAATATCACAAAGTACTGTAACTTTGAAGGCAGAGTCATTATGAGCAGCTTATAACAGCTTATAACAGCTTAATAAAGCACTGAATGGGCCCCCAGGTGGCGCAGCCGGTAAAGGCACTCGCTCGGAGAGCAGGTTGCTCACTCGCCCGGCTCCGGGGGCGATTGGCTGTCTGCCCCAGGGGGAGGGGGGAGGGAAAGCCAGCACAGGCTCGCCGTGAGCACAGAAAGCTTCCCTGTGGGCAAAGATGAATAGGTAAGTTCCGTTTTGAAGGAAGCGGTTCATTGCCGACCTCGGGGTAGTGGCTGGTCCCATAGTCGGGGGGAATTGAGCATATAGAGGGTACAATTGGCAACCAAATTGGGAGAAAAACAGAGGAAAAATCTGGAAAAAAATAAAATAAAGCACTTAAATTTTAAGCTGAAATTGAAAACAGACGTGCATTCAACAGGGAACTGCAATGCTTTCCGTTCTAGAATTGAAAAAGGTTGTTCCAAGCTCACCACAGTGATCCATGCATGCGCTCTCACAAGTAGCCAACGCGCACTTTGAAGGGCACACTTTGCTTTGTCCCAGCAATCATTAGGTATCAGGTACAAGATACAACTCCCACTCCAGAGTTTCCACTTCCTGACAGGAAGAATGTTAGGATATATCAGAAGCTCTTTATTTATGAAATACTCTTATCTTAAGTGGATTATGCATTGGGCATCCACCACTATTCTCAAACCAGAATCACTGCCCAGGAATGTTGATATCCAGTAAGCATGTGAGAAATTGTTTCTAAATATTTGTAATAGATATAAACGCAGCCAAATAGACAATTTATTGAGGGTAAGAACATGCAGATAAGTTACCATAATAGAATGTATATGCATGTTTTTCCAAAATACTACATGTGCATTGAATTTTACATTCCCGTTTTCTGAGACATTTCTTGAATTTCTTGAATCAAATCAATGTTTTTACAACGCACTTCAAAGAGGAATATGACTTGGATTCATACAACTAATACTAACTACATCACTTACATTACATTTGAGGAATTTAGCAGATGCTCTTATCCAGAGCGACTTACACAGTTTGACATTTCATTACATGCAATCCATTTATACAGCTGGATATTTTTTTACTGAAGCAATTCAGGTTAAGTACCTTTAGCTCAAGGGTACAACGGCAGTGCCCCCACCTGGGAATTGAACCAGCAACCTCCAAGTTACAAGTCGAGTTCCCTAACCATTACACCACACTGCCGCCTAACTACATATGACAAGGTTAATATAACTGGATGTTTAATTAAAACAGGCTCTGAAATATTATATTGAATCTACCTGAATCTGTCTATATCGGACACCGGAACACTATGACCATTTCACATGTATTTCGACCTAACTTCTCCTGTCATCCACAAGCAAAAGCAAACAATGATTATGAAACGTTCGTTCCCTTCACGTTGCAGGGGTGTTGGAGGAGGCCCAGGACGAATATCTGAGCTGAAGGACTGCAAACATACAGTTTTGTTATGTTCAATAAAAATAAACATTCCATGCCACATATTCACAATTTTAATTTTCCAATTTGCACGAGAAGTATTCCACAGTCACATCCAATCCTGTCCTGATAGCCTGGGCATAGCTTGTGCTTTTGTACAGCTTTCAAATTCATTTACTGAAATGCAGCCATTGTGCTGTGCAGTTAGCGTGTTTAACCAACTCCAATTTAACCAAAATGGTTTTTATTACCTTTTTGGGAAATAAAATATATATATATAGGATGGCAGCCAAAAGGCAGCCATGTTTTCTTTTCTTTTTTTCACATAACATTTTATTAGAAAAAACCACAAGAAAAAACCCCACAAAAAAACAAAACAAGCACTCATTTCTAAAAGTTAATCGGTTACCTCGACAACCCGCGAAAGAGAGAGCCAGATGGAAAACAAACAGCACGATTTCCGTACATAAACGCTGTAGGCCATAACGAAAACAATTTCCCCCGGCCGCGAAAAGCGGAACAGCGATAACCGAGAGCAGAAGCTGGGCGAGGCAGGTGCCAGAACGAGCGGTACATGTCTAAAGCAGGGGGGGGCAATTCCGGTCCTGGACGGCCACTGTGTGTGTGTGTGCAGGTTTTTGTTTCTACCAATTACCCCTGTGGCTCAATGAGCTAATTAGTTGGATACACCAATGCTGGTTCACTTGTAGATTAGACCACAGTAACATGTTTCATATGGGAACACAAGAACAGTCTTCAGCTGTCATTCATGGGCTTATCAAGAAATGTAGCTAAAATATCAGATCATGTAAATGATTGGGGCTAATTAAATAATTTAGAGCAGAAGTTGGCATGAAATCCAGAAACGGATCCAGTCCTCCTTGCCCACCCCTGGTCTTAGAGAGAGAGAGTATGTTTTCAGAGCACTTGTGGGCCCTGTGTGCGAAAGAGAAAGAGAGAATGTTTTCAGGGTGCTTGCAGGGGCCCTGAGAGAGTGAAAGACAGAGAGTATGTTTTCAGAGCACTTGTGGGCCCTGTGTGTGTGTGTGAGAGAGAGAGTATGTTGTGGGGGCCCTGTGTGAGAGAGAGAGAGAAAGAGAGAGAGAGAGTGTTGTGGGGGTTGTGGGGGCCCTGTGAGTGGGAGAGAGAGAGAGAGAGAGAGAGAGAGAGAGAGAGTATGTTGTGGGGGCCCTGTGAGAGAGAGAGAGAGAGAGAGAGAGAGAGAGAGAGAGAGAGTATGTTGCGGGGCCCTGTGTACCTACGTTCGTCAGGAGAGACGTGAGACAGGCTCTGTCCCCTCACCACCCGGCACGTGGAGCCGTCCCCCGCACACACTCCACAGTCGTCCTCTCTGGTGCTGCTGCCGAGCTGCCGGTCACATCCCACCTCCTGCCAACGGCAACAAGACGATCAGGAGGATTATTCCCCCAACACCCCACCCCACCCACCCTCAACGCTACGAGGCTCCTGGCTCTTAATGATGACATCACAGAGCAGCGCCGGCCTTGAGCATCGGTCCAGGTGATGACAGGTCGTCATGGGAACAGTGCAGGGGCAGTAGTCCTGCTTTCACTGTGTCTCTAAGGCTGCCCCTAAAGCCCAGACCAATGAGAATCACAGACTGGACACCAAGTCCCAGCATGCCTCTCTCTCCTTACCCCCTCTGTGGCAGTATGGGACATTCGTAACCACCAGCAGTGGACTCATTACATTACATTACAGGCATTTAGCAGACGCTCTTATCCAGAGCAACTTACACAGTTCACATTTCTTCACATACGATCCATTTATACAGCTGGATATTTTACTGAAGCAATTCAGGTTAAGTACCTTTAGCTCAAGGGTACAACAGCAGTGCGCCACCTGGGATTGAACCTGCAACCTTTGCATTACAAGCCCAGTTCCATTATGCTAACACTGCCGTCCTTATTCGCTCATTCGCTTTCCCTCTCCTGCAATCAATCAATCAATCAATCTTTATTTTTGTATAGCGCCATTTACAAACAGGTTGTCACACAGCGCTTCACAATTGGCATTTTCCAGAGGGAATCAAAAAAACAGAAAACCATTGGAGCCAATGTGGGAGACTGGAAAATTATTCCCTGACCCCTTAAAAGGCGGTCGAGATGAACTCCTGGAAAATGGTGGGAATTGCACAGCCTGACAGTACCGACACGATTACACCGCAGAGCACAACTCAGACAAACAACGTCCCTTTTGGTGTCCTGCCTGAGAACGGCTAAAAGGGACGCTCGTGTGTTTATTGCATTCAGTCTCCGTGAACGGAGCAGTTTTGAGGAAGACCCAACTTATAGGGCAAGGATTTTGCTCCCGAATGATCACTTAATTTGGGGCTTTCTATAATTTTTCAAGAAAATGTTTTTTGGAAAGGCGTTAAGTTACAAGGCTGATTTATTCATGATTGGTTCCAACACTTTTCTCTAGATGTCTTTTTCTTAAAAAATTGATTCTGATCTTTCTCCCAATCTAGTGGCCAATTCAACCCTCTATCTCGATTCCCCCTCCCCTCACAAGCCCGCCGCCCATCCTCCGGGTCAAGCTAATATCCCCGAGGCCGGCAATGATCCACTTCCTCGGAGACGGAACTTCGCCCACCTGCTCTTTAGGAACGCCCTACTGCTCCTCGGCGAGCTTGTGCCAATTTCCCTCCTCCTCCCTCCCCCTGGGACAGACAGCTCTTCCGGGAGGCCCGAGGAAGACTAATTAACCAGTGCGCATGAATAAGATTCAGCCTTTTGATGTAACAAAACCTTTAAAAAATATGAATATCAAAGGTTGATATTGTCCCTATTATTAGCAAGAGATGCTATCCTCATTCCAGGATTCAAACACATTCTTTGTTTACATGATTAAACATCATGGATTAATTAGCATATGTGTACATGGTGCACATGTTATTCACTCTGCAGTCTGGATTAATTCATACATAATGCATGCGTGTTATTATTATTAGTATTATTATTAGTTCTATTTTTAATGTTTCATTGGCCATACTTTTTGTGAAACTTGGGACATGGCCACTCTGGGATTTGCAACCCTACAAAACAATACTCAGGGAGGTTAGCAAAAACTGTTAGGCTTTAGGAAGGAAACTCAGCACATAAAATATGATTAGCGTCTTGGATGGGAGATTTGTAACAGCACCAAAAATGCTTTTGAGCCGACCTTGGGACCTTAATTACCCAGAAGTCTGTTCAGCCTCAGCTGTCACTCATGCTGTCACTCTGAAAGCAGCTGTACTGTGTTCGGGTTAGTGTTCCCAGGCCTGCAGCAGAACCTGGACTTCAACACCAGGAATCATTGTGTACAGTTGTGCTGTGTGCTTAAGCTGTGTTTTAACACATTATGTGGCTCTGTGGCTCAGTTGGTAGAACAACGCTTAGGTTTTGGGTTCAATCCCCACTGGGGCCACATTCAAATGTATGCATTCACTACTGTTAGTCGCTTTGGATAAAAGCGTCTGCTAAATGGCATATATTATATATTATATTATATTATATTACATGTGAAATTATCACCGCCCCCAGCAGTTCTTTTTTTAAAAATTAAATTGTTTCAGATTTTTTCCCCTGTTTTTCTCCCAATTTGGTGGCCGATTGTACCCTCCATTTCTGATGATTCGCCCTCCCCCACAAACCTGTCGCCCATCACTACTGGGCAAGCTAATACCCAGAGCCCAGCAATGATCCGCCTCCTCTGAGATGGAACTCACCCACCTACTTTCTAGAGACACCCTTCCGCTCCTCGGCGAGCTCGTGCCGGCTCACCCTCCCCCTTCCCCCTGGGGCGGACAGCCAATCGCCGCCTCCGATCAGGGATCATCCCGGCCAGAGTTGGGCTGGCGCAGCCGGGTTTCGAACCACGAACGCAGTGGGCAACTTGCATTCCAGGCAAATGCTTAGACCATTACACCACCCGAGGCCCCCTTCCGCCCGGCACATTTTAGCGTGCGATCTGACAACATATGAGATCCGACACTGAAGCTGCCATTTCTCCTGTCCTAAACTCCTGCGTTCAATGCCGGATGAACAGAGTCGACATTTCCTTTACAGCCAAGGTCTCACTCGCTATAAATCTGATGCAGTGTGCAGTATTTCCAAATATAGCCCCAAAATAAAACTCCCTTTCTGAGACTCGCGGAGAAAGAGCTTCCGTGATACACCCTCCCCTCGCCTCGCCCCCCTCCAACAATGATAGAATCAAGGGCCCTTGTCTTCGTTTTATCAACATGTACTATTTAATCTGTGAGACAGGAACAGAAACAACGCACCACACTTCAGAAGAATTGGAGCTGACGTTATTACAACTACGTAATGCTTCGTATAACGCGAGTGGACTTGGGAAGATTATGAATGAAAAAAACAAATCTTGTGAAATAAACTCTGAAAAAGGTGTCAGAAGCTAATAGTGCAACATAGCAAACACATTACGACCAACGTGCTGTTACATTTAGTCCACAATCAATTCATTCAATCAACTTTTTTACCCCCAAGAATTTGCCTCACACAAAGGGGACCGTAGCCAAGTTTCACAGACTTGTGAAATTTCTGCTTTTCACGCCAGTCTGTGAAAAACAAACAACAATGCGCTAACCAGTAGCTCCAGTAAACAGGGGCATGAAAATAGCCTGGCATCGTTTATGGCAATCTCCATTACGCTGTAGCGACAGAGGTCAACGTGACTCAGCACACTCACACAAAGCGCTCAAGGATTTAGAATCGCATAGCGGCCCCCTGCGATATGCCAGCTCGAAACCCCGAGGAGAGCACAAAATAACCTCTAAGAATTATCTCTACAAATGGAACATTATGAGGATATTGTGGTCAAGAAAATAAATGGAGCTGTTATATAACAAAAAGCTATTTATGTCCGTTGAAAAGGCACGGAGGACACAATGAAAACCTGAACACTTACAGCACTAATCGCTCTCCCACTTGCATTATAATAATCGTAGTCATTAAAAAAGAAGAAGAAGTAATTCTCATAGTTTCATGGAAATTTCTGCTGTTGAAATAAAACGGTGCTCTTTTTTCCCTTCAGATAGCGGAGCCACAGTGGAGAGAGAAATTAGGAGCTCTGTCGTAGCGCTCACCCCCCAATCACACCAGAGCCCACTCGAGATTCAATCTCACAACCTACCGGGACTCAGGATCTGAACCCACAACCTACCGGGCAAGAACAGCATGTCAGAGCCCCATGCGGGATTCAAAATCACAACCTACCGGGTGTCAGTCAATGCATCCCTAACCACTATTCCACAAGGTCACCACCGATACGTGATGGACCCTGTTGGCAACACAGTACAGTTGCACTCAATCAGTCAGTTAGTTAGTTAGTCTCGTTTGTGTAGCCATTTACCATCAGGCTGACACACAGCGCTTCACTACAGAGTGAATTTCTAAAAGCCAGTTGAGGCCAATGTGGAGAAACCTGGAAAAAGTATGTTTCTTTAACCCTTTAACAGGGGATGAAACTGAACTCCTGGAAACAGTGAGATACAAAGAGTGCTAAACCAGGATGGCAGGATGGCATGTCACAACACTGAAAATAAACCCAGCAAATCACAGAAAGCAAGCGATCTTCGAGTGATCAAAGAGTCTTTAAAATGGCTTTCAGTTATCATACAAATGACTGGGTAACTCAGGTACCATAACATTTTTTAAGAGTTATGCTTATACATGTTTTTATAAACAGTCTATTTAGGGATTGAATCAGCAGGTAATTCAATTACAGTAAGCTCTCTAATTTATAATATTGCATAAGATAATTGCATACTTGGTTTTATTGCACAGGATAATTGCCCTGTACTTTCCGAGCATATGAAATGATCAGGTGCCGACTGTATTCCCAAAGGAATTTCTCCCTGGGGCGGACAGCCATACACCACCCCCGATCGGGGCTCCCCACCAGGGCCGGTCTGGCACAGTCAGGGTTTCAAACCGCGACCGTGATAGGCACCTCGCAAACGGGTTCATTACACCGCTATGCTACCCGAGGCCCCCCTCTGTTTTACACGAGGCTGTTCCAAAGCACGGCCTAAACCCCAAAGCTCCTCAGGAACAAACCCACCAACACAGACAGCAGGACGCTGACATCACAGTGACATCACAGCTGCCACTGTGGCTGTGTCCGAAACCGCTCCCTATTCACTATATAGTACACTATATAGTGTGTACGCCATTTTGTAGTGTGCGACGAATTCTAAACTGTTAATTTCGTTCACTATATAGTGAACGAGAAAATACCCACAATTCACCGTGATTTGTAGTGTACATCGACTGTACCCTACAATTGATCCCGTGTACCACAATGCAATGCGGTCGTGTCATACCGTCATACATACACCTCTGTTTATGCCTCAAGAAAAGTTCAGCCAACAGCAGTAACAACAGCAACAGGAATCGTGGTGGTAACGTTAGCTAACTGCTTTAGCCACCGATAGCTACCGTTATTATCGCTATGGGAGTTGGTGCTAGTCATGAGCTCGTGAGTTATCCGAACGTTATTTTCTCCACACGAGCTAGTTAGCTCCCGACTTCTATAACGGTAGCTATTGGTGGCTAAAGTAGTGGCTAGCAGACAGCACCACAGTTGACAAAACCACACTTGCACATCATTAGAATTTCAACAATTTATTTGGGATTTAACATTCAAAACTGAACATGCAAACCCGATACCACCTGAGTACATTTCAACCCGCTGCCATGAGTGCTCGGTTTGTTTATGATACTGGGCGCGTCCGCTTGCGTCACCTGAATATCCGGCACTTTTTTTTGACGCAAATGACGTTCAGTTGTAGTATCCGAAAACACTATTTTCGTTCGCTACATAGTACACTATATATTATATACTATATAAGGAATAGGGAATAGTGAACGAGTTAGCGGTTTCGGACACAGCCTGTGACACCACAGCTGCGTAACGCGAGGCGACCGTCGTTCCGGGTTACCTGGCAGATGCCGCTGATGCACATGTCCAGGGAGTCGCTCTTGCAGCGCGTCCCGTCCAGCACTTTGGGGGCCAGCTCCACCACCAGGCTGGTGCCCCGGGCCTGGCAGCGGAGGGCGCAGGGCGCGGCCCCATCGTCGGTCACGGGGAGCCACTCGTGGGCGTGGCCCTGGTACTTCACGTCGTTGTGGGCGGAGCACTGCTGGGCCCTGAAGTCCCCGGATTCCGGCGGGCAGTCCTGAGGAGGGAGGTCGACCAGAGGGTCAGAGACGTGCGTTTCAAAACATACCGCACACGAGCACAACACATCTACATCTGTTTTATTTTTTATTTTGTTTCCGATTTTTCCCATTTGTCTCGCAATTTAGTAGCCAATTACACCCTCTATTTATTTCCATTTGCCCTCCCCACACGGGTCTGCCGCTCATCTCTATGAGGCAAGCTAATTCTCAGAGGGCAGCAAACTCTGCTTCCTTCGAGACGGAATTCACCCACCCACGTTCTGGAGACTCTCTTACGTGCTTCACGGTGGACCCGAGGCGGCTCACCCTCCTCCCCTCCCCCTGGGGCGGACAGCCAAACGCCGCCCCCGATCAGGGCTGATGACCAGGGCCGGTCTGGTAGAGACAGGTTTAGAACCGCGTCCCTGACAGGCAGCTCACACCGTATCAGACCAGCCAAGATACGGTGCGTTAGACCGCTACGCTATCCACCACAAATGACTGTAGTACATCTACAATGACTGTAATCCATCCACAATGACTTTAATACAACTTTAACGACATTCCTGAAGTGACTGGTGAATATGATTTATGATGCAGCATTTTCTCATAAATAAAAGGAAGGGAACGTTTCCATCTCAACGGCCATGAGAAAATTGCAGAAACAGGGTGTCGTTCTGCAGAATAAACCCTGTGGAACAGGAGACAGTATTTAGAAAGAAGGGTCTTCATTTGCTTTAGATTGCTTTTCTTTCTCCCAGACGTTGATCTGTACAAGAGATCCAGGTTATTTACTCAAATAAAACGGCACAGGGAAGGCTGGATGTGCATTTTAAATTGGCACGATCAATCCTGCGGATTCGTGACGGATCCCTCTGTCAACCGTGCGGTGTGCAGACAAGAGGCCCAACCGTGTGCGTCGCGTGACAGGGCATTTTTGCGTTTGATTGTGTCACAATTCCTTTTCACACCAAACGGATACCAACAAACGTAATGATCTGTGACCTGTGGGAACAATGTTTTGTGATACTGGATGAATGATCGTGTGAATCCCTTTAGCAGTGCCTCTGTGACACAGCTGACCTGAATGACAGTGAATGGATGGCTATTATTATTATATTTTTTTTTTTTGACAGGGACAGTGCACAGCTTCTTAGCTGCACCAGAGTTAGCTGTAAAGCTCATTTACATCTGTAGTCCCTGGGCAGGAAAACAGAGAAAAACATCTCTGTTAAGAAAATTATCACTGTAGTATAAAAACACAATTACAAGACACTACATAATGATACATTAAAATGTATCATACATCTGCTCCATTTGTTCCTGGCACGAGACCTGGGGGCCCCACGGACTTCACAGCAGAAGGTAATGGTCTGGTGACACGTGCTGAGAAAAAACTAATACCGCGCGGTGAAAACGGGCTAAAAACAAGCGCAGTGGAGCTTCTGCCGATTGCCACAAGAGTATGCCAGCGGCGCGAGAGCCAGGCTCCACAGGAAATCTTCAAAGTCTGGACGCTCCCTGCGTGCTGTGGACACAACTCTACGGGCGTACCTGAAACATTATGAGGGCAATATTTTCAAACAAATAAGACTTTATGCTTATGCTCAAAGAGACCGTGGCAGGAAGTACTATACACTTGCCCTGCAAATGTCCATTTGTCCACAGCCTGATTCAAATTTATTCAAATAAGGGATGGAGCAAGGTTAGCAAATAATATATAATAATAATACCTTTTGTGAAATTTGAAGCACATTGGCAGACTTACCCTGTTGCTGCATGTCCTGTAGCGAATGTTTCTGCCTTCACAGTTTCTGGAAGAAAGAGGAAACAAACACAGACACACACAGACACAGACGCAAAAAAATCAGAAACAAATTTGAAAGAAAATGAACACATCATGGACATGGACATAAAACACACTTGAGCAATCTAAGAGTCACCTCTGCAACCTCGATATTTCAACTTGATGACTGATGCAGTTCTGGGGAAGAGTGAAGAGAAAGGTCCCAAATCAACAGACATATCAGGAACCTCTGGGACCCTGATCTGGGACATCAGGGGTTTTGTGGGAACAGGAAACCTCTCGGGGAAACCTTTTGAGCAAATTTAATCCAAAATCATTAATTTCTTTGCACCAGTAAGAGACCCAAACCAATCAGGAGCTTCTGCAGACCAGACCTTGTGACCTGAAAACTGAGAAGGTTCCGGTGAAGCATCGAGACTAGCATCTGTGCCAGGTTGTGATTGGCCCATGCGTAATGAGCCGGTCAGGAGCGGGAACTACACAGCCACACTGGCCACGGCGACTGGGGTTCAATTCCGGCTCTGGCCGGGAGTGCCACCGGGGGCGGCAATTGAAGCCGACAAGACGTTCGCTGCGCACAGGAGTGGCTCTGTAGTACCGGAGTTACGGTCGTCGGCTTGGCGAGTCCCGTCTCGGAGGAGACGATACTTCACCTTCATCGCCGGTCACAGGGCTACGGCAGCGAACTATGAGGGAGGGGATTGACCTGAAAATAGCGTGTGTGATTGGCTACCAAAAACGGGATATTGTTTTAATTTTTAAAAGAAAGATGGAAGGGCAACCCCAAAACACAACGCCTGTTTGACTTTGTCGGCAGGGCAAGAGTCTCTGCTTTTACACTTCTCCCTACAGGGGACGTGGTGGGAACAAAATTAACCCTGACGGTCACTTTCTTCCTGAATTAAGAGAGCAGCCTCATTTCCCCAGCCAAACTCCTGTTAAGCTGCATCTCCCTGCTCTTCAACATAATCAGTCCTGGCATCGACTCACTCCCCCCTGCTGAGCTTAAACTAGCAAAGAACAACCCAGAAGAGAAGTCATTGGTTCCCACAGGTTACGTCCAATGAACTCTGTGATTACTCACAAATTGACCACAGAAGAACACTTCACATCTCCTGGCTGAACGCACACACTGTACGATGGGACAAAATGAAGAGAATCAGGTCCACCACATTCACATCAACACAAATGAACTGATATAGGCCTTCAACTGCTACACTAAACCAACACAGCACATGAGAAAAGCTGCACACACACACACACACACTCTCACAACACACACACACACACACACACACACACATTCACACTCTCACACACACATTCACACTCTCACGCTCACACACGCTCACACACACACACACTCACTCACTCTCACACACTCTCACACACTCTCACAACACACACACACACACACACACACACACACACACACACACTCACTCACTCACTCACTCACTCACTCACTCACACTACACACACACACACACACACACACTCACACTTACACACTCACACACGCACACACGCACTCACTCACACACGCACGCACGCCACACATTCTCCCCTGCCAGAAGAGAAGAACGTTTATCTAAAACGGTAGCAGGTCACTCAATCTCCCAGCAGCCAGACTGGGGAGCTGGAGGCTATGCTAATCTCGTTCAGGCGGACTCTGACCAAGAACCGAGGACTGAGACGAAACAGGCATGCCTTGTTATTAATGAAGCAGTTAATATCTCTCCCCAACGGAGATCTGTCAATTACTCACATTCATTAACAGCCACCACTCGGCTCTGTGACTGGCACCTCTCATTACGCTCTTGCAGATTGGCATCTTAACTTTTTAATTTCTAACACCTGTTATTTTTGTGTTTTTTAGCACAGACACCGTGAACTACTTCGCAAACCCCTGAAGGATGTTTCTGAAGTAAAAATAAATCATCAAAAACCTTACTTGAGAGCGCCACTTATTTGTCAAAAACAGCCGTGTGATCACTGATACGTTTAGTTTTTAAGAACTTTTAAAGATTTAGTTCTCTTCCCAGAGACAGGCTTTGAGGCGAAGCACAGCTTCATTTCGACCGACGTTGGCGTCGCAGGAAGAAGGCAAAGCTCGCCGGAGCCAAAAAAGGACTTAGGAACTAAAAGCAGAAACGGCCGGGCTGTGGGCAGCGCGTATCGCGTTCCAAGAACAACTCGGGAGCGAGACGCATTCCGAACCCGATCTCCTGTTGTGACTACAGAGCTTGTGTGAGGCACAGCGCAGCCCGAATTAGACTGGGGGCCAGATTCTTAACCGTCTTCCCCTCTCTTTCTTCTCTGCGAAGCCTCCGGTCGTGGCTAAACCCGGACACCTGCTGTCTTCTGCCCCGCTACCCATGAACAGGTGCAGTGGCGTGTGAGTAAGCCATGTTAGTCCTCCTGACACTCTGGATCTGTCCTGCCTCCCTCTCTCTCCGCAGAGAACTAACCAACGGCCTACTTAGTGTGTGTGTGTCCGAGCCTTCCTGTGTGGAACACTTGCTTAAAGGCGGGGCCTCCGTTTGATTGGTGCACATTCCCAATGCTCTCATTGGTCAGGAGGGATAATTAACACTTTATAATTGGATGAGAACATCATTTTAACAGCAAAATGTTAGAATGTTAATGTAGCAAATTAGTATTTTATGTTACATTAATGGCTCAGGACAGACAATGCATCAAAACCAATCCGTCTCGCCTTACAATTTTGTTGATTTACAGTGCGTATAAAAAGTATTTTTTAATACTTTTATAAGTCTGCTAAATGCCAAAATGTAAATGTAAATGTATTCACAATCAATTATTGTCTGTTATTTGTAATCAACTAAAGAAAGCTTTAGAGTTGTTTTTATTTGACATTATAGAGTATTTTGTGTTGATCAGTGGCAAGAAATGCCAATTAAATACATTTTGACACCGTGAAATAAGAATACAAATGCCAAAGGGGGTATATTTTATTTATTTTAACCTTGCTAATTCTATCCCTCTAAAGTCATTTCTAGCCTTGTGCACCTGAGTTTTGTACTGTACACCCCACAGAGAAAATGGCATCACAAACCGGAAATATTGAAAAGATTAACAATGTTTCTCACGTAAAAGAGAACAACAAATAATGTGTCTACACTCCTGCAGGAAGTACACAGGAACGCTCCCATCACTAATTTATTTCACAGAATTGAAATGTCACAAGACTGCAGGCCTGCTTTCAATTATGCACAACCTCAATTTGCCAGAACATTCCACTTTTAACAGCAGTTTTGTTTCCTGTGGTCCACAAATTCTTATCATTGCGCAAACCTTTCCGTGATAATTACTGTTTATTTCTGTGGAGTGGACGCACGCATTTTGTGTGTGTTTCACAATTTCGCAATAAAAGACTCACTCATGGCCTGGCAGAGGCCTTCAGCATCGACAGCTCTGGAGGTGACACACAGGTCAACACAAAACAACTCTAAAGATATGCACGGAAAATACTCATTAGAGCACAATAAAGTTTGGAGCCATTTACGAGCAAATGCCCTGCATATAAATAGTCTTCTCCAGCAGCCCTGACAAAGATGATTTTATTTTTATTATTTTGGTCTTATTTTGGTACTTTTATAGTCAAGACGCTGAAGGCCAGATTTTTTTAAAGTACAGTGGTGAAACGGTAAAGGCACTCGCGCGGAATGCAGGTTGCCCACTGCGGCCAGGGTTCAATCCCCGGCTGCACCAGCCCGGCTCTGGCTGGGAGCTCGTTGACCATTGCCTCCATTTCCTGATCTGTAAATGTAAGTGTTCTTTAGCTCATGGTTCCCTCGCTAATTGTGCCTGGTTTTTATGGGCGTCTCATCTCATCTCTCATCTCATCTTCAGCCGCTTATTCCTAGTTAGGGTCGCGGGGGGGCTGGAGCCTATCCCAGCATGCATTGGGGCGAGAGGCAGGAATACACCCTGGACAGGTCGCCAATCCATCACAGGGCACATACACCATTCACTCACACACTCGTACCTACGGGCAATTTAGACTCTCCAATTAGTCTAACGTGCATGTCTTTGGACTGTGGGAAGAAACCGGAGTACCCGGAGGAAACCCACGCAGACACGGGGAGAACATGCAAACTCCACACAGAAAGGCCCCCGGCCTGGATTCGAACCCGAGACCTTCTTACTGTGAGGCGACAGAGCTATCCACTGCACCACCGTGCCGCCCTCGTTTCATTTATTTGATTGTGTAATTAGAACGTCTTAGTAAACTGGTCGTTAATGTGTCAGTATCTGTGACCGCAAAATAGCCGCAACATAGTGACTGTTGTTGCGCTGTGACTGTTTCCTTAGTAAATCTGGCCCTGAATTTCAAACAAACAATTACATGAAATCATATTAATCTGCAACCAACTACCACATACTGGTTAAAAATGTTGAACCATCACCATATTTTCACATTTGGGGACAATAATGACAGAATAATAATAATTTGGTCATAGTTAGCCATTTTCATCCAGTATTTATAAATGCCATAAATATATCTTCCCATTTATCAATTCTCAACTGCTTCTATGAACCACCATTGTATTTTATGAAAACAATTTCTCTGGCATGCATTTAAGAAGTGCATGTAGGAATATTTTCCCAAAGAAAAATCTTTTCCCAAAAGCATTTGGTGGAAGTCCATCAGTTTTTTTCCCCGCTAGTCTGAGAAAAAACACTTTCAGGTGCTTTTCCACAAGAACTACACAGGAAACGACTCCATTAATGAGACAGAAAAGGAACAGCAAACAATTAGGTCACCAATGGTCATTTATAGAGAGTGACAGACTTTCCCTGGAAGTCCTGTTCCATTCTACGCCAAGGAATTCCTGACCCCAGGGGGCATTAGTATGCTTCTAATGAAGAGACTAATGCTACCAGGAACTAGGTGGGAAAGAGGGGTGGATTCTGGGAAATAGAGTTCACTATAACAGGACTTTACTGCATATTAGTTTGACAGGTTTCACAAAGGCACAAGGCCCAGACTCCACTTCCACTGATTCTGTACATTAATTAACTGCCATCACCACTGTTTACATGTTTAGAAATGTAATACTAAAAAACACACTAACTTTTAAGAACATCCCATCTAGGCTCGTCATGTCCTAATCTAAAGAGTATCTAGTACTGCAGATACTGCAGATAGATACTTTTCCCTCCCTGTGTTACAGCTATGGTCTGCAGCTGCCAACAATGATGTCTATTGCAGTGCTACTACACTGATCTCTTGCACTAACCATGATTAATCTCACCATGTATTAATGGACTTTTTGTAAGTCGCTCTGGATAAGAGCGTCTGCTAAATGCCTAAAATGTAAATGTAAATGTAAAACATGTTCCATGCTAGAGAATGAAAGGGTATCAAACAAATATTCAAGACTGAACATGAGGTTTTGCTCCAGGGGTGCCGTACTATGGCTGACCCTGCGCTCGGACCTCTCTGATGGAATACATATGCATAGTGGTCTATGTGTGTGTGTATCTAGGAGAGATATGCAAAAGACTAATTCAAATGACCTTGTGTAACATGGCTAATAAAGTATATTCCTCTTCCTATTCCTAAATGGCTTGAAATACATTTTACATTTTAGGCATTTAGCAGACGCTCTTATCCAGAGCAACTTACACAGTTTACATTTCTTTACACACAATCCATTTATACAGTGGATATTTTACTGAAGCAATTCAGGTTAAGTACCTTGCTCAAGGGTATAACGGCAGTGCTCCACCTGGGAATTGAACCTGCAACCTCTGAGTTACAAGTCCAGTTCCCTAACCACTACACTACACTGCCGCCCGAAATACTAATGTGAATTAATCATGTGAATTAATCATGTGAACAATCATGTAAATTAATCATGTGAAATAATCATGTGAATTAATCATGTGAATAATCATGTGAATAATCATGTGAATAATCATGTGAATTAATCATGTGAATACTCATGTGAATAAGGTCTTTGATAAACGGATGAATACATGAATGCCGTACTGACCCTCCGTTCAGACACCTGCGCAGGGAGTAGGAGGCCCCGCCCCCACAGGTGCGCGAGCAGTCGCTCCAGGTGCCCCAGGCGTCCCAGCCGCTGTCCCGGTCCTCATCGGAGCGCGTCGTCCTCGACGCCTGGGGGGGAGACAGGAGGAGACGAGGAGTGAGGACTTGTGCTCACACACATATACACACACACACACACACACACACATATATACACACACTCACACACACACACACACACACACACACACTCACACACTCACACACTCACACACACACACACTCACACGCATGTACACACACACACTCACACGCACGCACGCACACACACACACACACACACACACGTACACACACGTACACACACACTCACACGCATGTACACACACACACTCACACGCACGCACGCACGCACACACACACACACACGTACACACACACTCACACGCATGTACACACACACACTCACACACACGCACGCACACACACACACACACACGTACACACACGTACACACACACTCACACGCATGTACACACACACACTCACACGCACGCACGCACACACACACACACACGTACACACACACTCACACGCATGTACACACACACACTCACACGCACGCACACACACACACACACACAACCTGCATGCTCTCCTGAATTAATCGAGAACACTGCAGCGATGGACCAGGCTTAGAGATATGATTAGAAAATATACGTGTATAATATGACAGAAAAAATAAAAGTGGGGGTAAAAAGTTGCCCAAAAAACAGAAGGTAAGACTTTCAACTTATTTCATAGTAGTGTGCTGTGTACGTGCATATTGCATTTTTCTATAGGGCTCTCATACGCATCTTAGCATTTAAGCTACTTAATGCAAAATTCTTTCTTTTCATTAGTATGAGGGGGGGATGGTACACCAGTGACACTGTGTGTATGCAGTCCTAGCGCCTGACACTGTGTGAATGAGTTTACATTTTTTTATTCAAAATAGAAAAATAGAAAGAAATCTGGTGGCAAGGCGTGAAATTCTAATCCAAGTTGCTGAAACGACACGCTCCCTCTCTCAGCACCGTCTCGGTGAGTCTGAGCCAATTTCTACGGATCGAGGCCTTCTACTTATCCTGTTTCCATTCTCCGCTCTCACCTTATGCTATGACATCATCCACAGGGAGGGGCTCCAGCAGGAAAGGTTAAACACATTCAGGAGTGGAGGGCGACCATTTTACAGGCAGTGGAGGGGCACGGCTCACAGGAACACGAGTGACCACCGATATGTGAATGTCAAAAGTGCGGTTTAGTCAGTGCAGTCCGGTTCACTAGCGGTTTAAAATAATTCTGGCAGACTGTTCAAGTGTACATTGGCAGAACTGTGTTCTATTAAAGGAGACATTGGCAGAACTGTGTTCTATTAAAAATGTTCTTCTTGCAATAAGGTTGAGGTAGAGAACCGCCACAACCAGAGGACACTTAACATTTCTGTTGCAAGGTGGATTTCATTATTCAAAAGAGAGAGGGCAAAAGAGTCAAAAATAGCGAAGGAACATCTCACATAATTATCTCAGAAACAGGGGGTCCAAGTAGACAAAATATATCCCAAAGCGCATTAAAGACAATATAGGCATTGGTTGCTTTGGGCGAAGACTGTATGATGAGATGAGGAGTCAGATAAGCATTTTATGGGCAGCAGATTTTTATTAACAAAGTTGACGAGGGTATTTCGATGACTGAATGTTGCTTGTGAAGAGAAAATGGAATCTGCATTAAAGTACTCGGAGGACAGAGGAATCGGGGGGTTGGGGGGGGCAGGGTGGGGGCAGGGTGGGGTCACGTCTCACAGCCCTCTTTAGACGGAGGCCTGCGCCGCTGGAAACAGACGGCCATTTCTTCGGATAAGATAACAAAGAGGTCCTGTGTGCACGGACGGCCGGCCTAAATTCCAGTTAAGGTCAGGACTCTGGGTCTTAAATATAGGCCTAAAAGATCCAGAAAACAACGTTTTAAAC
>JAINUG010000091.1:1782500-1790000 GCA_029706075.1 Aldrovandia affinis | reverse complement strand
TTGTTTTTGATATATTTATAATTTTGTTTCAGATTTTTTCCCGTTTTTCTCCCAATTTGGTAGCCAATCATACCCTCTATTTCTTTAGATTCACATTACATTACATTACAGTACAGGCATTTAGCAGACACTCTTATCCAGAGCGACTTACACAGTTTACATTTCTTTACAATCCATTTTATATGAACTGAAGCAATTCAGGTTAAGCACCTTGCTCAAGGGTACAACGGCAGTGTCCCACATGGGGATTGAACCTGCAACCTTAACGTTACAAGCCCAGTTCCCTAACCATTATACCATACCATTAGATTCACCCTCCCCCACACAAGCCTGCCACTCGTCCTAGGAGGTAAGCCTTTCACACTCCTCGAAAAGCTCTTGCCGACTCACCCTCCCCCCTCTCTCTGGGGTGGTCAGCCAAATGCCGCCCCCAATCGGGGCTCCAGGCCAGAGCCGGACTGGCACAGCCGGGTTTCGAACTGCGGCTGCAGTGGACAACTTGCATTCTGGGCGAATGCTTTGACCGTTACCCCACCCGAGGCCCCACTAATAAAAAAATAATTTTAGAGTTGTTTTGTGCAGTGGCGTAGTTACAACATAAAACCAGTGGCTTATCACTGACAATTAGGGTGTAACCACATTGTAGAGAAGCTTCCCCACCCAACAGTCCAGCAGGCTTTTATTTTGGAGATAAGAGAAGGTGTTCCACTATGGCCTCTCTCCCGACAGGCTCCCGAAGTGCAGCCGTCCGCCAGGGACGTGACCACTGGAGCTCTCTCATCAATCAAATCTGAGCGCCAGATGTACATGGAGGGTGGGGTGCAAATCAACAAGTCCAGAAGTCCTGCATCAACTTCTCAAGTGTATAATATAGTATAATAATAGCCTTTCTCCGTCCCTACGGCAATCGCTTTGCCTCCCAAAACGCAGCTGTGCTTCCTTTACCGAGTAATGGATCGACGAGGTGAAGCGCTCTCCTATCCGTACAAGATGAAGAAATACTAGCCTAACAGCATATACATCTCAATAACCTGCTTCAACCACAACATGTCACTGACCGGCCAAAAAAGAGAAAATGAAACTAATACTAGAAAGTCAACACACTTATTGTTGAGGGAGCTTTGTCTTCCAACTATGAAAACTTATTTAGACCAGTTTCGCACATTTTTATCAGATCAATTGAATCTCCCAGCAGGTTGGATTTGATGTATGGTACTGCACGGAGATCAAAGGGTGTCTAGAGCCATGCCATGTTGTGTGTTCACACACTCATTCATCTCCCAAACCCAAAACCAAACATTGCAGCAAACTGGTGTGCCCAGATCGTCCCAAGAGAATGGATTAGCAACAACATCGTGAAAAGAGTGCCAAGCGCTCATGTACACTAACGCTAGGTAAACAATCACAGCTCATAAAACACACGGTTGGGTTTGTCATTTATACTTAGTGTACATACGGTTAAGAAACCTGCTTACACAACACATTCTCTCGCCCACCCACACCTCCCCTGTCTGCCCTATCTCTCAAGTTATATTAATCAAAATGTAAATGTAAAATGTCAAGTTATATTCAGTCAATATTTAGTCATTTCAGTTGCAAATTACAGGTCCAACTAGGAACGTTATATTTACAATTCACAATCCAAATGTCCCACAGTTCTGATTTGGGGCAAGTAACGAGTTGTGATACTACAAAGGCAAACACATTTACACTGAATGCTCGCTGAATTTCAGAGTGGATCAGCAGCAGCAGCAGCAGTAGCAGTAGTAGTAGTAGTAGAGTATTAGTGTGCTTCATACACACACTGAGAAGAGGTTTCAAAAAAGCCTTCAAATGAAGAATATGATAAAAACAGGGCACGGGAACGCCCTTGCCAAGATGTCTTTATGAGAACTCAGCAAATCTTCTGCTGTTCCTGATTGCCATTTCAGGCCATTTCACAAGAATTCTCTGCAAATAATGAGCTGGCTAATGATGAAATACAACCCTCTGAGAAAGGGGCTTTGATCTTTTGGACAGATATATATAGACTGTATATATATATATATATATATATATGATATAATATAATATACAGATATATATATCAGTCACATACTGAGGTCAGAAAACCACAATAAACGATTTGACCAAAAATAATTTACTACGACGAAGGACTACAAACATCACCATCTTTCAGCAAGTCATGCTAAATGGCAAAACAGCCACTCATTTCCAGGGACTGGAGAAAGCGATCTTACATGCGGCAGTAAAATGACATCTTCCCTTCGCCCCGAACAGTCGTTTCCCCTTTTTGTTTCGCTTAAGCAGCGGGCCCGCGAGAGAAACGTTCACAGGTGGTAATGTCATCCAGCGCACAGTTTCCTGTTCCTCCAGTCTCAGACCGCCTCACACCTCCTCCCAGCGTTCGCTGAGCGTCGCCGCTCTCCTGTGTCTGACAGGTGTGTCCGAGGGCCTGACGCGAGGCCTAGTGAGGGGCGGTTGTGGTGGATTGATGGGGGGCCACCCCAGATCAGCGGTGGGACTCTGCGGTTATTCGGCCAAAATAAACAACCTGAAGAGACACAGGTGCGCAGGCAGTTCATCATCCTCGTTCCACAACCACGGGACTGAGAACCGCGCATGCCAGATTTAAAATAGACTGCCAGCACATTGTGTGGTTTTGCTCCATAAATGGTGGTTTAAGTGTAAGTGGTAAAATAGTAAGTGGTTCTGTGTGGCTCAGTAGGTAGAGCCTGGCACGTGGTTCTGTGTGGCTCAACAATGCTTAGGTTGTGGGTTCGATTCCCACTGGGACCACATACACTGAAAAATGTATGCATTCACTACTGTAAGTCGCTTTGGATAAAAACGTCTGCTAAATGGCTTATATATATTAAATGGTCAGTAAATGGTCAAAAATGGTCAAAATAAATTATAGTGGAAGTACTACATTTAAAATATCTTAATTGCAGACTCGACAATATCGATAGGCAGGCCTGCCTTCTCTGATAGTCTTCTGTGAAATAACATTTTGACTGTCAGGGGAGCAACTCAAAGACCAGGACTTAGTAGTGTAGCTGTACAGCTGTCAGGTGATGTATCCAGGTAAAACACTCGCCCTTGGGGCCTCGGGTGGCGTAACGGTCAAAGCATTCGTCCGGAATGCAAGCTGCCCAGTGCAGCCACGGTTCGAAACCAAGCTGTGCCAGTCCGGCTCTGGCCAGGAGCCCCGATCGGGGGTGGCGATTGGCTGACCGCCCCAGAGGGAGGGGGGGAGGGAGAGCTGGCACGAGCTCACCAAGAAGCACAAAAGGTGTCCCTGTACGGGAGAAACAGGCTTGCCTCCGAGGAGCAGTGGCGGGGCTCGTGGGGGGAGGGTAAATTGAAATAAATAGAGGGTGTAATTGGCTACCAAATAGGGAGGAAAACAGGTGGAAAAAAAATCGGAAACAAATAAAACATGAGCCCTTGCTGCAGGCATGCCCCCTCGTGGCTGGCTGTGCCTGTGTGACTGCCGGTGGATCAGGTGTCTGTAATCTGTCTGTAATCGGTCTGTGCAGCCAAGCAGCAAACAGATCAAATAATTCTCTAATCAGCTCACATCACTCTCTGAGACCTTTCCTTGTTGACACTGTACAGAAGACATGTCAAGCGTAAAACAAAAGCGTAGCAGATTTGCTGCATTAAAAAAAAAGTGTTTGGGCGGCGGATGGCGTAGCAGTTTAACGCGCCACACTTTGGTGTGGTGGTGTTCGCTTGTTTGGGGTTCCTGTCAGGGATTTCTTCATGGATGCGGTTCGAAACCCGCGTCTCTACTAGACCGGCCCTGGTCTGCCGAGGCTGTTCCAGCCCATTCTGATCGGGAGCGGCATTTGGCTGTCCGCTGGGGGAGGGGGAGGGGTGAGCCGGCACGAGTCCGTCGAGGAGCAGGTAAAAGGCGTCCGTGGAAGAATTTCCATCTCGGAAGAGGCGGGAACAATCGGCCCGGAATGTGTGTCTTGTCCCGAGTACGGGTGGCGGACTCGTGGGGGTGGGGAATTGAAATAAATAGAGGGTATATTTGGCAACCAAATTGGGAGAAAAACGGGAAAACATTTGAAACTAAAAATTTAAAAAAGTGTTTTCCCTTAGTGCATGTAAAACGGAGTTAGTCTGCTGCTGCTAGTCTTTTGAACCAAGGACTCACTTGCAATCTTCCGCAAGAGACTCAAAACCCACCTTTTCAGATTCCACTACCACTGACTCTGTACATCTAGCTAATTGTCATCACCACTGCCTACTTGCTGAACATGTTGCATCCCTGCTTACTCAATAAAAAATAAAAAATGACTAACCTTTTCCTTCCCAGTGTTACAGGTATGGTACGCAGACGCCTGCAACGATGTCTATCACTGTTTTACTGCACTGATCTTGTGCGCAAACTATGATTGTTCCTACCATGTATTAATGCACATCTTGTAAGTCGCTCTGGATAAGAGTGTCTGCTAAATGCCTAAAATGTAAATGTAAAATGTATCCCAACGCAACAAGAGACACGATTAGCCCGCCGAGCTAATGACCCATTTCCCCAGCCAAGGGAACTAATCGTACTCTTATCGACGTCACTTTCTGCAGCGGACGCTCACGTGTTAACGCACGTATCGGAGCTCCACCACTACACGTGCGAAATGGAAACACTTGTGGGTCATGAAGGAAAAAGCACAATCCTCAAAAGCTTTTAAGTCCTCCAATCCTCCACACCTCAGTCGCACGTTACACCGGTGAGGTAATGCTCTCAGCCCAGGTAGATTACAGAAGCAGGAAGTGATGTCAGTGGACGGGCGAGACCGTTTCTGAGAGACGTGGTGTTAAACCAGGATCTGTTTGCCATGTGTGCAAAGCCCCTTTGAGAAGCGGGAACGTGAAGTTAATGAAAACACGGGGTGCACAGCTCCGGTTTCCACTCTTCTCAAATCGCTCTCATTTGCTTTATAAACCTTACTGTCCTTTTCATTACAACCACAGTGAAAGACACATTTCTTTCAGGCAAGAATCAAAAAAGGAAAACAGGTTAGAACGACACAGCTGAACGTTGTAGATCTGAATATAACTAGTAAATTCCAGTATCTAGAGGGGCCTCGGATAGCGTAGCGGTCTAACGCACTCACATTGACTGGTGCTTTGCAAGAGTACCAAAGGGCAAACGAAGAAACAATGAACTGGAAACCGGAGGGAGGCTTGTTAACTTCCTGAGCAAGGCACTGAACCCCTAAACTGCTCCAGGTGCCGTACTATGGCTGACCCTGCGCTCGGACCTCTCTGATAGAATACATATGTATAGGGGTCTATGTGTGTGTGTATCTAGGAGAGATATGCAAATGACAAATTCCAATGACCTTGTGTGTAGCATGTATAACATGGCAATAAAATAATGACATCATTATATAGTCTCGTTACAAAAAGCCCCCCACACACAACCAGAAAACATTTTCCTGCAATACGGTAGAGCAGCGTGTGGAATCCTGTCCACCAACTCCATCGGCCTTGGCATCAAATTAAAATCATCGACAGCACCGCTGGGACTTGAGGCAAGAGGAACACAGAGAAGCGGGTTCGTGCCTCTTCACAAACCCCAATCGACTCACCAAGCCCTCGTCACGCAAGGAACCGTAATCAACATCAGCAATCTCATATCGACGTCGAGCCTCGCACGGTCTGACAGCACAGGTCATCGCATAATCACAATTTTATGTCATACCTCTGGCCCCCAGACAGTAACAATCTGCGCAAACGGTTTGCTTATCAAGGAAGAAGAAACCATATTACCACAGAAGATTGTTTTTCATAAGCTCGTTCCACCATCGGGGCCCCCTAACTGACCACTATCTGAATTTGGGCTTCTTTCTCTGAGAAGCAGGAGGACGATTGGGAGAGCCTATCCGTCTTTCAGGGCTCCCAGAATCTCTGGAATATTCTGGAAGGGTTCAGCAGACCGAGACAAGATGGGAGGTCCCACTGGGACCTGCGGTTCCGTACCCTTGCACACGAGGTTAAATAAATCAGGGGGGGGGCAGCGCGGTCCCTCAGACCATCATAACCGAGCCGTCCCGTTTGATGAAGAATTATTACGGACACAAGGAACTAAATCACTCTTTATCTGGCAGTAACTGAAAGCAGAAGTTACGCCTAAGACTACGTAAACATCGCTGCAGTTCATTTCGATTCTTTAATGCAGCCATCATTCATCGCACTCATCTGCTCCCTTTGGCACTTACAGGCTGCATCCCTGAACTTTAGGGCTCCCATTCATTCTCTCATTCTCTCTCATACTTTCTCTGTCTCCCTCTCTGTCTCTATCTCTCTCTCTCACGCTTTCTCTCTCCCTCTCTGTCTCTGTCTCTGTATCTCTCTCTCTCTCTCTCTCTCACACACTTTCTCTCCCTTTCTTACACACTTTCTCTCTCTTTCTTACACACTTTCTCTTTCCCTCTCTTTCTCTCTCTCCCTCTGTCTCTCTCACTTTCTCTTTCCCTCTCGCTTTCTCTCTCTCACTTTCTCTCTCTCTCCCTCTGCCTCTCACTTTCTCTCTCCCTCTGCCTCTCTTTCTCTTTCCCTCTGCCTCTCTCACTTTCTCTCTCCCTCTCTCTCTTTCTTACACACTTTCTCTTTCCCTCTCTTTCTCTCTCTCCCTCTGTCTCTCTCACTTTCTCTTTCCCTCTCACTTTCTCTCTCTCACTTTCTCTCTCTCCCTCTGCCTCTCTCACTTTCTCTCTCCCTCTCTCTCTCTTTCTTACACACTTTCTCTTTCTCTCGCTTTCTCTCTCCCTCTCTCTCTCACTTTCTCTCCCTGTCTCTCTCACTTTCTCTTTCCCTCTCACTTTCTCTCTCTCCCTCTCTCTCTCTCACTATTCCAGCACAGCAGAAAACCGCACCTCCAGTTTATTTAAGAGACGCCTAGCTTAAGATCTCTCCTGTAACTATGTACATTGAACACAATGACTTGTGACAAATCATGCCTTCGTAACACTAACAGCCGCAGTATTGCAATGATTCGCTTTTGGATTGCCCTTAAGCAGGCAATCATCTTTACATGTAATTCATTTACAGAACACAGCTGGATATTTTACTGACGCAATTCAGCATCATTACAATGTTAAAAGGGTACAACGGCAGTGCCTCGAAAAGGATATGAACTTGAATCTGTCTAGTTAAAAGTCCAGTTCTCACCAGCTGTGCCAGAGTCGGCTCTGGCCAGGAGTGCCACTAGGAGGCAGTGATTGGAGGGAGGGGGGAGGGAAGCCGACATGAGCTCACTGCGTATAGGGGTTGCTCTTTGTGTACCGGTCGACGGCTTGGCGTGGAGACGATACTTCGCCTTTGTCACTGCCGGTCTCAGGGCTACGGCAGCGAACTCACAATACGAGGGGGGGATTGACATGAAAAAGAGAGGGTGCAATTGGCTACTAAATTGGGAGAAAATGGGATAAAAATTTAAAAAAATTCAGTCCAGTTCTAAAATCAGTACTGCACACAGCTAAG
>JAINUG010000091.1:1767500-1777500 GCA_029706075.1 Aldrovandia affinis | reverse complement strand
TATCACACCCTACACCCTACAGCCAGACCCCTCCGCTCCGCCTCCTCTCACCCCTACACCCTACAGCCAGACCCCTCCGCTCCGCCTCCTCTATCACACCCTACACCCTGCAGTCAGACCCCTCCGCTCCGCCTCCTCTGTCAAACTGACTGCCCCATCCCTCCGGGTGCCTGGCAGCTGCTCCTCGCGGTCTCGCCTCTTCTCTGTCCTGACCCCTCGGTGGTGGAACAACCTTCCGCAATCGGTCAGGACCGTGGAATCACTTGCGATCTTCCACAAGAGCACTAACTGCCATCACCACTGTTTCATTGTTTAATACTGCTTTTTGTCAAATGCATCCATGTTGAAGACTGTCCAAAAAAACTAAACAAAAAACACTGTACTAACCTTTTCCTTCCCAGTGTTACAGGTATGGTATGCAGCTGCCAACAATTATGTCTATCGCTGTATTACTGCACTCATCTCTCGTGCAAACAATGATTGATCTTACAACGTATTAATGCACATCTTGTAAGTCGCTCTGGATAAGAGCGTCTGCTAAACGCTTAAAATGTAAAAAGCTTGCAATTAACCAATTAACCCACCTGACTATTTTTAAAACAGCAACACAACAGAAAATAGAGAATAATTCAGGAATCAGGAAACCAGGAGTATCTATTCCCTTCATCAGAACTCTAATGATCAGATCATATTCAATACACCACTCTTCTCTAGCACATGCATTCTTGATTTATTTGCAGTGACAGTATTAAGAGTTTGAAGACAGAAACTGTCAGCCACTCACAGACAATGAGGGTTTTATTTTCATTTCTGCTTTAACCCCTGAGGTCCGTGCTAAGCTTTTAATGTTTTTAGATTTTGGCATGGTCTGATATTTATCTCAATTTCATCAATTTAACACACACTTACTCCAAAGTGTTTGATATTTTTATTTGAAGGACAATCACAGCTACATTTGTATGCCATCAATAGTTTGGTCAGTATCATATGCAGCTTGTAAATAGATCTACAAACACACAAGTTAAAAATAGTAAATTTTTCTGCTGTCACAAAAGATGTGAAAGCACACACTAAACTATAGTGACGAATTGTTTTGCCAATGTGCGTTTGTTCACCAAGGTCTTGGTTATGTAAGGGTGTGAAAATAGTTTAGCACATCTGAGATCTAAATAGCTAAAAACCTGTTTTTATCAGAACTGGTCACATTTATTTCAGGCTGTGGGAGGGCTAAATGCTAAATACCTGAATATTCATTTTGGCTCTTTGTTACGTTGCAACACGCGGAATGTTTGGCGTCACAACACGCGATATTCATAGGCTATATTTTCACGAGTATTTGAAAACAAGCGAAATAAAATTAATATCAGCATGGACTGTTGCTGGCAGATTGCAAGCGTAAACACAGACAAGATGTAAAAAAAAATAAAAAAACAAGCGAAATAAAATCAATAGCATAGACTGTTGCTGGCAGATTGCAAGCGTAAACACAGACATACGATATATTTTATAACATTTTACGCTGTTTGAAAAGTATTTTGTGTGCCTATTGCAATTTGTTACATTGCGACATGCGGAATATGTAGTCACAAGGCGCGAATTCATATATTTTCACGAGTATTTGAAAATATACTGTGAATATACTGTTGCTGGCAGATTGCAAGCGTAAACACAGACATACGATATATTTTATAACATTTTAGGCTGTTTGAAAAGTATTTTCTGTGCCTATTGCAATTTGTTACATTGCGACATGCGGAATATGTAGTCACAAGACGCGGAATTTATATATATTTTCACGAGTATTTGAAAACAAGCGAAATAAAATAAATATCAGCATAGACTGTCCTCTTCAGTTTGTGTTGTTTATGCCGTGCGTTTTCACACATGACCCGACGCCTCTCCTAAATTAGCACCTCGTTAACATGTCAATAGAAGGGGGACGTTACTAAAAGGTAAAAAAACAGAGTAAAAAGCAAGGTTTACTTTTGGTCTAATTAAGCTAATTTTAAAAATCCCATTTGATTTGCCAGTGCTCAAATCGGAAAGTCGCGATTCTAAGGTTTCTGTCAATGTTTTTGCCGCGTGTGTATGATAAAATATCGCGAAGTTAGAAATAGTAATATACTTGTATTGCTGCTTGGATCGGCGCCGATCCAGCCGACCTCAGGGGGTTAATGCATTTGGAACTGCTTCTCTCTGGAGAGTCTGAAACTGAAATCACAAGGCAACAAAAAAATCCATGTTTTCAAGATATCTTACCTCGTCATATGCGGATTAAATGTGTTTGTGTGTGTGTGTGTATGTGCGCGTGTGTGTGCACGTGTGTATGTGGGCATGCGTGTGCGTGCGCACATGTGCGTGCGAGTGTTCGTGTGCGTGCATGTGGGTGTGTGTGTGTATGTGCATGTGCATGTGAGTGACCATCTGAATAAAATCAGGAACAGCAGGATAAATGAAGGAGAGAGCGGTTTACTTTCCTCCCACGAGCCAGAGACGCCCACCAGCCAGAGGAGCCCACGAGACACAATAACTCTCTGTTTACACAGAGAAACACTCAGGACTCCCGAAGGCTTCGCGAAACGCCAGCGTTTCAGCGCTTTCGCTTTCTCTCTTTCACACAAATAACGGCTCCAGTGCAGCGATCAAAGAGGCAGGGAATCAGGGGGCGAGCCCTGGAGACTCGGAACAATGGAGGAGAAAAGAGAGAAAGGAGAGAAAAGAGAGGAGAGAGAGAAAAGAGAGGAGAGAGAGAAAAGAGAGAAACGAGGGGGCCGCTCACTCGTTCAGGGGCCCCGCCCGGCCCCTGAGCTCACTGGCGAACCTCGAAATAGAACGACAAACGAACGAAGACACCCACAGCCTCAACTCCCACGAGCCACACATCGCTCGCCTACAAGTTTCCAAACACAAAACTGCTTCTGATATTATGTGCGCTTATTGTCAGGCTCAACTTAGTTTCTCCTAAATAAAGTGTAATTGAGAGGATGGTTCGCACTCAGAAAAGAAGGTCCTAAGACTCAAAAAGTTATTTGCAGTAATTTTACTCCATTTAGGCACCGAGGAGCAGAAAACAGGCAACTAGGCCTTCGTCAGTGTGCAAACATGTCCTAAATAAAGTATGACTCTTTTTGTAAAAGAAACCCCCCACCCTGTCAATGAATGATAGATGAAATATTTGGGAATTTTACAGGTCATTTTATGTCCCTGCTCTCACGTTGGTGGCCCGGGGGCCTCATCAGGACCCGTACTGGTGTGTGTTTCAGTTTGGACTTTGTGACACTGGGAGAGGTAGAGGGAGGAGTAGAGAGGGCTGCGCCTCCTCTTTGAGGGGTGGGGGAGGAGTGGAGAGGGCTGCTCCTCCTCTTTGAGGGGTGGAGGGAGGAGTGGAGAGGGCTGCTCCTCCTCTTTGAGGGGTGGAGGGAGGAGTGGAGAGGGCTGCTCCTCCTCTTTGAGGGGTGGAGGGAGGAGTGGAGAGGGCTGCTCCTCCTCTTTGAGGGGTGGAGGGAGGAGTGGAGAGGGCTGCTCCTCCTCTTTGAGGGGTGGAGGGAGGAGTGGAGAGGGCTGCTCCTCCTCTTTGAGAGGTGGAGGGAGGAGTAGAGAGGGCTGCTCCTCCTCTTTGAGAGGTGGAGGGAGGAGTAGAGAGGGCTGCTCCTCTTCTTTGAGGGGTGGAGGGAGAAGTGGAGAGGGCTACTGTTCCCTCCCACAGCCTGGAGAGGACTATAGGGCCTTGGACAGCAGCAGCCTCACCTACAGGCAGGCTCACCTGAGGCTAATGAGCAATCAACTCAGCTGTGAGCCATTGCCTTCGTTAGGCCGTTATAAAAGCACAGCCTGCCATGCCTGAGGGGAGAGTTTGGGGCATGGAGGCAGAAGTGCTGGGTTTTTTTGTTGCTGGTTTCCCCTCTATTGGATAGTTTTTGAGTTAAATGCTTTATCTTCGTGTTTTGTTTGAATTGTTTTGGAGAAAGATAATAAATTGGCCGTTGGCCTATCGGAAAAAAGCTTTTTGTTTGGTCTTTCATCCACTCACCACCTGGCATGATGGCCACCCCTGCCACCTTGCTACAGACTTATTGGCCGGACCGCTGAGGTTTGGACCGGCCAGGGCGCACCCTCCTAGCTCCTCACAAAACCAGGCTTTCTGAATGAAAACGCAGATTCCTCCGAGCGACTGCAGTCGTTCCGCGCGCGGCCTTGAGAGAAGCCCGGCCCGACCCCGGATTGGGACCTGCTCCTTGTTTGTTTTCTGTCCCTTAGCAACTGGCGAGGGAAACAGGAGCCAAGTGTTTCATAAGGATAATAAGGTGCACCCTGTCACCGCTCGACGGGCCCGGCGCGCTTTGGCACCCGTACAGGGGGAGATATTAATGGCGGTGAGCCTCCCGTGTGTTGGGAGCAGAGGCTGTCGAAATTCACAGAACGCTCAGGGCACTCTCCACACCCTCACACACACGCACAATTAAACTCCCTCCCTGTGTAATGACAGCAATTATAAACCTTCCCCAGTTCAGAACATCAGCTACATTTTTATTTCCAGATTTTTTCATGCTTTTCTCTCAATTTAGTAGCCGATTATACCCTCTATTTTTTTCGATACACCCTCACCAAAACTCACCACCCATCACTACGGTGCAAGCTAATTCCCCAAGGCCAGCAATGATCGACCTCCTCTTAAATGAAACTCGCCCACCTACTTTCTAGAAACACCCTTCACGCTCTTCGGCGAACTCGTCTCGTCTCACCCTCCCAGCCAATCTCCCAATTGGGCCTCACCAGCCAGAGCCGGTCTGGCGCAGTCGGGTTTCAACCGCGACCGCAATAGGCAGCTCACACTAACAAAGCACCAGTCAATGCGAGTGCGTTAGACCGCTACGCTATCCGAGGCCCCTCATTATTTTACTTATTTAACTAAATATTATTTCCCCCTTCACCCAGTCTAAGGTTATTCTATAACTGCCTAAGAAAGGTTCGGTTTTATGCTGCTCTCGCCTTCAAAATATTACTTGCCTTCCTAGTCGACCAAACTTCGTCTTTAATTTCCCATTTTAAATACTGGGTTTTAATTATGAGCACACAGGCTTTCAGTGAATACGCTCTGCGGGATAACGAAATGGAGACTAGTGTTTCATAAACACAATACGGAGTTATGCATGGTTGAACTCCAGCCATAGAGGGGTCCAGGGGTTTGGAGATGAGAACTGCGGGTTGCTAACGCAATCAAACACACATGCCAAGCCATCGGAAACAGGCTGCGGACCAGAGACCAAGATGTTACACATTACCCAGGGTTCGATCAAACTCACGGCCTCGCTCTGTCAGTCACAGCCAACTGGGAGGATTTTGGGAGGATTTGTGATGTCTCTTCTGTTTATTATAATTTACAAGAATTGCAACAAAGGATGTTATTACGCCAAACACCGATTGACAACAAAACAAACTGACTTGCAGTATTTAATGGCGATATACTTCAAAAATAAAACAAAAACAAAAAAAACCTGGAAAGTATATGGAATGTTAAATAACACGACGCAATGCCACATGGGAACCTGAGCGTTTTGTCATATTCAAAAGAAAATAATGCAAAATGAGGATAACTGAAATTTTGGATTAGTTCCCCAGACTGACGTGTGACATTCCCCAGTCCGGGAAATGAATCCGAACAACTTTGAGTTTGATTAAAGCGGTGCTCCGCAGTCGGGACTTTGGGTGGCGTAACGGTCAAAGCATTCACCCGGGATGCGAGTTGCCTACTGCAGCTGCGGTTTGAAACCCAGCTATGCCAGACCGGGGGTGTGCCCCAGGGGGAGAGTGAGCCGGCACGAGCTCGCCGAGAAGCGCAAAGGCTGTCTCTAGAAAGTAGGTGGGCAAGTTCTATCTCAGAGGAGGCGGGTCATTGCCAGCCTCAGGGAATTCGTTTTTTTTGTGTGTTTTTTTTGGCATTTAGCAGACGCTCTCATCCAGAGCAACTTACACAGTTTGCATTTCTTAACATACAATCCATTTATACAGCTGGATATTTTTACTGAAGCAATTCAAGTTAAGTACCTTTAGCTCAAGGGTACAACGGCAGAATTGTCCCACCTGGGAATTGAACCAGGAACCTCTGAGTTACAAGTCCAGTTCCCTAACCATTACACTACATGCCGCCCGTCACTAGCTTGACCCGTAGTGACAGGCGGTGGGTTCGTGGGGGAGGGTGAATCAAAAGAAAAAGAAGGTATAATTGGCTCCCAAATCCCAAAAAACAGGGGGAAAATTATTATTATTAATGGCGCTTGGCTGAAAAATTATGATTTTTTAAAATTGTTCCTCAACTTTGAGGCAATCGGTCTACATTCTGCCATGCCTTGGCGCAAACCCATTAACCCAGAAGCAAAGCACAATCTTCAAAGTGTCTATTTTGCTTTGTTTGTTTTGTTTTATGGTTTATTTTATAGGGACAGACGCAAATTAACACTGACAAACTGAATACACAATTACCAGATGTTGTTGCACCACAGTGTTCGTAGCTAACGCTAATTTACAACACCTGTCCCTAGAAAGGGCTTTTAGAACAGAACAATAGAAAGAAAAGAACAGAATAGAAAGTAAATTTAAAAGCTTTAAGATTTGGTGACATGTTGTAGGCCTACAGCACATTCAAACGCGATTATACAGGACCTACACACGATTGCAAATGTGACATTTTACCTTGAGACAAACTGTTCTTGACAACGGTTAACACTTTGTTGTAAGTCGCTCTGGATAAGAGGGTCTGCCAAATGCCTGTAATGTAATGTAATGGCAGCGCCAGTTAGGGACGCCAGTGATTTTGGTGGATCCAAGGCCATGGTCAACATTGGGGGGGACCAAATCAATTTATTTATATTTTTATATCAGCATTTACATTTTGAGCATATCTCACATGTGTCCCCCCCAATATATATGGTAATTTCGGCCTTGGGTGGATCGTTGTGGTGAGATTATGACAAAGAAAACACATTTACATTTCATTTCCGGCTCATAAACAACCCTCCCATCTCTGCGGACTGATTGATTCTGAAGTGACACACGCGTTCTACTTTCACATAAAGATAGGTTTGAATGATTTCAGTGCACTCGTAGCTAAGGCGAAAGCCAGACAAGCGAACACAGTGAAAGAACAGGGCTGACAAGCGCACTTTGAGGAGGCCCTGTGAGCTGGATTAACACATTTGACACGAAAGACATGAAAGAACAGACGCCACACTGTTTTAAAAAAAAAAGAGTCAGGAACCAAATGTTGTCTTGTAATTTTTCAGCAGTGTGCCCCCTTTCAAATTAATTTCATCCAGCTTTTCAAACAGCCGAGCCGTCGTCCTGTTTGACACGTTCGGAAACGTGTTTATTCACATGTTCGCGTCACATCGTATCCATCTGCTGTTTTGTTTACATTATCAACAAATAACCTTTACAACAATATACCGCAGCGGGGCCAACCAAGCAAAGGCTAAGCAATATCTAAGCTACACATACAAATGTGTGTTTCCCGGGGACCACGGTCGCTCGAAACACACACACACACACACACACACACACACACACACACACACACACACTCACACACACACACACACACACACACACACACACACACACACACACACACACACACACACACACACTCACACACACACACACACACACACACACACACACACACACACACACACACACAATTCAGCGAACGTGAGAAATAACAAACGCGAATGAAGCCAGGCGTTGGCTGTAACGGCTGCCATTTTGACCCGGCGTGTTTTCTTGGGGCTTTCCCCGTCGCGAGTCGCGCAGTCGACAGGCTCGCACGCGCTGTTTCTGTTTGCGTAGCTGACCACGCCACGAAACTCCGGACCGAAAACCAGAGCCGTCGTCACGTGAATCGCTGCGGTCCCTGGAACGTCCACGACCGCACAGCGCAAAGTGGGGCCACCACGGCTAAACAAACAGTCTCGGTTTGTTTTGTGTCTCAAGAAAAACTTCAATAAATCGCAACAATGTGGAACAACACAGCGGTTGAAACAGTGCTTTCCAAGAAATCTGGAAAGTGACAATTGTTTGCACGTTCTGATTACAGAAGTAGACAGGCTCTATGCGCCTCTTCTCCCAAGGGTGCCAATCCAAGACCGCTCGCCCTCACAATGGAGACTATCTGCATTGTATTGAGCTAGAAAAAAACTAACCAAAACATAAAAAGGGCATAAATATGAGCTCTACTCTACGTACGCCAACTTTCTTTATAAGAAATCCTGCAGAGGCAATTCCTGTGTCTGTCACAACTCCGCCAGGGGAAGGGGGGAGAAATAAAAAAGCTTTTTTTTCAGCCCGCATTAGAACTGCGGCAATTTCCACAAACGGTTTTCAAACGATTTTACATTTTTTGGATTAGCTTTAGCTTTTCCACAGCCTTAATGGGACGGAGGAAAGAGAAGTATGTTAGAATAGCTCCCGAACTCAGACATTAAAGAACGCAATGAAAGCTAAAACGCGCGGGCCCGAACCCACAGTCTGAGAGGCGATGCCATTTGCCCGCCATGTCACTCAGAGCGAATAACTCTTTCCATTTGATCTCCACTCAGGTTCTTTTTTCTTTCCGCCCAGATCGTATATAAATAAAATGACAAGTCCATATGCATTTCGAGAACCCACAACACACACACACACACACTCACACACACACACACACACACACACACACACAGAGATACGGGCCGTCCCTGGCCAAGTCCAAACGCCCCTTTTCCAGAGAGCTGAGCGATGCGTGCGTTAATCCATGCAAGCTCGGCTCAGCCCCTCCACATCCAAACAGAGACGCGCACGAGACACTTCATTATATTTACGCGACCCGGGGAGTACAACTCAAAAGAGACCTATTTCAAACATACTGCACCGCAATCAATTCAAGCGCTTTAAGACCCGGCTCATACATTTATACAATTCCCCACACAGCCACGTTTAATGGTAATACGAGAATTCTGAAAACCACAGAATCTCCACCCCTTTCCTATAGCTTTTGAGGCCCTTGTGACACAGCAACACACTTTGCATTAAAAGGTAGGCAGACAAATGCACCAATCACAGGAATTTCAGGGTCTGGCCCATACACTCATGGTTCTGTGTGGCTCAGTAGGTAGAGCATGGTTCTGTGTGGCTCAGTAGGTAGAGCGTGGTTCTGTGTGGCTCAGTAGGTAGAGCGTGGTTCTGTGGCTCAGTAGGTAGAGCGTGGTTCTGTGTGTCTCAGTAGGTAGAACGTGGTTCTGTGTGGCTCAGTAGGTAGAGCGTGGTTCTGTGTGGCTCAGTAGGTAGAGTGTGGTTCTGTGTGTCTCTGTGTGGCTCAATAGAGCGTGGTTCTGTGTGTCTCAGTAGGTAGAGCGTGGTTCTGTGTGGCTCAGTAGGTAGAGGTTCTGTGTGTCTCAGTGGTGTGTTCTGTGTGTCAGTAGGTAGAGTGTGGTTCTGTGTGTCTCAGTAGGTAGAGTGTGGTTCTGTGTGGCTCAGTGTGGTTCTGTGTGGCTCAGGTAGAATGGTTCTGTGTGGCTCAGATGAGCATGACGACAATTAGGTTGTGGGTTCGATTCCCACTGGGACGACATCTACTGAAAAATGTATGCATTCACTACTGTAAGTGACTTTGGATAAAAGCGTCTGCTAAATGGCATATATGATGTTATGTTACACTCCACTTCTGCGGAGATCGCTGGTGACGGTGTTCATCAAGCTTGGCCCACAGTCTCTTATATCGTTACATCAGCCAGTCCCATGAATCTGGCATTGTGACAGCTAGAGGCCGACACTCGCACTCAAAATCAACAACCACGAGATCTCTCTAAAGTCATCAGGCTGCTGGGTGGCTCATCCTGTTAAGGCACTGTTCTAGTGTGTGGATGAGCCCCATGGTCTGCATGCTGTTAAGACACTGTTCTAGTGTGTGGATGAGCCCCACGGTCTGCATGCTGTTAAGACACTGTTCTAGTGTGTGGATGAGCCC
>JAINUG010000091.1:1750000-1762500 GCA_029706075.1 Aldrovandia affinis | reverse complement strand
TTAAAGTTAATGTTGAAGTGGTTTATTTTCAATGGAGCAAATTTAACAATGTATTTAAAGTGTAATAACAAAAACCCCAGGATGAGTCTGGCTGCCAAAAAAATAATCTGCAAAGAAAGTGAATTAAAAGAGTATTTGGGAGCTTGGGGTTTTGTATTACTTTTACATTTGTAAGGCAGGATCGCTTCTTAGTGAAGGCATGCATTTGCTAATCCAAGTGCACGTTGTTTTCATCCACAGTTTGGAATGCTTTAACAACTCTCTGCAGTCCTTTCCCTTCTCAATCCTCTCCTGAATTTCACTCCTCCCGCTAAATAAAACCGAATTGTCCAAATGAAACCTGCAGAGAAAGGCATCATTACCAGGCTTTGCGGTCTGGCCTCCTTGTGGGCCAAACCCGCTTGAAGGGGCTTCCCTCAAGATCATCAGTGAAGGGGTTCATCAAGTTTGACAACGGTACATTTATGACATCGCTCCATCCCGTTTAGTTTTTCTGGAGTATCAGCTGAAACTGATTTTAAATGCATCATTATCTTTGTTTTTCATGCTGAAATTCTCTTCATGAGCCATTTCTCTTTTGTTCAGAACACTTTCTTCTTTCTGAATTTTTCTTTAAACTCCTTCCTTTATTACATTTATCATCTCTACTAGGCATGCTATACTCATCACTCCCTCCCTCTCTCCCTCCCTCTTTCTCTCCTTCTCTCCCCTCTCTCTCTCTCTCTCTCTCCATTGGAGTACACCAGGGCTTCATTTTAGGCCCCCTCACTGCGACCGGGGTTCGATTCCACTCAGCTCTGGCCGGGAGTGCCACTAGGGGGCGGCAACTGGCTGTCCGCCCCAGGGAGGGGGGAGGGAAGCCGATATGATCTCGCTGCATATAGGAGTGGCTCTATGTATACCGGAGTTACAGTGACGGCTTGGTGGGTTCCAGCTCGGAGGAGGCGGTACATCGCCTTTGTCACTGCCGTTCTCAGGACTACGGCAGCGAGCTCACAATACGAGGGGGGGATAGTTGACATGAAAAGAGGGTATAATTGGCTACTAAATTGGGAGAAAATGGGAAAAACCAGCAACAAAAATATTTTTTTAAAAGAGCTAAATTTGCCCATTGTGCCCATTATAAGTAAAAAAAATGGCACTGAAGGTTTTCAAAGCAGAAAAGAACACTATGCTTCTCTTAAACTAACTTGAGACATCCTCTATCTAGAAATACAGAGCACTGCATTAAAGGCCAAAAACAATGGCATAAGTTATTACCATTATTCAGACCAATACCTGATAAAAGCAGAAACATTAAGCGTGGCAAGTTTGCAAGTATGTAAGTGTAGCACAGCGGAATAATAATCATATTGAGAGGAAATAATAACAGGAAGTGTCACAAAAAAACAAATAATAGAAAGCATACATAAAACGTGAAAGAATGTATCCCTAAACACATTATTTATAATAACACCAATGGGAAAATGTATTTATTTAGTAATTTGTTAAAAATGAATGTTTTTAGAATTACGGTGCTGCCCGCTAAATAAGTGCATGTCCTCCAAAGTCCCCCATCAACAATTCCTTTCAATAAAATAATTCTGACGCTTTCAAAATCTTGAAGCAATTCTCTCTTTTTTTATTGGACTCGTAGGTGACACTGGAACGTTCAGACAGAGTTGAATGTGTTTCACTCGATCCAGAATAATGAGTATGAAAAGCCTTAACACCCTGGTAACCCTGGTTAGAGGAAACGGAGAGGGCAGGGAAAGCTCTTGATCCACTGCTCTAAGTTTTGCATGGGTTCATTTCAAATATGAAATCATACAATACTTATTAATACCACCTTGATTCAACTAGGCCATCTGTTCAGCTGGAGCCTGATGCAAATATTTGTAAGATCAGTCATCCGTGGTATAACTGACTAATATCTGGAAATGTATTTCAGTTTTCTTTTTAAGAGCCATCAGAGTAAATACCCATTACAGCCATGTCAAAAACAAAGAAACAAAACAACCATTTTCAATAAATAATGAGTTGCCAACGTTAAAAACAAACCCTAGCTTTGCTTCATGTGCTGTTCGCAATTATGCAACATAGCAGTGGAACAAACTAATAGTTTGGAAACGTTTCGCAAACACGTCAATTCAAAAAAAGAAATCGGACCAAACGGTGAGATTAAGATCCCCTGTTATGACTGGTAATCTCTGGGGCGAGTCAAGTCCTCGTTCGGCGATTTCAAATACAACAGTGCGTTGCCACGGTTTCCTCATAGGAACGCTGGAAGTACGGCGTTAATCAAAATGTGTTCCAAATAAGTCTGATGGGGAACCCAATCAAAATGGGTCTCCCATGGGCGGTGGATAGCGTAGCGGTCTAACGCACCGTATCTTAGCTGGTCTGATACGAGTGTGCACTGCCTGTCAGGGACGCGGTTCTAAACCCGTCTCTACCAGACCGGCCCTGGTCGTCAGCCTCGATCAGGGGCGGCGTTTGGCGTTTGGGGGAGGGGGGGAGGGGGTTTAGCCGGCTCGGGTCCACCATGAAGCGCGTAAGGGAGTCTCCAGAATGTGGGTGGGGGTGAATTCCGTCTCGAAGGAAGCAGAGTTCACTGCCCTCGGAGAATTAGCTTGCCTCGTAGACAGAAGCGGTGGAGCCATGTGGGGAGGTTAAAATCTATACAATAGAGCAGGGGTCACTAACAGGCGGACCGCGGTCCGGGTCCGGACCCAGAAGCCGTCCTATCCGGACCGCGTCCAAAAACCGATAAATTATTGAGAATTACTACATTTTGACGGAGCATTTCAATTTTAGCACCACCTTTTTTGCACCACGGACCGGTTCCGAGGCGCATTATTTCCTCGCACACCCCGTGCAGCTTTTTTTTTTTTTTGTACCCCCGGTCCGCAAAATAAATGATCTGGTCTCAGCTTTTTCCGCGTAGCACCCCCCGTCGACAGAAAATGGGGCGCCGTTACGTGCCTCGCACCACCGGACCTTGGCTTGAGGCCATTTTATCTAACTGGACCTCTTTGAATTTTACTTGAAGACCCCTGCAATAGAGGGTGTAATTTGCTCAGAAACTAATTTTTTAACTAAAAGGGTCTCCCTGAAGGGCACTTATTTCAGGCAACGCAGCGTTCTGGACCCACACCGTGCACCTTTCATGTGGGAACGAGAATGACCCTAACCCTGACCCTAACCCGCACTCCAAGGCCAAACTCCTCTCGCGATCCTGACCAGCGTTCTCTCCTTCATCTCCGATCAGTGTTCGCTTGCGTGGAGACGGATCTGATCTCTGTTGTGCGGATTCCATCGGAGATGTTTTTATTGCTACGCAGGCCAATTAAAAGTGATGGAAAAAGGGGGGGCGGGGGAGACTTTGAAGGAGTTTTGGATGCTGACGCGCCCAAGAGAAAATGGAAAAACAGTCTGCGTTTAATTGGGTTTCTTTTTTTCCTCTCTCTATCTCTCCCCCCCTCTCCTCATCAGTTGCCTCTTCTCCACACAAGAGATCGGCAGCGATGAAGGCTCTGTTTTTCACTCAAAGCTCTTGTGCTCCAGAGCACAGTACACACCTTGAGAGAGTGCATGTGATCATTTACAGCGCATTTCTACTTTAGACGTGACTTATTATTCTCCCTCTCAGCTGGCCGAAAGGCTCGTAGCACCAGAAACGAAAATAATACACATCACAATCGCACATCGTCAGGAAACCCATTTGGGTCTCACTCGAATGGACCTTTTAAACCAGCAAATGAGAAATGGATCACTTTGGACCCTGTTCAGAATTGACCCATTTAAAAAGCACCCGCAGTTTCAAAAGTTAAGACAACAATTACGGGGAAAAAAGTTGTTCGTATTCTGCTATTCGACTTCCACTACGCACGTGCTTAACTCTGAAATTCGGCAGAGCGCCAGAACAATGAAAATGAATAGTTTCCCAATAACCTGCCCTCTGATGCCCAACTATCACACACCGATGTACAGATTCACCTGTCACCTGTCCCAGACAACATCAGAAGTACCAAACTTCCTGGAAAGATCGTGAAAGATCCAGGGAACGTGTAAAAGGGGAAACAGACTGGTGGGCCTCCCGCGTGGTCTAGTGGTAAGAGCGTTCGAAACTAGCCACTGTGACTGGGGTTCGATTTCACCGGTCGGGCCAGTTTCGGCTCTGGCCGGGAGTGTCGCCAGGGGGCAGAAATTGGCTGTCCGCCCCAGGGAGGTGGGAGGGTTAAAAGCAAAAGGAAAGACTCGCTGCATATATGAGTGGTCCTGTGCGTTACGGTGACAGGCTTCGGGCTAGGCGGGCACCGGCTCGGAGGAGGCGGTGCAGCACTCGCTACTGGCCGGACTACGGCAGCGAGTTCTCATACGAGGGAGGGGATAATTGGCACAGAAAAAGAGAGAGAGGAGGTATAACCAAATACTAACAGTGGGGTGGAAAATAGGGGAGAAACCGCAAAAATAAAAAACTGACTGGTGGAAATGGAAGTGTGGGTCGGGGGTGTTGAGATACGGCTGCCTGCAGCAGAAAGCTCTCTTAACTCCACGCTTTATTTACTTAATAAAACACAAGGTCAGGGAGGACGAGTCGCGGGCGTTCAGATTAAAACGCTGGTCCTGGCGTTGTCAAGGGCTGGCACCAGCGCTAAACACAGTGTCTGCATACCTTTCAGAAACAGAACCTCGGGAACGAGAGGCCAGCTCACAGATCAATCACCGGAATTAGGAATACAGGAAGGCCACGTTGAGGGGGTAAACAGAACAAGAGCCCCGTGTGTCGGTGAGATCTCTGAAGCACCTGCTGCAGCCCCCCCCCACACACGACCGTTTTTATCTGAATGCGTGTGGCGTATTTAAGTTACCCCACACTGCACTTAGTGACATGGGGGGCGGGGCTATTATTGTCCTCTCGCCCCGTCCCTGCGGACCAAGTGACCTATTCCAGAGCACTCTCCGCCGTTCTCTTCAGCTCAGTGACAGACAAACAGACAGACAGATAGACAGATGCTGAGGCTGAGTTCAGGCGGTCCGGTCGAGCGAGCCACACAGTCATGTTTCTACATTTTGTTTCAGATTTTTTCCTGTTTTTCTCCTAATTTGGTAGCCAATCACACCCTCTACTTCTTCCAATTTACCCTCCCCCCCCAGGAGCCCGCCGCTCGTCCTCAGAGTCAAGACAGTTTTTCCCGTACAGGGACGCCTTTCGTGCTTCTCAGCGAGCTTGTGCCGGCTCACCCTCCCCCCTCCCTCTGGGGCGGTCAGCCAATCACCGCCCCAGCTCTCGGCCAGAGCCGGACTGGCACAGCCGGTTTTCAAACTGCGATTGCAGTGGGCATTTCCACCGTGTGCTGGGCCACCGGTCATCACACCGGAGTGGCTCAGCCTGTAAAGGGGCTCACCCTGAGCACAGGCCAAACCCTTACAGATCCGTTAGTGACAGATCAATGCTGCCAGACCACCAAGAGAGTGCTACTGTCTGTAGAGGATGTTCAATGACCTGTACCTGACATGGAATTACCAAGGGAACATTATAATCAAAGGCTAATCTGAGGGGATCCGACGTACCATTACAAAAAAGATTCCTTCCGTGCCTTGCCTTAAATGGAACAAGCAACATTTTCACAGCATAACTGTCACACACGAACAGTAGTTGAGTCTGTTCTAAACCAATCACAAACAGTGGTCGATAGTCTCTTTTAAACCAATCACGAACATGAATGTTTGTAGAACGTTAACGACACAGCTGGAAATAAGCGCAGGATTCCGTCGGCCATTTTGTGCCCGTGTGTGCGTCTGAGATGCGTGTTTGCAGAGTCCCGTGTGAACGACACAGCTGGCCAAACAGCACACCAGACCCTAACACCACTTCCTGTTCTCTGGGGACCGTTTCCCAGGTAACTGTCCTCCAACACAGCCATCAGATTTATGAGTGTGGGGTTTTCCAAAAAACACAAAAACACAGAGAGAGAGCCGGCGAGAGCTGGCCTCACAGCGCTGTATGGGCACGAGGTCCAAATGTCTGCTACAGCCCCACACACTGAACACGACCACGAGCATCGCTCTCCACCGCACCTGGACCGCACCTGGACCGTACCGCCAGTGTAGCGGATGGGCTCACGTGAGGCCGCTGCAGAGTGACGTGGATAAGAGTGCGATTAGTTCCCGGAGTTAGGGACTTGAGTCTTTAGCTCGGCGAGCTTAATCGCTCTCTTGTCGCGTCGGAGATCCCCTCGGTTCGAAACTCGCTGCGGGCAGAACCAACACCGTCACACCAGCACTGTGAATCCCTGCCTCGTACAGAAACACACAGCACTGTGACCCTTCATCGAAACGACAACCTTTGCCCTGCTTGTATATACATGCCATTTAGCAGAAGCTTTTATCCAAAGTGACTTACTGTAGTGAATGCATACATCTTTCAGAACATGTGGTCCCCAATGGGAATCGAACCCACAACCTGAGTGTTGTCAGCGCCACGCTCTACCTACTGAGCCTCAAACTGCTTTGATTCACCACTCAACCTGCTTTGATTCAGGACTCAAAATGCTTTGATTCAGGACTCAAACTGCTTTGATTCAGAACTCAAACTGCTTTGATTCAGGACTCAAACTGCTTTGATTCAGGGCTCAAACTGTTTTGATTCAGGACTCAAACTGCTTTGATTCAGGACTCAAACTGCGTTCAGTTGTGGGGCTTTTGTGCATTCTGGCTTCTGCTGTATGTTGGTCTGTCCTTGTTTTGTGTCCTCCTTTTGCTCTTTATTTTATTGGCTCCCCCACGCACCTCAGCCCAACGACCTGTCCGCGCAACAGATGGTCCTCGCGGAAACAACGAAAGAACGAAACGTCCCGACAATTTAAACATCTCTTAACGTCACATCAATCGGTCGCGGTTCGAATAAGCCAACGTCCAGCACGCAACGTCGTCCCTAAAGGACTTTCAATTCAGGAAGTTTCCAATTATCATTAGGAATTAATCATTATCAATTTATCTCCCTCAACTCACCTGGACAAAACACCTCGGGATTAAAAGCACGAAACCCCTCCCCAGGTCCTAGAAATTAGCATTCGCTCCTTTGATCAATCTAATGTATTGTTTAAGCGCCCCCCCCAGGTCCACAAAACACAGGTCCAGTGGAATAATAAAACAGCAGTTCCTGCCAAACTCAAATCAGGGGGATTGGGAGACATTTCAGGCGTCCCAGGCGAGCCTGTTATAGCAAAGGCTATCGAATCAAAGGGAGACCTGCTCGTTCTCTCTCTCATGGTTTTCTCTCACTTGCGCTCTCTCTCTCTCAAGCTTTCTCTCTCCCTCTCTCTCTCTCTCTCTCTCTCTCTCTCTCTCTCTCATCGCTCTCCCTCTCTCTCTCTCTCTATCTATCGCTCTCACGGTTTTCTCTCACTTGCGCTCTCTCTCTCTCTCTCTCACTTGCACTCTCTCTCTCTCCTCCCTCCCTCTCTCTCTCTCTCTCTCCATCGATCTCTCTCTCTCCCTCCCTCTCTCTCTCCCTCTCTCTCTCTCCCTCCCTCTCTCTCTCTCTCTCCCCCCCCACACCTGGTCCCCCTTTCTCTCTCTCTGAGCTTTCCTTCAAACTATTACTATTCTGTGCATGGACGTTTCGGCGTTTTAATTTCGGCGATGGGACAGGATGAAATGTTGGTCGGTCGGTCGGTCGGTCGGTCGGTCGGTCAGGGGGGGGGGGAATGAATCCGCGTGAGACAAAGCAGGTGGTGTAAACACAGAGTCCTCTCCGATGTTCTCTGTCAAACAAAGGGACCCGGCGGCCTCTTTCTCTCCCTCCCAGCATGGGGTCATGCAGTGGAAAATCTATGCGTGGGGACGGCACCACAATGCGAGGGTAATCCCCTTAAACCCCGGCTAATAAAAGTTAGTGGCTGGTGCGGTGTTCCTGTCCCTGACCGGATCGGGAGATAGCCCGGCTCTCACCAGCACCGTAACCATGGCTACCCCCTCCCATGGCGCACTTTGCTGAGGGAACGGGATTATTATTATTATTATTATGTTTTTTTCTACATTTTATTCGTTAGCCTTTAAACCAGGGCCGATTCTAGGATTTGACCTTCAGAATGTGAGATGTACACATGCAAAGCACAAGCCTACATTTTAAATGTATTTACTGTTACATTCCCCCAAAACAAAAACATTGAAATACCACTCTCTCTCTCTCTCTATCTGTGGTATTTTTAAAAATAGATATTAAGTAAAAATTTGACTAAACATTCTCAGGGGGGCTGAGATGAAAGATTATAGAATCTGAGATGAAAGGGTCTAAAATCACCACTGCTTGTTAGCCTTTGAACTGTATCTGAGCTGCAGGCCGCTCACTGTACACAGCCGTGTCAGGGGACAAGTCAGGTTAAACACCCTACCGGGATAACGTTATAATAAGATGATAACATCAAAACAAATAAGAATAATAAGAGAAGTTCCTGCTCCTGCAGAACTTATTTAGCCGAAGTTAAATCGAATTGAACATTTTATTTGTATAGCGCTTTTTTTGTATAGTGCTTTACAACAGTAGGGGGCAACTCACTTCAACCAGCACCAATGTGCAGCACCCACCTGGGTGAATGCGACGGCAGCCATAGTGCGCCAGTATAAACTCACCACACATCAGATACACAGTGGGGAGGCCAGGAGGGAGGGAATTAATGAATTACATATGTGTGTGTACTGTATATATATATATATATATATATATATATATATATATATATATTGTCTTGGTTGTGAATTTGGCCTAGACACCGGGTTAACACCCTACTCTTTTCCAAAAACCGCCCCGTTTTTTACCGTCCCATCCGAACGACGGACATGCAGTCCCGTGGGATCGAACCCACAACCTTGGCATTGCCAGCGCCATGCTCTACCAACTGAGCTACGGGAACCAGTTTGCGATGTGAAACCTTGGAGCTCGTCGGCGGATCCGTTCACAGGACTGTCACTGCAGACAACGAGACACGAGATGCAGGGCCCACGAAATCTCATTAAAAACCCACCCTTTTTACACAAGATGACTTAAAATACAGCAAACGTATTATAACTTTTCACGTTTCCATTTTTTTAAATCGCACAAAAAAAGCTTGTCAACAATGCCAAAGGCCAAGCAAGTACATGACTACATAACTGGGGCTTCTTAGAAACACAGAGACAGGCATTCAATCATTCTGAGACATGTCATCTTTTATGTACATAGAAAATATACAGCGTGGGACTAAACCTGCCGACAATAACATGTAGTTAAGGCCCCATGTGTGTGTCCTGGGGCTTCGGCCTCTGCACACGCAACAAACGTGTAGGTGTGGAGGGCGATCATGTGGATTACCATTTCAGAAACATGTAGCAAGAATATTAACAAAGAGAAACTTGTCCTCTATAACTGTGCATTTCCACATATATGTGTATATATATATACATATATGGCTGCCTTGTCACATCTGCATATGATTTTTTGCTTTTTATCACAGGCATTTAGCAGACACTCTTATCTAGACTTTTTTACATTTCTTTTACATATGATCCATTTATACAGCTGGATATTTTTACTGAAGCAATTCAGGTTAAGTACCTTTGTTCAAGGGTACAACAGCAGTGCCCCCACCTGGGAATCGAACCTGCAACCTCTGAGTTACAAGCCCATCTCCCTAACAATTACACTACACTGCTTGCCTCTGCCTCCCTTTTTTAACCATACATTCTTCATATTCCTTCTCGTGATAACTTCTCAAATGACGGAACATATTAGGCATATTCCCATCTGCCGCCGGGACCACTTTGTTACAGTACTTGCAGAACACCCCCCTTTCTACAAATTATCGGTGCTGGGAAAACCGATATTAGACAGGCAGAATGGTGATCAAAGTGGCCGTGTGTTTGCAGGGAGCACAAGGCCCCCTGCGCTCGGGGCAGACACAGCGTACGGAGAGACGGACGGTAACGATTCCACAGAGCGACATCAATATGTGATTAGCTGGTTCACTTCTCCACCCTCCCCTTGTAAAAACAGCAGAGGGGATATGATTTATGGGGTTAGGGGAGAGAGAGAGAGAGAGAGGGGGGAAGAGGAGGAGAGAGGAGAGAGAGAGAGAGAGAGAGAGAGAAGAGGGAAGAGAGAGAGAGAGAGAGAGAGAGAGAGGGAGAGGGAGAAAGAGAAAGCGTGAAAGAGAGAGAGAAGGCGTGAGAGAAAAAGTGAGTGAGAGAGAGAGAGAGAGAGAGAGAGAGAGAGAGAGAGAGAGAGGAGGGAGAGAGATAAAACCATGAGAGAGAGGGGATGGCAACGTTTTTGAAGGCCTGCCCATCTCTCTCTCTGCTGATGTTGTTTGCGCTCGCTCGCTTTGTCCCTTGCTACCCCCACCCCACCCCCCCCACCCTTTCCCCGCTCCACATCCTTCACGCGTAATTTAATTTGGAAGAAGTTTACATGAGCACTTCTTCGGCGTGGAATTTCGATCTCTTATCTGATTCTGCAGCCCCCTCTTCACTCAAAGACTTTTCAAGAATTTCTGAGTGTTTTTTTGTTTTTTTGATTCTCTAAAGGGCAAGTTATTTATGTCTCCAAAATCCTCCTCCAAAAGTGGACAAACAAAAGTGGGATTTTATCTGAACTTCCCAACCTGGCTAGCATTAGCGAAAACCTCTTTCTTTGGTTCCCCAGTGACCCTCTCCACGGGGCAGTGGAGTTTGGCTCGCTGGGGTTCGCTGCTGGCATCCTCTCTCTCCCTCCCTCCCTCTCAAACACTGTTGTCTGTTCTTGTTTTTCGGGAAGAATGTTTCCAGTTTAATCCCTTAAAGATGGATAAATCTTATGCTGCAGTGTCCTGCTCTTCCTCTCTCTCTCTCTTGTCGCTCACGAGTTTGCAGAGCTCTTAAGATTCGGGGCCCAACTGCAAACCGCACCACCGTTTTAATGTCAACCATGCCACATTTTTTTTAACATTGTGTGTTTAACCTCCTAAATCCACACCAGGTGATGTCCTTCGTAAATCACATCCACTCCTGTTTAATGAGTTATAAAATACAGGCTTGCGGTGGGAGCAATAGGAGGCTGTAACCTTCCTTGGAGGTGGATTTTTTAAGCGCGGTGGATTCCGCCGTTTTCTGAATCCCGTGAGCCGCCACAGAGCCTGGATTCCGGATTCCAATCGGAGCGCCACAAATCGACTCTCGCGGTTGTTTTCGCCCATAAAAAAAACAAGTGCAACAACATAACATCGCTCTTAAATCATTAGAAGAGAACACCTTGTGCACTTCCTCCGACCTTTGACCTTTTCCTCCTCCCGGCCTTGCGCTCAACCCCAGAATGAGTGGGGCTCACCTGTCCCCCCAGAAGGGCGGGGCTCCCCAAACAGCGCTGGTGCAAACAGCCCTTGCGACTTCGGGCCTAAGCGACTTCCCACATGTGGTCCTCCGTGGCCACCATAGTTATATTTACAGCCTTTTTTGGAGAGCTTGCCCCCCCTTGGACTTCACATGACAGGTGTGCACAGCTGTGTGAGATCTCCGAGTCTTGGGCAAACACCAGGCAACCTCCCACAAGAGTGCCAGAGAGCAGAGGCAACAGAGAGGAACCGAATGCTCTCAAACGTGGCCTACACAGACAGACATGAGGGACGGACATCCACACCCTCCCTAGCCTGTGCCCTTAAGTGTACACAGAGAGAGCACCATAAACTGTACCCTTAAGTGTACATAGAGAGCACCCTAACCTGTGCCCTTAACTGTACATAGAGAGGCACCCTAACCTGTGCCCTTAAGTGTACATAGAGCACTGAGACACACCCTCCCTTCAACATTCAACTTTATTTCACCAGGATTAGTCCACTCAGTAATAACACTGTTTTGTGTCCTGTGTACTAAAACAACACGTCCATCTTTTGAGTTTATATCTGAAAGGCTGCAGATTTGTGTGTTCCCTGTTAGACATGTCTAGCTGATCCCATATAGTGGCTCCATAGTGCTGCAGGCTGCCTTTAAATGCAGTGATTCTGGCCGTAGGGATTTTCAGGAGCTGTTGATCCCACTTCTCATGAGCCTTAGTTGCTGACCTTGTGTGACCGTTAAGGGCAGGTGGTGGGGCCCTCCTAAAGAGTTTTAATAAGTATGGGGGGGCCAATGTGACGCACAGATTTAAAGACCATTATCAATACAGTCACTTTGATTCTGTCCCTTAAGTGTTCCCTTAAGCTGTACTTAGAAGAGCACAAAGAGAGAGAAAAATCCCAAATCCTCTCCTGACTGTGCCCTTATCCCAACAGAAGCATGATTAATGACAGCTCACACCCGCCCCCAAGAGGGACCAGACACACCCCCCCTCTCTCTCAAGTGCGCCCTTATACCAAAAGCGTCGCAGAGATAAAACACAGCACAACCTGACTCCAATGAGCCCTTATACACTACGAAGTGGAGCACAGGGAGGATTTGCCATAAACGACATCACAACATGACAAACACTTGCCAAGAACACAGGGAATTATTCTACGGTCTGGTGA
>JAINUG010000091.1:1737500-1747500 GCA_029706075.1 Aldrovandia affinis | reverse complement strand
TGAGCATCCGACAGGACTTCCTGTTGCAGTGAATAAAAAATCAGATCTGATCCAGAACATTCAGTGCCGTTGCGGTGAAAATATCATAGAAACAAACTCTAATACAGCACTAAAGATCTGTGGTTTAAATAGGTGAACGGAACAGTTAAACCGTAGTCAGAACACAGCAATCATTCAGAAATAAAACAACAGATAGCCTAGGAGAAGAAAGCCAAAGGCATAATTGGGACTCGTGTTGGAAATGAGCTTCGGCTACACACACGTAAAGTGCATCGGGCACTGCTTCTGCGGCTGTCAATGTTCTCTGTGCTTGTCCCTTACAAACAAACTAATAAATAAATACAAATAATCTGCATGATGTGACTCGGTATGTTCTAAATGCTGAGTTTTCCAATGCCCTCAGCATGGCCCGAGAGATATCCTTCTGCTCTATGGTACACTCAACACATCACAGTTCCTGAAACTCACAAACATTAAGAAGGACAGGTGCATACGGACAGAGTGCAGTACACCCACCCCCGAGCCCTAGATCCTGCGAGAAGTGTGAGCTGCCCCCATCAACCCTCACCCCCACGCCTACCCCAGTCCCTGGATCTGGACCCCCTTCACGTGGTTTAGCCCCCCACACTGACTACCTAACTCAGGAGGCGCAAAGTGATTCAGCCCTGAGTCACCTTGGACTGACCATGATATGGTCTTTTTTGGACACACCCTGTGCCGGCCAGAAGAGGATGGGCTCCCCCCCTTTTAGTCTGGTTCCTCCCAAGGTGTCTCCCTATCAAGGGAGTTTTTCCTTGCCACTGTCGCCTTAGGCTTGCTTTTGGGGGGGTCTAGGCCTGGGTTCCCCCTCTGTTAAGCGTTTTGTGACAATTAAATTGTGGAAAGCGCTACACAAATAAATTTGATTTGATTTGGTATTAACACTAACTTACATTAATATTAAAGAACACCCCTCACCCCCCCATTTCATTGCAAACCCTCCAAGCCAATCACACGAGCCTGGAGCCATAAATGAGCACACAAACGCTGTCCGAGGTTCGAGCCCCGCAGCGCGACGCTCCATTTCCCTCCAACGCCGGTCGAGTCATGGCTCCGTCGCCAACATGCGGACATTCAACAGCAACACAGAGAGAGAGCGTCTCTCATAAAACCGTCGCTCAGTGTGTAATGAGAGAGCGGTCGTCCTGCGCTCGGTCGAGCAAGCAGGAGCATGAGCAGACACATTCCCGCGAGGGGACGTTTCACAAATGAGGCCGTGTCACTTTGAGGGGGGCGGAGGCGAGATGATCTCACTCCGCGGCCGCGAGAGGTGAACTCCGCCCTCGACGCCGTGCCTCAGTCTCCTCCAGGGGTCCCAGCGTTTACGAAAACAACACACCTCGGACCAGCTCTCTGCACAATGGGTTAGTGTGCACGAGCAACGCGCGTCACTAACGTTGAGCGTCCGTTAGGGTCGTTTTTTGTTTTGTTTTGTTTCTGATTTTTTTGTCTCTGATTTGTTTCCCAATATCGCGACGGAATTCGCCCCCCCACGTTCTGGAGACTCCCTTACGTGCTTCACGGCGGACCCGAGCCGGCTCACCCTCCCCCCTCCCCCTGGGGCGTTTCAACCGCATCCCTGACAGGCAGCGCACACCGTATCGGACCACAAATACGGTGCGTTAGACGGTTACGCTATCCACCCCCCCTGCCCTGGACATTTCTTGTTCAGATGTTCTGAGGGATTAGGGCGAACGCGAGTTTGTGACCGCCTGAAATCGACAGCGCTGTCACGTCTGACGCGGCTCGCGGATCCCCCCCCCCCCCGTTTTTTACACGCACAGCACGAATGCTCGTTTTGGCCTGGAAAAATTGGCTTGTTACCCGGAGGATGGGCGGCGGACTCGTGGGGGAGGGTGAATTGAGATAAATAGAGGGTATAATTGGCAACCAAATTGGGAGAAAAATGGGTACAATTAGAACCAATAAATCTTTACAAATTAAAAAGCACAGCGTGAAAGAAAAGTATTACAACTACGGCGTTTCCAGGTAATAAAAGAGAAATGTACACACATCTTGAAAAAGCACATTTCATCCAGAGGGATAAAAGGATAGAATGCTGAACACCTGCTGTGCCAAGCCAAAGCGCTCGCCCAAATCTCAGAGTGACAGTTCATGATGCTTCTCATTTAAACTCATGAAACAATGCTGAGCGGAGCGAAAAAGTTAAAACCCAGGATGAATATGGAACGAGTTTGTAACACAGGCCGGCTGCGGGAGAGAGGGGGGGGTAAACTAAAGTAAGACAGGAATAAAGAAATCCAGTAAAACTACGCCTCGCAGAAAATAAACTGCTCTACCCTGAACTTTGGGAATCCATTATGCGATTTTCGGCTTGACTGGCTGGCTGACATAACAGAACTTCTTAATTCTGAACCCAACAATAAGCAGGACTGTTCGTTCTGGGGTGGGTGGGGGTCGGGGGAGAGGGGTGGAGGGTTGGGGGAGAAATTGGGCAGGGCACTTGCTTTGTTGAATCGAAGTCAAATTTCGACTACACAAACTACCACGGTCTAGTGGAACCCACATTCGTCCAGCCTTTGATTCCAACGCTGGCCTCAAAAACGCTGGGCTTCCAGATGCTCGACTGCCTCGATCGACAACCTGGCCAAAAAAAATCCTTTAACAGATTATTACTTCAGACAAACCATTACAGCCTTCGGCCACGCGATCCCTGGGAGATTACTCAAGCTCCAAAATCTGTGATTAGGAAATGAGAGAGACCTGTACAGCTCAGAGAACATGGGCGATGCGGCCCAAATAAGGAGAGACTGGACCTGTACAGACCAGAGAGCCAACAGCAGAGGAGGTGTATGTATGCATCTATGTTGAAGACTGTCCAAAAAATAATAATAATAACTTGTCCTTCCAGGTATGGTGTGCAGCTGCCAACAATGATGTCTATTACTGTATCACTACACTGATCTCTTGCGTGAACTATGATTGATCCTACCATGTATTAATGCACATCTTGTACGTCGCTCTGGATAAGAGCGTCTGCTAAATGCCAAAAATGTAAGAAATGTAAAATGTAGGAGGTGACTCAATCTGAGGTCAGGTGTGTGGTGGACAGGAGATGCAAACTTCTCCACACATGCTTGCACCAGTTTTGCAGCCAAAATAATTGTTTTGCTTGACTCTCCCCTCCGCTCCCCAGACCACTTTAACAGGGGGACCTAAGAGTGGCACAGAACCACACAGGCTGGGGGTGTATTCAAAATGTAATACATTCGTAAGATGTGATTGACAACCTAACAACCTATCAAGAGCCAGATGAAGTAGGGTGGCACCCAGGGTGGCCAACCAAATTTCTCTGGGGGCAGGTGCCCCCCCCCAGGCCACTCCCTGGACATGCCCCTGCCCCCAACCCCCCAATCCCTCTCTCAGTGATGACACAAGTGTTAGCCGTGCTGCACAACCCCCCCGCATCCCTTTAACCCAGACGTGCAGTCACGACAGAGACCCCCTCAAACACAAGGAGACAGGACTCCATTTACCCTGCTGACCAATCACGACAGAGAACGGAGAGCCAGAGGACCAATTACAGAATTACTCTGCTGACCAATCACGACAGAGAGCGGAGAGCCAGAGGACCAATTGCAGAACAAACCGCTGGTGTGGAAGGACATCCGCTTGTCTGTGCTCACTGAAACCATTAGACAGCTTAAGGGGGAAAGCAATCATCATTTCCACTAGATTTTCATTAATGTGTCACGTACATTACCATTCAAATCCAGCACAATATCCTGTCATTGTCAATTACTAAGTGTGACAGATCTGAAACTCCCATTTGGTGGAAATACTGGCTGTGTGGAAGGTGCCCTGGGTTAGTATTTATACTGCAGCCGGCCATCTTGGGAATCCGGCAATTTAATTTGACAGAATAATGGCTACCCATTGCAGAGGAGAGAATTCAATGGGTTTAAGGTGTTAGGTGTTATTTTTTGCGGACTCGCTGACGATAATAAAAGACAAAAATCTGCGTGTGGGCTGGCGGATGGCGTAGCGGTCTAACGCACCATGCTTTGGAGTGGTGTGCGCTGCCCGTCAGGGACGCGGATCGAAACCTGCGTCTCTACCAGACCGGCCCTGGTCGTCAGCCCAATTGGAGGCGGCGTTTGGCTGTCCGCCTCCAGGGAAGGGGGGAGGGAGAGCCGGCACGAGTCCGTCGAGGAGAAGGTTAAGGTGTCCGGAAGAGTTTCCGTCTCAGAAGAGGCGGCTAACAATCGACCAGGAATGTGTGTCTCGCTCCCGGAGGACGGGCGACGGACTCGTGGGGGTGGGGAATTGAAATAAATAGAGGGTTTAACTGGCAACCAAATTTGGAGAAAAAACTGGAAAAAAAAGTATTAAATTTTTTTTTCAAAATTTTTTTTTTTCAAAATCAGGGTGTGCTGTAAAAATACACAAACATCCCTCGCTGCTCGATTCCTCCCGATGTCAAACATCGCTACGGCAGATACCGATACCTCAAACCACAGAGCAACTGCTGTGTACAGGCTTATAGTACTTTTAAAAAGCAGGGACAACCTGCCTGTCAGGGGCGGGGTTCAAAATAAATCTGTTTCTGGCAAACAGTCCGTTAGGCCCGAATGGGGGCGGCGTTTGGCTGTCCGCTCCTGAGGGAGGGGGGAGGGTGGTCGGCACAAACTCACTGTGAAGCACGTAAGGGTGTCTCCAGAAAGGGGGTCGGTCAGTTCCGTCTCGAAGGAGGCGGATCATCGCCGGTCTCAGAGAGTAGCTTGCCCCGTAGAGACGGGCGGCGAGTTCGTGGGGGTAGGGGGGTTAATCGAAATAAATACAATTGGTGAAAAATCTGAAACAACATTTATAGAAAAATTTCTTTTTTTAAACGCAGGGACTACAACTGTATTAGCTTCTGGAGAAGTAGTAAAATGTCCCTTTGGAAAAATAAACGTATTCCCCTGGTTCACCAAGCCAACCAAGAACTGGAATCTTTCTTGCCTCTTCTCTGTCCTGGTACGATCTTCCACACTCAGTCAGGACCGTGGAATCACTGGCCATCTTCCGCAAGAGCCTCAAAACCCACCTCCTCAGACTCCACTACCACTGACTCTGTACATGAATGAACTGCCATCACCACTGCTTAGATATTTAAAAATGTAATAAAAAAACATGAACCTTTCTTTCCCAGTGTTACAGGTACGATTGTGCAGCTGCCAACAATGTCTATCTCTGTATTACTGCACTGATCTCTTGCACTAACCATGATTGATCTCACTCATGTATAAATGCAATGTTTGTAAGTCGTTCTGGATAAGAGCGTCTGCTAAATGCCTAACATGTACAATGTAAAACGCTGTGAGGAAGGGCACCTCACTCGTGGTGTACGTAAAGCAGTCTGCAGAACGGAGGACTCTGGTGAAAGAAAAGCATGAAAAAAACAAAAGGACAGCCTTTCCTTTGAAGAAAACCTCAGACCGCCCACCGCCCGCTGTGCTGCTGCTGGCCCAGAGGCAGCGAGATGGAAGCACGTTTTCAGCTAATTGTTTCGAGTCGTTGGGCACGGGGCTCGGTCTGCGGTTAACCACAGGCCTTGGGAGAGAGAACTGACCTGCCCTTGAACGGACGCTGGCCGTCCCGCATCCAGGACGGCCTCGCACCTGCGGTGAGTCACTTTCACTCTCTGCCAACGGGCGCACAGCTACCGTACGGTGCGTCCCGCATCGAAGCGTCAATGCTGCCGTCTGGAAACGGGTTCAGGATTATGAAGGTCTGTTTTTCCCACCGTGACTGTTCATACCAGATCATGCAGATGGAAAAGAAAAAGAAAAAGAAACGAAAGAAATCTTTTTGTGGGGTAGGGTTTCTTTTTCTCTCTGTGGACCCTCTCACCACACTACTTCAGCTCGGCTTCCGCTGGGATTCCAGAGCGAGCATTTCTCTCGCCACTTCCCACAATTCCCAGCAGAGAGAGAGAGAGAGAGAGAGAGAGAAGGTGCCACGTTGGAGCCCTGTTCCCCTGAAGATGGCTCCCTCGAGCACTGCAGGAAAGTGCTGATCACAGAGCTTAAAAAGAAAGTTTATTTCAGATTTTGTAGCCAATTATTAATTATTAACATATTATTTATTCACCCTCCATTTATTTTGATTTGCCCTCCCCACATGGGTCCGCTGCTCGTCTCTACTAGGCAAGCTAATTCTCAAATGGCAGCGAACTCTGCTTCCTTCGAGATGGAATTCGCCCCCACCCACGTTCTGGAGACTTCCTTACCTGCTTCACGGTGGACCCGAGCCGGCTCACCCTCCACCTGAGGCGGACAGTCAAACGCCGCCCCCGATCGGGGCTGACGACCAGGACTGGTCTGGTAGAGATGGGGGTTTCAAACCGTGTCCCTGACAGGCAGCGCACACCATATCAGACCAGCCAAGATACGGTGCGTTAGACGCTATCCACCGCCCTGATTGCAAAGCTTTAATAGCGTAAAGCGGGCCTCAAACGCCACAGTCCTCTCCGTAGAATGGCACAGGCAAAAAAAAAGGAATGGAACAGGGCTACAATAATAATAGTGCTTGGCCAAAAAAAATATTTATCAGGAGACAACCCAAAAAATGACCTGGAATAAGGACTCCCCAAGGCAACTTCCAAGTGTATTTGGGAACTGCCCTCGTAAAAGAGCTATAACTGGGTATGTACCTGGAACTACCTATTACAGGAGACTTACCGAGCTATACCGACTCAAAGTCCAAATAAGTCTGGGAGCTCATATTTAAGCTCTTGCCGATCCACCTCAGCCAGCATCCGGGAAGGGCTTCGCCAGTCGCTAAGACCCTCAAACGTGCCGGGCTCTCTCCCCAACAGAGGGTCTACAGAATCGAGCTCGTCCAGGTTGAGCCCCACTTCCACATTTGAGAGGAAGCCCAGTTTCGAGAGGGATCTGCCGCTCTCGCTAATATTCCAGCAGTGAAAGGGCCATCCGCTCCAAAAGCGATCATAAAACAATTACAGATGTGAGCGAGAGAGAGAGAGGAAGCGGTAAAACCTTGTGCAAAGTAAGCTGAAATTATTGGGAATTATTTTTCCATAAATTAATATTTAAACGTACGTGTGTGTGTGTGTGTGTGTGTGTGGGAGGGAGGGGGAAAGGAAAGGTTGCTGCCAGTCTTTGTGGTGAGAGTGGTGATCGTTTGAAGTGAGTCGGCCCGCTGCGATGTGTTCAACGCCACCGAATATTTGAGCAAGACCGAGCGCTTCTGTCTTGTGTTTCGTTGAGGCTGAGCAGGCCTGAGTTTTTGCACGTCCGAGCCAAACGCATTGCTTCACCGTAAGGCCAGCAACCATTTCTCTGAAGAAATAACTCTCAATATAACCCTGCTATGACTCTTTTAAATGTACATACATGTCATTTAGCAGACGCTTTTATTCAAAGCGACTTACAGTAGTGAATACAAACATTTTTCAGTATATGTGGTCCCACCCCACAACCTAAGAGTTGATTGAACCTACTGAGCAACCCACGCTCTAGCGTTGCCAATGCCACACTCTACCTACTGAGCCACACAGAACCATCTACCCACTGCTCTACCTACTGAGCCACACAGAACCACACTCTACCTACTGAGCCAGCACAGAACCACACTCTACCTACTGAGATGCACAGAACCATGCTCTACCTACTGAGACACACAGAACCACACTCTACCTACTGAGCCACACAGAACCATGCTCTACCTACTGAGCCACACAGAACCACACTCTACCTACTGAGCCACACAGAACCACGCTCTACCTACTGAGACACACAGAACCACTCTACCTCTACCACACTGAGCCACACAGAACCATGCTCTACCTACTGAGCCACACAGAACCACGCTCTACCTACTGAGACACACAGAACCACGCTCTACCTACTGAGCCACACAGAACCACGCTCTACCTACTGAGCCACACAGAACCACACTCTACCTACTGAGCCACACAGAACCACTAGTGGACAGTATCGTAGCGCACACACACATTTCCCCCTGGGTACTGCCTTCAGAGAAAGGTATTCTAGGTACCCTTGAAAGCAGCAATAAACCCTCTCTGGGTCTGGGGGCCGGGCACATAATTCCCCACATTCTGGAGAGGGTGTCCCTGACCCGTCCACAATTTATGGCCTTCGATGGTCAAACAGAAGGGCTCTCCACACAGGAAGCCCACGGAATCCCCCCACCCCACCCCACCCCGTCCCACATACTCCCCTTCCTTTAAAGAGCAGAAACGTTAGCCACGGTGTGTCACTCCAATTCCAGCTCCAAAACAGGTAAAATATTATGACTCGGTGGTATTCCCTGAACAAATAACTCAGTTCTATAAAAAAGAGAGGGATGAGGAAAATAAATAAGTTGGCTGGTCGTATTACACAGGGACAATAAATCCACCTAATTCACTCCTGGAACTTTTTCATTTATTTTTTTCTTACGTTTTTCAATAATTTTGGATATTCCCAGCGCCCCGTTTCCATGTGAACTCTCCAATTTAATTTGAACTCACAATCATAATAGTGTAAAGAAGTTCAAATTGGTCACTGATATGTTTGCTCAGCGTCCTAGTACAAACAGCGTTTTAGAAAGACCCGGTTCCTATGTGCGGTTTGAGGGTGAGATTTAGTCATCGACCGCGTGCAGATTCCGGTCAGGAAGCAGAGAATCCCTTTCGAACCCGGGGTTGGCCCCATGGTCACACGCCCAGAAGTGTCTTGGGCTCGATTTGTCATCTTTTATTCCTGTCTGAAACGGGCCACTGCAGCCATGGAGGTAGGATGGAGGTCCAGCTTTCAAAATCAACTAAAACCAACCACAGAAATGTGAAAAGGATTTGGTCATTTTAGCCTGGCGAAAACAAGGAACGTCACATTCAATACAGAGTACCTTCAGCAGAAACTGCTGCACAAAAAAAATAAAAAGTGATATTCCATTCAACCCGTTTGGCCCTTCTGCCAATCATCTCACCTGCGAGCAGATGACAGAATAACAGAAATGTCTGGTTTCAATTTTTATTATTTTTATTTTATTTTATTATTTTTTAATAACACAATCCAAGGTGCTGAGAGGTTGAGCTGTGAAGCAGCAGTGATGGGCGTGTCCCTGCCGCTCAGCGTTTTAAATCTCGCTCTGAGCATGCTCACACTGGCGGCCTCGGAACAGCTGCCTATCACAGCCGCGGTTTGAAACATGACTGTGCCAGACCGGCTCTGGTCGAGGTGATTGGCTGAGCCACCCCAGGGGAAGGGGGGAGAGAGAGCCGGCACAAGCTCGCTGAGAAGCATGAAGGGTGTCTCTAGAAAGTAGGTGGGCGAGTTCCGTCTCTTAGGAGGTGGATCATTGCCAGCCTCAAGGAATTAGCTTGCCCCGTAGAGACGGGCGACATTACCCCCCAAAAACAAGGAAACTCATTGAAATCGCTTTTACATACATCCCTTCACAACAGTTTGCTGGGGTATGCGTAAAAAAATGAAAGAAAAAGATTTCTGACCATCACACACAACAACAAAAAAAAAGGTGGAAAATTTTCAGCATTCATAAAACTATCAAGTTGAGTAATAACGTAATGGCCCGCTGTCAACAGCTCAGGGTAAGGGAGGGAGAAGGCAAGAGAGTCCAACAAACCAACAGACCTGTGCGTACGCTGCAAACAAAGCCTTATATCAACAGACCTGTGCGTATGCTGCAAACAAAGCCTTATATCAACAGACCTGTGCGTACGCTGCAAACAAAGCCTTATATCAACAGACCTGTGCGTACGCTGCAAACAAAGCCTTATATCAACAGACCTGTGCCTTATATCAACAGACCTGTGCGCTGCAAACAAAGCCTTATATCAACAGACCTGTGCGTACGCTGCAAACAAAGCCTTATATCAACAGACCTGTGCGTACGCTGCAAACAAAGCCTTATATCAACAGACCTGTGCGTACGCTGCAAACAAAGCCTTATATCAACTGACCCTGGGTGA
>JAINUG010000091.1:1540000-1730000 GCA_029706075.1 Aldrovandia affinis | reverse complement strand
TTAATGCACATCCTGTAAGTCGCTCAATGCCTAAAATGTCAAATGTAAATTTGGCTGAATCGTCAGTCTTCATCTTGGTTCAGAATCACATTAACGTACACATTCATTTATGCCGACTGAGCCCAAATGGCATTTATTACAGTGGCTAAACGAAGACAATAAATCACAATGCATCCATGTCTTCTGGAGCAATTACATGTTACGGTTTGGTAAACAACGCTTAACAAATATTACAGTTCACATGTTAATGCAGGCAGTCCCCGGGTTACGAATGTCCGGCTTACGGACAACTCGTACTTACAAACGGCCTATTATATTTGAAACATTTAGTTAAATGCAATGGTTTGTAATAACGAACGCACGCACTACTTTGTAATGCTCATGAAAACATTGCGCGGTTTCAGCGGTTTGTCGGCTCAAGGAACAGAGATCACCGTCCGTTATTTTAAGTCAGATCACGGTCCCGTTTTTCTCTTTCTCTTACCCTTACAACGATGCCTCCAAAGCGTAAATCCGATGCAAGTACTGGTGATGCATCAAAGAAAAGGAAAACAATCACCATGGAAAGTAAAGTTGAAATAATAAAAGATCGGAGAGAGGTGAAATGCCATCAGCCATTGGGAAAGCATTAGGCTATAGCTGGTCACCGATCGGAACAATTTAAAAAGACAAAGGGAGAATAATGAAGCATGTGAAAGGCCATGCCCCGATGAATGCCATGATTATTACCAAGCAACGCAGTGGTTTAATTATTGAGATTGAAAGGCTATTGAAAGGCTATAGAAGACCATCATTATTATTATTATTATTATTATTACAGTATTATGTACTGAATGTTATGTTTAAGATGTTTTATTGTATTTGGAAGTTTTTCTTAAGTGTTTTATATGCACAGAAAGGTAAAATAAATACTATACTAAGACAAACATTTGCCTAAGTGACGATTAATAAGAACTGTATGTACCTGTTCCAACTGACATACAAATTTGACTTAAAGACAGACGTAAGAACGGATCTCGTCCATAACCCGGGGACTGCCTGTATTGATCAAATCCCAGCAAAGATCATTCACACTGTATGTGGTCAGAGACCAAGAGCAAATAAAACCCAGCGTACGCACACTTATGAACGACAATCGCTGAAACGTGCTAAACATGACAGCATTGAGCGAGTGAAATGTTTGAGATGTATGTAACGGTGTTTGACAGCAGGATTTAGGCATGGGCCTTACACACACAGGGGGAAGCTGAACACAACAATGTACGCACAGGGGTAACATCTCAAACATCTCAAACAACCATTTCGAGTGGGCTTGCAGTTCAAGGCAAACCGTAGGTGATGACAGTTGGTTAGATGTACAGAATTCAGTGGTAGTGGAGTGAGTGGGGGGGGAGAGGGGAGAGAGAGAGAGAGAGAGAGAGAGAGAGAGAGAGAGAGAGAGAGACAGACAGAGAGGGAGGGCCCAGGTGTGTGTGGGGGGCACATTCCCCCTATCAGTCTTTGATCACGCTCTGTGAAATCCCACTTTGCGCTCCGACCCAGCAGAGCGAGATAAATGTAAAAACCGATTAACACTCTCTCAGGTCTAACAACACTGAACCCCGCCCCCCCCCCAGCAAATCTTTCACCGTGAATGACCCCCTCTTCTTTACCGGGGGGCCAATACAACACGTTGATCCAAAGCCCCCTCCGCCCCCTCCCCTTCACCCCGATGGGATAAGTGCCCAGGCCGCTGGTGGAAGCCGACGCATTCCTCTCCCTGAATGAGCTGCAATAAACCCACAGCTATCCTCACACACGGGCCGTTTACACAGAGGGGCGAAGGGAAGACACCGGAAACGTGCGTGAGAGCGCGACGTTTACGAGCCTCGGGTCCTGGGGGAGCTCTGCCCCACACAGCTGGCCCCCACGTGGGCCTGGGGGAGCACTCTCAGGAGCACATAAACACAGAGACGCTTCCTCAAACTATTAGGAGGCACTTGACAGTAAGTGCTGTTTGACAGGGGGTCAGACCCCCCTAGGGGGGCCGCAGGGGAGATTGGCGCTACGCTTTGATGTGAGGGGGTGAGCGTGGCCTGGGAGGGCCCACATCTGGCCTGGGTTCGGCCCACATCTGGCTTGGTTCAGCCCGGGTTTGGTCCAGTTTGGCCTGGTTCGGCTCAGTTTGGCCTGGTTCGGCTCAGTTTGGCCTGGTTCGGCTCAGTTTGGCCTAGTTCGGCCCGTGTGGATGTCCCGTCCTGTGTCAGTTAGCCGCCTGGCACCAAGGGAACCGTCGTCGGGACAACGACACAGCGCCCAGCAGGTACTGTTTGGTTATCAAAGCTATTTCTGTTGCTGAGACAACGACACCGCCAGTGACATCAGGGAAAATATCAGTGGGGGCGTCTCGGAGGGTGCGGCGGTCACGCCCCCAACCCCCCAGGAATAAACACAGTAAAGGGGAGTGTGACCTTGCAGCGACAGCTGATCCCTCCAGACAACTGGGCCATGAAATTATGTCCAAAGCGTCACAAAGCGCTTCACATACGAGTCGTAATATGGCTGGGATTAGTAATATACAATATATACCATTTAGCAGACACTTTTATCCAAAGCAATTTACAGTAGTGAATGCATACATCTTTCAATATACAGTGCTGCTTGAAAGTATGTGAACCCCTTGAGCAGTTTAGAGTTTTCCGTTGTTTTACCATGATTTTCTTATTTTATCATCACCAGTTTTCTATATATGAAATGTCAGGTTTATGTTTATCAATTGCATGTACTTGTTTAGAGGGAATTGTGTGAGTAGCCAAAAAACTACATGAAACATGGAATTAGTGTATGTGCAAAAGTAAGTGAACCCCCAGCTGCATTGGTAAAATCAAGTAGGTAATAGATTCAGGTGAAACACATTTGGGTGCTTAATTAATCAATTAAGCAGACCAATCAAATGAGACATCCTTAGGAAAAGGGTTGGGCAACACAGATTAAAAGAGAGAGAAACCAACCAAACCACTGTAGTGCCAAGGTGTACCTAAACAGATCAACAATGCCGAGAGGAAAGGAGATATCCGAGGACATCAGGAAGAAGGTACTGACAGCCCATCAGTCTGGGGAAAGCTATAAGACCATCTCCAAAAGATTCCAGTTCCATCCATCCACTGTAAGACAAATCATTTACAAATGGAGGGCATTCAACATGACTGCAACTCTGCCTAGAAGTGGACGCCCATCAAAACTATCACCAAGAAGCACCAGAAGAATAATAAATCAGGTAAAGGCCAACCCACACATCACCTCTAGAGAGTTGCAGACCTCTCTGGCAGCATCTGGGGTAAATGTACATGCGTCTACAATCAGATGAAAATTGAATAGACATGACATTCATGGGAGGGTTGCTAGAAAGAAGCCTCTGCTCTCAAGAAAGAACAAAGCTGCCCGTTTCAACTTTGCCAGAGAACACTTGGACAAACCAGAGGCCTATTGGAAGTCCATTCTCTGGACAGATGAGTCCAAGATAGAATTATTTGGTCACAATCAAAACCGCTATGTTTGGAGAAAAGCCAACACTGCATACCAAGAAAAGAACCTCCTCCCAACAGTGAAGCATGGTGGTGGAAATGTGAAAGTCTGGGGCAGCTTTTTCTGCCTCCGGACCTGGACGACTCCATATTATCCAGGGAAACATGAATTCTCATGCCTATCAACAAATTCTTGATCAGAATCTCCTGCCATCAGTCAGGGAGTTGAAGCTGGGCCGAAAATGGGTTCTGCAACAAGACAATGACCCAAAGCATACCAGCAAAACTACCAAGGAATGGATTCGTACTCTGGAATGGCCTAGTCAAAGTCAGACCTCAATCCTATAGAAATGTTGTGGCTAGACCTGAAGCGGGCGGTACATGCCAGATGTCCCTCCATCCTCTCTCAACTGGCTGAGTTCTGCAAGGAGGAGTGGGCAAAAATCCCCAACAGCAGATGCGAGAGACTGGTCAGTGGTTACAGAAGACGTTTGGTTGAAGTAATGGCTGCAAAAGGAGGTGCCACAAGCTACTAACTAAAAGGGTTCACATACTTTTGCACGTCAAATTTTCAGTTTTTGTGAGATAAACCACTTTTTGTTGAATAAATAATGAAAATACATCTTTTTTTTTTTGTTTGTGTCCATTATTTGGAAAGTCTGCTTTACAAATTGGTGTTTGAATATACATTTAATAAGGTTTTTTTTTTTTTTTTTACAAAAATAATGACCATGTCTGGAGGGTTCACAAACTTTCAAGCAGCACTGTATGTGGTCCCAGTGGGGATTGAACCCACAACCTAAGTGTCGTCAGCGCCATGCACTACCTACTGAGCCACACAGAACCACGCTCTACCTACTGAGACACACAGAACCACGCTCTACCTACTGAGACACACAGAACCACGCTCTACCTACTGAGCCACATAGAACCACGCTCTACCTACTGAGACACACAGAACCACGCTTTACCTACTGAGCCACACAGAACCACACTCTACTTACTGAGCCACACAGAACCACACTCTACCTACTGAGACACACAGAACCACGCTCTACCTACTGAAACACACAGAACCACGCTCTACCTACTGAAACACACAGAACCATACTCTACCTGCCAAACGCCGCCCCGATCGGGGCTGACAACCAGGGCCAGTCTGGTAGAGACAGATTTTGAACCGCGTCCCTGACAGGCAGCGCATACTCGTATCGGACCAGCCAAGATACAGTGCGTTAGACCGCTACGCTATCCACCGCCCCTCCATGTCACTTTAAAACAAACCGGTGATAATATTAAACCATGGATTACAGAAGAAACAACAACGCTTGTGCCATGCGCCATCCAACATTTTTTTAAAACATTTTCCTGCGTGAGCAAGAGGGCAAAGCCAAAAATCGGTTTTATCTGAAAGGAAATCCAGATAAGCCATTTGCCTCGGCATCAGACGCATCAGGTGGATTTGGCAGGAGCACACTTCCTTCTCCCCAAAGACCCGACCGTCAAAGTCTTGACAATAAATCATCTTGTGCCGCTCACACTTCCTATGTGGCATGGAGGTTCACTCTGGCCTCCACGGGGAAATGCAGACACGCCAGAAATGACGGCCTATGCTTCATGTGCCCTGCACTGCGTGATGCCTTTAACAAGCACACAGTCCAAGCTTGCAAAACAGTCCCAGGGAGGAAACCGACAGACCCCAGAGTTATCACAGGATCCCTTTCCACCCATTCCTCTTTAGAAGCCGGTAATATTTCACACCTTTTGTGAAACTCATTACCACAAAACCTGTCAAAACCTGACGTATGGAATGAAAGACAACACACAAAAAGAAAAAGAATCCCAGGACCTTCCAAACAGCTTCGTTGCGTTTGAAGCGGTCGATCGCGGCTGAACACAGCCCTTAACCAGTCACACGCGGGGAGGCGCCGGGCCGGAGCACAAACCTGAACGCTGTTGGCATCCCGTGCCAAACTCGCTCTGGCTGATCAAACGCATGCCAGGCCCGGGGGGAGAGGCGTACATCAGGCCTGGCTTCCTGTGAGGGTTCATACAGCACGCACACACATCTCACGCTCTACTCCAGGCGACTGCACACTCACGCACACATCTCCTCTCTACTCCAGGCGACTGCACACTCACGCACACATCTCACATCTCCTCTCTACTCCAGGCGACTGCACACTCACGCACACATCTCACATCTCCTCTCTACTCCAGGCGACTGCATACTCACGCACACATCTCACATCTCACTCTCTACTCCAGGCAACTGCATACTCACGCACACATCTCACATCTCACTCTTTACTCAGGCAACTGCACCCAGGCAACTCTCATATCTCCTCTCTACTCACATCTCACATCTCACTCTCTACTCCAGGCGACTGCACACTCACGCACACATCTCACATCTCCTCTCTACTCCAGGCGACTGCACACTCTCACGCACACATCTCACGCTCTACTCCAGACTGCACTGCTCACGCACACATCTCACATCTCCTCTCTACTCCAGGCGACTGCACACTCACGCACACATCTCACGCTCTCTCCACGACCAGGCGACTGCATACTCACGCACACATCTCACGCTCTACTCCAGGCGACTGCACACTCACGCACACATCTCACGCTCTACTCTCCAGACGACTGCACACTCACGCACACATCTCATCTCTCAGGCGCTCTACTCCAGGCGACTGCTCTACTCACGCACACATCTCACATCTCACGCTCTACTCCAGGCGACTGCATACGCACGCACTCATCTCAGGCATCTCACGCATCTCACTCTACTCCAGGCGACTGCACACTCACGCACACATCTCACGCTCTACTCCAGGCGACTGCACACTCACGCACACATCTCACGCTCTACTCCAGGCGACTGCACACTCACGCACACATCTCACGCTCTACACAGGCATCTGCACGCTCACGCACACATCTCACGCTCTACTCAGACGACTGCACACTCACGCACACATCTCACGCTCTACTCCAGGCGACTGCACACTCACGCACACATCTCACGCTCTACTCCAGGCGACTGCATACTCACGCACACATCTCACGCTCTACTCCAGGCGACTGCACACTCACGCACACATCTCACGCTCTACTCCAGGCGACTGCATACTCACGCACACATCTCACGCACACATCTCACATCTCCTCTCTACTCCAGGCGACTGCACACTCACGCACACATCTCACTCTCTACTCCAGGCGACTGCATACTCACGCACACATCTCACGCACACATCTCACATCTCCTCTCTACTCCAGGCGACTGCATACTCACGCACACATCTCACATCTCACCCTCTACTCCAGGCGACTGCACGCAAATCAACACCAGTCGTGAACACATGAAAATACGACCACTCTTCAACTAAAACAGGAAGACTTCAAGAATCCATGGCTTGACTGATGTGTGGAATGTGTGTATGTTTGTAGAGGTGTGTAAGTTTGTGTGTTTGTAGACGTGTATATTTGAAGAGGTATGTGTGTGTGTAAGTTTGTGTGTGTGTGTGTACGTTTGTGTGTGTGTATGTTTGTAGACATGTGGGTGTACGTTTGTGTTTGTAGAGTTTGTGCGAGTTTGTAGACGTGTGAACGTGTTTGTGTGTGTGTGTGTGTGTGTGTGTGTGTATGTGTATGTGTATGTTTGTAGAGGTGTATAAGTTCGTGTATATGTGTATGTTTGAAGAGGTATGTGTGTGTGTAAGTTTGTGTGTGTGTATGTTTGTAGACGTGTAGTTTGTAGAGGTGTGTGTGTGTATGTTTGTAGACGTATGGGTGTGTGTAAGTTTGTGTGTTTGTAGACATGTGTGTGTGAGCGCATGTCCGTATGTGCGCTATCCGTGTGAGCGATCGATTATGTACTTTAGACGCAGGCAGTGGTCAGTCGAGCATTTGTCCGCTGTGGGATCCCGGGGCTCACAGCGCCCCCTGTGGATCGGGGCCGCTGGCACTTCGCAGCGCGGCATGCTGGGAGGCCCACCGGGGGCGCAGACCGGCAGAGCACCCGCTAAGAAAAGCTGAGCTCGTCCGTCTGCGCCGCTCGCCTGAATGACCACACTGTGAGCGCCGATAAAAGAGTCTTTCACACACCGGCCGGCCGCCCCCCGGCTGCAAGGTGCTGCTCCGGGCTGGGAGGACATCGCCCTCTTTGGGGTTTACGGGAGAGAGAGAGAAGGGCAGGAGTGAACGGGCGTGCAGATAAATGATCCCTTCACCTTCTGCTTTTTTTGGGGGGGCATTTAGCAGATGCTCTTATCCAGAGCGACTTACACAGTTTACATTTCTTTACATACAATCCATTTATACAGCTGGATATTTTACTGAAGCAATTCAGGTTAAGTACCTTTAGCTCAAGGGTACAACGGCAGTGTCCCACCTGGGGATTGAACCTGCAACCTCTGAGTTACAAGCCCAGCTCCCTAACCATTATGCTAACACTGGGCTTCTCAAACACAGGGCTGGAGTGGGAGCGAGGCCCAAAGAGGACACACAGCGCGGAGACGGAGGAGGAGGTTATGACACACCAAAGACCGGAACACATCTCATCCTGTAACATTCCCAGCAGAAGATTGTACTTCTCCCTCATTTGAAGGAGAACAGCAGATGTGCAGTGTCTAAAAACGTTTGAAAGTAACACATTTCAAGCGGGACCTTGTTTTCTTTATGCGACTGGAAACGCAGAAACGCAGCAGTGAACAAACACAAACGAACACGGACTCAGGATGGACGAACAAGGCTCAGTGCAGTTGTTACGGTGTGTGTGTGTGCGCATGTGTGTGTTTTTATGTGTTTGAACATGCTGTGCATTTGTGTATGCATGCATAGAAGTGTCTGAGGCTAACAGCAAAGGCTGTCCTGCCCCTCCCCCTCACTGCATAGCCCCTCCTCTCTCTGTATAGCCCCTCACCCCCTCACTGTACAGCCCCTCCCCCTCTCTGTACAGCCCCTCCCCCTCTCTGTACAGCCCCTCCCCTCTCTGTACAGCCCCTCCCCCTCTCTGTACAGCCCCTCCCCCTCTCTGTATAGCCCCTCCCCTCTCTGTATAGCCACTCCTCTTTCTGTACAGCCCCTCCCCCTCTCTGTGCAGCCCCTCTCTGTACAGCCCCTCCCCCTCTCTGTATAGCCCCTCCCCCTCTCTGTACAGCCCCTCCCTCTCTGTATAGCCCCTCCCCTCTCTCTGTATAGCCCCTCCCCCTCTCAGGATTCAGGCCCTCCCCTCTCTCTGTATAGCCCCTCCCCTCTCTGTATAGCCACTCCCCCTCTCAGGATTCAGGCCCTCCCCTCTCTCTGTATAGCCCCTCCCCTCTCTGTATAGCCCCTCCCCCTCTCTGTATGGCCCCTCCCCCTCTCTGTATAGCCCCTCCCCCTCTCTGTATAGCCCCTCCCCCTCTCTGTATAGCCCCTCCCCCTCTCAGGATACAGGCCCCAACGCGAGAAATACTGCCTGTCCTCGCGAGTGCCATGTGTGTTTTATTAAGACTTATTTCAAAATTATTTTGCTATACTCGGGAGTCTCTCACTCTGAAGAATCATACTTATGTGTTACGTTGATTTAGGGCTCCGTTCTGTGAAATCGCAATTACAAGCAGCTGTGCGTCCGGCCCGGCTCCGCGAGGAGACGTAAATCAGGCGTGTGGCACCTGCAGCGGTCCACAGATATTACAGGTTAACAAGCTAACAGTAAAGGTAAAGAGCAAAGTGTAATTTAATAAAAGCCACATATGAAAACACTTTCCTTCTGGCAGGGGGGAGGGAGAAAAAGAGCTACGAGACGAGAAATTAAAGTGCGTTTGAATAATAATCCCGACGACGCTCAGCAAGAAAAGACGTCGCAGAAACGGAACGAAACAATAAAGAAATTCCAGCGGTCATGAACAGACTACTAAATAATAAACACCAGCCAAAGTGTAGGTGTAAATAAAGCCCGGGGCCGATGACTCCTCGTCCCTCTCAAACACACGGCCAAACTTACGCCATGTCAGATTACATCTGAAACGCACTCGGGCGTCGAGGTGCTGCGATCGAGGCCGGGAGCCAGGATCCGGCGTGAAGGCGATCGGCGGCAAAGATCTATCGGTCTGAAGTTTGAGAGAGTTCACAGAGCGCGGGCCGGCGTCTTCCTCTCGCACGCTCAAATCTAAAGTGCCCTGTTCCCCAGAGGTGCTGTGGAGTGCTCAGAGAGGTGAAAGGGCCCCGCACCACCAAAAACATCCCATTTACATTACATCTTAAGCATTTAGCAGACGCTCTTATCCAGAGCAACTTACAAGATGTGCATTAATACATGGTAAGATCAATCATAGTTTGCGCAAGAGATCAGTGCAGTAATACAGCGATAGACATCATTGCAGGCATCTGCGTACCATACCTGTAACACTGGGAAGGAAAAGGTTATTTTTATTTTTTTTTTTTTATTAACTAACACTACACCCAGTGAAAAAGGTACAGAACACAGCTACTAAACTGGAAATCTAACACCGGGTTACTTACAGATTCTAGCACGCAACGAAACGGTTACCTATGCAGTAAAATGCACATCCCAGATATAAACACCATGACACCAACTAATCATTACAGTATTTGAGCTCATGTTCTCTTGTTTTTTTGTTTGTTTTTGTCGTGTCATGTATGGTTGTTGTTGCTGTTGTTGTTCTTGGTCATTATAGACACTGATTTTAAACTGTAACAATGTAATTTTTTTATTTTATTTTTATTGAACTATCAATGCTCATCAAGGGACTGGTGTTGGAAATGAGCTTCGGCTACAAACACATGCATAAATGCATCGGGCACTGCTTCTGCGGCTGTCAATGTTCTCTGTGCTCGTCCCTTACAAATAAACTAATAAATCAAATAAATAATAAACACCCGTATACCCCAGTGTCATCAGGGCCATAATGATGTCACTCTGAACCACATGCTGTCCCTTCCCTTTTTACATTTTTGGCCCCACAAAAGGGGTTTTACCTTGGAAGGACAGCAGTACGATTGTGACTGTCCAAGTGCAAGAAGAAATGTTCTTTCACGAGAAAGTCTAATCAATAAATGCATAATTCATGCTGCACTAAATATTTACTACTTTGAATTAGGTAACAAAATATTGGAAATTATGTACTTTTTCAATTTGGCTTAAATTGCATAAATATTGGCAACATGGTTCAAATGATGACGCAAAGAAATCTGAATAATGGGTTGCCAAGAAAGAGTTCAGCTGCACCCTGCAGTCCTTGATTGGCAGATTATGACTCCACTGTATACGTGACAGTGACGTTCTCAGGAGGGCACTGGTAGGACATGCGTTGTTGCGCACCCTAAGCCCATATTTGGAATTAAACTGCACATTCGTGGACAAAACGTGCATTTCCTAGCAACCACGTGCCCTCTGACCCCCGAGTCAAACAGCCGCTCTTGTGACCTCGCTGAGAGTGGCCGTATAAGGGCCATTATATAAACTATGCGCTCCTTAAGTGCAAATTTAAGGTAAATATTTTTTCTCCATGATTTAAGTCCGTTCTTAAATTGCGTCAGTCCTTGTTGCACGCCACTCAATTGTAGGGGCTTCAGGAAACGCACAGCGAGACAGCAGAGATATTCCCGTCATTTTATGTGCGTCAGATGTAGCCTGAAGAAGGTCAAACAACCTAAACATTGTTGCCTAAAAAACTTCCTCAGAGGGCGGCGAATAGCATAGCGGTCTAACGCACCCGTATCTTGGCTGGTCCGATATGAGTGTGAGCTGCCTATCAGGGACGCGGTTCACCAGACTGGGGGCGGCGTTTTGGCTGTCCGCCCCAGGGGGAGGGTGAGCCGGCTCTGGTCCGCCGTGAAGCACGTAAGGGAGTCTCCAGAATGTGGGTGGGGGTGAATTCCGTGCCCTCAGAGAATTCACTTGCCTCGTAGAGACGAGCGGCAGACCCATGTGGGGAGGGCAAATCTAAATAAATAGAGGGTGTAATTGGCCACAAAATTGGGAGGAAAAACGGAATTAAAAAGGAAAAAAAACGACCTCAGAATCCTAATGAATGTGGGCCCAGTTCTCATTATCGAGGTCTCCCTGCTGAAATACAGCGCAAGAAGAGGAACGTTGCATTGCATCGCCAATCCCAACTTAAAAGGTCTGGAGTGGAGCAAGGCTCTGGCTGGAGAGAAACGGAGAACTGTGAGCCGAGTTGTTCGAGGCAGAGCTTGAAACTCACAAAGGCCGCTCGAAAAACACCAAACAGCAGAAAGGCGATCAAGCGTTACGCCAATCCAACATCTGCTTGTCATAATCCGCGCCTCAGGCCAAGCGGAAAATTGCTGCGGCAAAAATATTAGCTGCCCCCGGCTTCTTGTTGACCACTGCATCCTTGCTCTCCAGTTTCCATGACTCCTTGCTTGTGTGTGTGTGTGTGTGTGTGTGTGTGTGGGGGGTTATCCAGAAATGATCAGAAAATGTCTAAAAATGTGCTCAACAAAAATAAATACTCTGTTTAATTTGGGGGGTTTTCTAAAGAAAAAGCACTGGGCCATTCTGCATACGACACGTAGTTTTCAAAGGTGCCAAGTGTGAGAAAACTCTACTTTAGTCCAGAGAAGTCCCTGGTCCTCGAAGCTGCAGAACACATGACTCTTTACAGGAACGCACTCCGCGGCGATAGAGTCAACAACAGTATTTACTGCGGCGTGTGAACAGTAAACGTTTCTGAAGGGCTTAAGGAGTTTGCCGTTCCCCGGCCTGGCGCTATAACTCTTTACGAGGACATTAAACCCTGGGGAATAGAGACACAGTTGTTGCTACGCGGGGAAACACTAAAGCGTTATTAATTTCACAACCGGACCCAAAAAAATCCCTACGCAGACCTCTAGACGCATTCCGTCAAACCATTTACTTAGTTGGGAGAAAAAAATAACAGCACCCCTTTTGGGTGTTTTTAAAAACAGTTTTATTCTTCCGTTCGAACGGTTGCAGTTTGACATTGCGAAATGTGAAATGAGGCAAAATAAATGAGGCACGGAACATCGACTATCGCAATAAACACTTTTCCGCAGTAACTTTGCCTGTAAAGTCTTTTTTACGAGACAAACCGAAAACAATAGTTATACGAAACAAATACAGCAATTGATAGCATGTCCTTAGATTACTTTTTAAGGATAAGTTGCCGGCTGTTTATCATCTGTAAATGAGTTGGCGCGTCGACGCGGTCCAACGACACTTGCGTTTTCACTCGAGTTACCCCTACGTGTCACGGTGAACAACGCCAGAGATTGCTTTTGAGGGCCACTTGAGAGTGCTCTCAGTGAGAAACCACAACCACTCCTGATCTCAGACCAGATAACAAAAACACTACTCTTCTAAGAGGAAAGGAGGAAGCACAGCCACTCCTGATCTCAGATCAGTTGACATGGCACAACTCATATTAAAGAAAAGCCCCGGGGTGGTGAATAGCGTAGCGGTCTAACGCACCGTATTTTGGCTGGTCCGATACGGTGTGCGCTGCCTGTCAGGGATGCGGTTCAAAACCCGTCTCTACCAGACCGGCCCTGGTCGTCAGCCCCGATCGGGGGCGGGGGCGTTTGGCCGTCCGCCCCAGGGGGAGAGGGGAGGGTGAGCCGGCTCGGGTCCGCCGTGAAGCACGTAAGGGAGTCTCCAGAACGTGCGTGGGTGAATTCCATCTCAAAGGAAGCGGAGTTCGCTGCCCTCTGAGAATTAGCTTGCCTCGTACAGATGTGCGGTGGACCCGTGTGGGGGAGGGCAAATCTAAATAAATAGAGGGTGTAATTGCCTACTAAATTGGTAGGAAAAAGAATCAGAAACTAATTTAAAATATATATTTTTTAAAAGCCCCAGCTGGAGGGGCAGAGAGTGAGAGGTTATTTGGCAGTATGGGAGGGGGGCGGGGAGGGGGTGGAGGGGCTATATAACAGGGCGTGGGGGCAATCCCCGGTCCTGCAAAGATGCAGTAAAGCAGCGGCTCCCCAGCTCTCTCTAAACGCCTTAACAAAACTGTGAGGAGTGGCTCACTTGGTTTTAATTACTGCAGCCGTTCGCCAAATCACGTCGGTCAGCAGTCACGGGGACCAGAACGCCGGACTGCCAAGACGGAAGTCCCCACTGGGCCCGGCCCGGATGGGCCAACGTCTGCACAGGAAGCCTGCCAAGGACACGGGCGGGGAGCGGAGCGGAGCACAAAGGCCTGGGAGCCATTACGGAAAACACCTGACTGTCACGCCCGCCTCAAACCTTTAAGAGGTGGCCAGAGCCCCCTGGGGGGGGCCAGCTCCACCCCCCTGCCCCGCCCCGCCCCCGCCCCGCCCCTGAGCGCAGGGTCCCTGTTTCTGAGCGACACTCGCCACAACATGCCTTCTGAACCCACGTCAGTGGAAAGAGTGAGCGAAGCAGAGGAAGTCTCGGTCGGGGGAAAAGGCTCGCACGGGACAACGGAACACTAACACCTGGTACCGAATGTATTTTTATTATCTGTCAGCTGAGAGCTCTTGGTTCGGGTTATTTTAAAGAACGTTAGGCCGGAGTTTCAGTGTTCAGTCAATTCATGTACAATATGTGATCGTGTGTAAACCTCGAGCAAAAGGGTTTTGTCTATGAAGTCTGAACAATACAAAGGCTTTATTAAGTGGCCTGAACGACGGATGATGACCTCCCATTCACCTGGATGGACACACACTTCTTGGGCTATTATGCGACTGACTATTCTCACACACACTCTCTCTCTCTCTCTCTCTGTACCTACTGAGCCACACAGAACCACGCTCTACCTACTGAGCCACACAGAACCACGCTCTACCTACTGAGCCACACAGAACCACACTCTACCTACTGAGCCACACAGAACCATGCTCTACCTACTGAGCCACACAGAACCACGCTCTACCTACTGAGCCACACAGAACCACACTCTACCTACTGAGCCACACAGAACCACGCTCTACCTACTGAGCCACACAGAACCACACTCTACCTACTGAGCCACACAGAACCACGCTCTACCTACTGAGCCACACAGAACCACACTCTACCTACTGAGCCACACAGAACCACGCTCTACCTACTGAGCCACACAGAACCACGCTCTACGCTCTACCTACTGAGACACACAGAACCACACTCTACCTACTGAGACACACAGAACCACGCTCTACCTACTGAGCCACACAGAACCACCACGCTCTACCTACTGAGACACACAGAACCACACTCTACCTACTGAGACACACAGAACCACACTCTACCTACTGAGACACACAGAACCACGCTCTACCTACTGAGCCACACAGAACCACGCTCTACCTACTGAGCCACACAGAACCACACTCTACCTACTGAGACACACAGAACCACACTCTACCTACTGAGACACACAGAACCACGCTCTACCTACTGAGCCACACAGAACCACGCTCTACCTACTGAGCCACACAGAACCATGCTCTACCTACTGAGCCACACAGAACCACGCTCTACCTACTGAGCCACACAGAACCACGCTCTACCTACTGAGCCACACAGAACCACACTCTACCTACTGAGCCACACAGAACCACGCTCTACCTACTGAGACACACAGAACCATGTATCCTATTATCTAACGATACACTAACTTTACATTTCCGCCGGCTCTCCTGTTAGAGGCTGCAGTAAGCGCTATATTTAACCACTGAGAACTTAAAAGGCTTCTGTCCTCTAAGAAAAGGTGACCTTGAGCCGACCTTCAGCCTGGGTGGCGACTCCTCAACGGCCAACTGGCGAGGTGGCGTTCCTCGAGCGAAGGACACCTCCAGTGTCACGGCCACCTGTCTTTGTGCTACTCAAATAAACGTCACAGCCTGCAGGGAAACGCAAATAAAAACAAGCCCAGGAATCTAGGAGCACACAGACAGGTCAAAGAACGTTACTCCTCAGAAACGCAGTGACAATATCACACCCGGCTGCAGTTCGGTCATGTTACGCACACGGATAACAACCCGAATGTTTAAAGGCTTTAAAAAAATATTCACCAATGACATGTCAAGTTTCCCAATGAACATTGCTCATTGTCCGCCATCGTTATTCTAATGACGTGCGTAGAAAATGGGGCTCGAATGGGAATCAATCTGCTTTTTTTGGAGCACGTTTTCTAATCTATTCCAACGGGGGGCCCCACAATGGGAACAGATCAACTCTGGGAGAGCTCTTTCTGTGTCCTTTCTCCTGCCCACCCAATATCCCTGGCGCGAGAAGCGGCCCACTTCGGGGAGAGCACTTTCGATTTAATTTGCACTGTTCATTTATGCAGTGGTGGTTTGGCTGCCATACCCGCGAGGACAGGCTGACTGACAGACAGACGGCCAGCCCCAGAGCTGGGGAGGTGGGGGGGAGAGCGGGGTCTTGATAAATATTTGCCGTACCTGCGCGCCAGAGGAGATGAGGACGAAGGCCAGGCCCAGCTCCCAGGTGAGCAGGTGAGCGATCCTCCTCTCACCCATGCTGTCGCCGTGCAGACGCTTCACGTGCGCGGTTCGGTTTTCAAACTGCGTAAAAAAACAAGAGAGATCGCTTGAGTATAAACACACTGGAGCACGCACACACGCTCTGTCATCGTTCTGCTGTACGTGACAGGAGGCAAAACCGGTTTTTGAAACGGGCACAAATAAAACAAGCATTTTCTGCTGACTGAACGACGGTTTACTTGGGAGAACAACTCCGCAAGCAGGCAGAGAGATCAGTTCATTTTAACGTGGAGAATAGTTGAGTTATTTTGGACTTCCAATGTTACTGAGCCATTCAGATCCCTTTCTGAGTAGAAATTGTACTCAACTTGTGTCTGGGTGCGTGTGTGTGTAGCGGGTGTGCTCTGCTACGTGAGTGTCCGCTACAGAAAGTGACGTGGATAAGAGTGTGATTAGTTCCCAGAGTTAGGGATTTGAGTCTTTAGCTCAGCGAGCTAAATCGCTCTCTTGTCGCGTCGAGATCCTCGGTTCGAAACTCACTGCGGGCAGAACCAACTCCGTTACACTGGTGTGTTCTCAGTTCTAATGGTTCCTTGGCAAAGGCTGAATTTATACACACTACGGTTTCACGGGTTATGAAATCCCACATCTTTCACCATTACCATTTGGAAAACATTACCCAGCAGGTGTCTTTGTGCAGAGCAAACATCAGATCATGAGCAGGATGATAAAGAATACAAAATATGAATTACAGCATACGAGTAGCCTACAGCAAACAGCGCCATAATTCACCATTACAGAAACAATTCATCAACTACCTGTAAAACTCAAAACCCCAGAATATAATCTGAGCCAACCAGAAGACTGTCCAGAGATACAATCTCACTCTCAATACCTGTCTTCTCTGTATCCATTTCTCATTATCACCAAAACACTAGATTAGACTTTATTAATCCCCACAGGGAAATTGGTTTGTCAGTAGCAGCAGACACTAAAAACAAATTAACACAACCTTACACAAACATATAAAACTAGCATAAAAGTCCAGTCAATTAAAAAGTTCAATAACAGAACGGGCACTGGCAGTCAATCTGGACCAGACCAGGGTTATGGTATACCAGAAAAAAGCCAGATCTCAGGGAAACAGGTACCGCTTCATCCTGGGTGACTCTGTGTTGGAGCATTGTGCTAGTTATATGTACCTTGGACTAGTAATCAGTGCAACAGGGAGCTTCAGACTGACAATAAATGCACTAAAAGAAAAAGCTTGGCATAGCTTTCTATGCAATAAAAACTAGATTCGGACAAACTAAAATACCTATAAGAATTTGGCTCAAAATGTATAACTCAATTGTAACTTGCACATCTTGTAAGTCGCTCTGGATAAGAGCGTCTGCTAAATGCTTAAAATGTAAATGTAAATGTAATAAAGGTTGTCCAGGTGTTATATATATTTTTTTTTTAAAGCTAAAATCGCAGGACTATTCTATCATGTCCCCTCATCTGTCTGATTAAAGCAGCGTGTGGCTGAAGGCAGAAATGACCTTTAAACCTCTCAGTGGAACACCTGGGGGGAGATGAGGCGACCGCTGAAGGGGCTCATCTGCCGTGCCAGGACAGGGGGGAGTGGACGCAGACAGTTCAGCAGAATGCCTTTTGGGTTTTTCTCCAGCCTACCCTGTACTCTGACCCCCAGAGTGCCACACCAGTAGAGTTGCTTGCCCTCTTCACCAGTCTGTTGATGCCTGCTGTGTCCCCCAACAGACAGCTGCATAAAAAACAGCACAAAAAAACTAGCCCATTTTGTAAAGTATCCAACTTTATTGCACAGCTCTTTCTGGACAAGTGTGAACTCGGGTCACATGACTTGGACTGGAGTGCGACTCAAGTCACAATTTTGATGACTTCAAACTTGATTTGCAAAAAATAAAAGTACTTAAACTCGAATGCCTGTGACTTGGGACTAGACTTGAACTTGAGCTGGATGACTTGAGAGAGACTTGTTTTGAATGTGGACTTGAGGACTTGACTCCTGAAATTTGGGACTTTGTGACTTGACTTGATCCGAACACGGTGACTTGGGACTTTACTTGAAAACCCTTGAACTTGGGACTTAAGAAACTTGGAGAAGACATGCTTATGACTTGCGTAACAGTGACTTTGTCACAACTCTGGCAGATAGAACCCCATGCAATGTAACAGCCGGAACATGGAGTAGGACAAGCGTAAACGCCCCAGCCGGTCCTGTTCGAGTGCGCAAAGTGGGGTCGCCTGTGTGCCCAGGACAGCATCGCCAGGGAAAGAGAGACACGATACGGGCTGGTGGAAAAACGAAATTATATCGGTGTTTCGGCAACGAGCCAGGCCCCATATAATGCCAACCACCGCCATCATTTATCACGATCTGATTCACAGCTTGACCATATTTTATACGATTTCTGACAACTGGTACGATTTTCAGCGACGGAAAAAGGATACGATTACGTAATGCATATGCCATTTGCATCATAGTCATAAAACACTTTTGCCGTCAATGATTAACACCCTATTTGCTGTACCATTTTATACACATATTTGTTTACCAATGGCGGCTTACATTCCTGAACAATATATGACAGATTATTCTTTTCTTTTTTTTTACCAGAGCCTAGTTAATAATTAATCGAATATTTCGTATGCGCGTGTCTGTTAGGCAGCGGGTGTGATTTGATTGATATTATAAATAGGTCCACGCGTCAGGCCAAATCAACATTCTTGTTTCACAATCAAGGTAATCGCCAATAAAGCAACTCATAAAGCTGACAGCCTCATCCAGCACCACAGCAACGCGGCTCACTGGGGCAACGTGTGCGCTGAACACTGGGAAAGTGCTGGAAACGTTCTGCTTCCATCTGACATCGATATTTATTGCAAGGTGAAGCAACGCGACAGTTTAGACGAACTTAAAAAAATGGACCACAGCGGGATAGAGTGATGAGTTTAGGATAGAACGATTCTGAAAAACTAAAATATACAGAGAATACAGATATGTCTGTTACATTTAATAAGGCGACCCTATTCACTTACCCTTACACCTGTTTTATATCAATATTACTGAAATGACAGCTCGGATCAATGCAGGTGATTACTGCGCAGCATTATCAGCACCGATGATCATTTATACACTCCGTGTCTAATCTTGACATTTCGCTTTTTAAGATTTAGAATCTTCAGAAAAGCTTAATACGGAAGCTCGCTTGTGAAATATCCCGTAAATTGTCAATTGTGTAAAACCAAGGGAACATTTTAGTACCCCGGCAACGCGTCATATAGACTTTCAATCGTTTCAGACGTTTGACTAAAAAATAAAATAAAATTTAAAAAAAAATATTCTTACCTTCACTCGAAAAAGTAGACAAATCTTTCATGTGGAGACCCGCAATTCTTGTCTGAAAATCCAATGAGAGACAGCTCACTGCCTGAAATCCACTACCCGGCTGTCGATAATATCTTGTTAAACTTTCTGTGAGGAAACGATCTTATTTGGGATGTCTACTTTTAAGACTTTAATTTGATACAGCGGCGGTCACTTCGCACCACATCTCGTCCTCACTCTTTCGCGACTCCGGGCAGAATTAAAAACTAATGAACTGGTCGCCGAACTGGTTGCTGATGCAGTTTGTGTGCTGCGCCAGGCGTCCTATAGACGGCGCCTGAAACCAGTTGAAAGCTCCCACAAAAACGCCTTCCAGGTGCAAACTAAGATCAGAAAGAATTGCGCTCGCTACGGGCCACTTAGCGTGTTATCTTGTATCAATAGTGGCAGCGGTAGAATCGTTATTAACTACCCTGTTTATTTTTCCTACCCCCCACTTCACATGAAATATGTAAGAATACATCGATGGCATTTGTATAGGAAATATGGGGGATTTCTGCTAATAAATCCGCAAGATTAGTCATGTTTTAGGCGCTTTCTTTGAGTTGCCCATAATCAGGACACGTTTGATTGTTGTAAATGTTGTGAAAGAAAAATAAATCAAACACAAAATTAACGGGAAGCGAATGTCGTAACCTGTCAAAACATCTCTCTCAAAATAAATCTTAATAAGGGCAAGGCTTTGTGGCGCCTGTCGCAATTTATCACTTGGAGTGCGTGTGCGTGCGTGCGTGTGTGTGTGTGTGTGTAAGATCAAAGCCGCCAGGATCAGCCACGAGGGCACCGCTAGCAGGTTTTCATTATCAGGTGCGGAATAAAAGCTGGCAGCGAGTAGCTACGGCGCCGTTTGATTTTAATTAGCCGACAGCGCAGACCAGCGCAGACCTTCACGTGCTCCGCTCCCACAGTCCCACAGTCCCACAGCTCCCACAGTCCTTCACCGTGCCTCCTTCCGCAGAGCCCCTTATCTTCAAAGTCAAGAGGGGAAACACCTGTCGAGAGAGAGAGAGAGGTGGAAGAGAGGAGAGGAGAGGTTTGCGCGCTCTCTGGACCCCCGTTTCATCGCCCTCTCGGACCCCGTTACGTTCCAATCCCCGGGGTGCGTAACGTAACGTAACGTGCAGCTTGCGTGCCAACCCGCCATTCCTAATGTTGACACGCCTCGGACATCCATCAAGGGTTCAGAAATCAAGTCCAAAGCACACTCAACACTCACGGGCAACTCCTAGACATTTTAAAGTACGTGCAGTTATATCCTTTGTTTGTATAGGAAATAAACTGTCCATATATATATATATATTACAAAGGAAAAAACAAAAATAACTCCAGGCAAGAATCATTCTTCTTGAAAAATCATTTCAAACAACTCACATGTGTTATAATATATATGAGTGGTTTTCAAATTAGCAATAGGTGTTTTAGTAATGTGTTTGTATGTGTAATGTCCCTGCTGAAACGTATGCAGGCTAATGCCACTTTTCTGTTTTTGGGTGACATTCCATCATCACTCACCCACCAGCACGTAGCACAGACTAAAGTGAATTCACTCTGATACCTTTTGTTCACTGGTGCAAAGAATATTAGAAATCCCAATAACCGTCCTCCCACAATGCCACATGAACATAAAAATTAAATAAAGGTAGCATAGGTAGCCTATATACACGGTGTTATGTCATTTCTGTATGATGACTCACGATGTGTTTGCTTTTTTGTATTTTAAGAAGAAGAAAAAATACAAAATGCATTAGTTAAATCATTAAATAACGGTTTGTTAAATCGCGTATATAGGAGAACAAATCCAGTTCTACCAAGTAGAAAATGTCAACGAAAAAAAGGCATTGTATTCAGTACAAAATGTTCACGCTAAAACACCGATTTCTTTACAATGAAAGGACAGCAAAGAATGGATTTGCGTGAGTTGTTACTCCGAGTCATTGGGTGGATCTATACAGTGAGGAGCTTCATAAATATCCCATCGTAATATCGTGGTGATATAGCGCCATCTACTGGATTTATAATCGCAGTGAGAATTACGGAATAATTTAATACTTTAGGTTTTGAAGTCGTTGAGTGGTTGAGAGGATAACCGCTCAAATATACTGTTAAATCGCCGTGGTCAAGGCAGTAAAAGTAGTTTTAAAGCTGAAAAAAACGTCGTTACCACACCGTCATTTACTGGATCATGTGATGTATTAGTTACGATTAGGCTTTAGGCTACTTCTGTAGAACTGTGTGTGAAAGCAGTGTGTAGCACTATAACAATCAAGGGCAAAATTGTGTTATTGTTTACATTCTTGAATAGTTTAGCAACATTGGAACATTTCAGTGCGTTACATAAAGGAAATCAATTAAAATGTATTATAAAGTTAATATTTTCGGTTTAAACTGTTGTCAAGCGAATTATTCTCATGGCGACAATTAGAACGTGAAAGATTAGGCTATAAGGTATATATATATTCCGATATATATCTAAAGCAACAAATGAACAGTTTCAGTCATGAGTTTCAATCATATTCATGTAGTAAAAAAATCTATATTTTGACACTAACAAATTTTACTTTGACTTATTACTGTACTTAAGTACATTTTTCAAGGTTCTGTGCTTACTGAAGTACTTCTATTTTTCCTTTTATTTTTCCTTTCACTCCTCCCTACATTTCAAAGGCAAATGGGGCCAAATGTAGGACTTTTTAAAAACTTTTACTGGAGTAATATTTTATCAGGGTATCTGTCCTTTTACTCAAGTAAAGGGTTTGTGTGCTTGTCCGCCGCTGGCCCTCTCCTCTCTGACTACAGATGTCTGATCATCTCTGTGACTCCGTTGCCTTTAAATGCCCCGAGTTTCTCTTCGGATCTTGTGATTGTGTGACATCACTAAATTTAGTCCGTCGGCTGTGAACAGCTGATAGCGGTGGGAGTGGCGCGCTCTCTGCGTTTTTCTGTTGGGAACTCTGAAGCCGTATTTCTAGCCAGCAAGCTCGCTACCTTGTGCGAACCAGCGTCAACTTTAGGCACGTTTTTCGTTTTAATTCACCAGTCACGTTTGTGATGTAGGCTACAGTATGGTGGAATTTGGGAAATAGAACAGCGTTTGTGCTTTTTTCCGCGTTCGATTCTGGCGTTCGTGTTTGTGAAGCGGCTGGCTACAGCAGGCTTGTGCTGGTATATTTTTGGACATGATAATCAAGTTGGCTGACGTTAGCTGCGCATCGCGGGGCGTTTGATGATAGCTGCTGTAAAGCGAACGGTTAGCTAGCCTCCTTTTCTTTCTTTCTTTTTTAAGAATAGGGTTGAGAAAATACTGACCGATAAACTCTTATTTAGCCAGATTCGCCGTCTCTTAAAATCACACCAACAGAACTCAGCCAGGCGAGATTTAGCAGGTGCATGACCCAATGGCCTCCGTGCCGTCCACCCCGGTCACCTCCACAAGCCGGACCTCCCGAACCACACGCCGAAGCGCGGCAGCCGGGGTATCGCCGGCCGGCACCAGCCCCACTCGCATCACCCGCATCCAGGAGAAGGAGGAACTGCGGCAGCTCAACGACCGACTCGCGAACTACATCGAGCGCGTACGCCAGCTGGAGAATGACAAGTCGTCCATGGCGATCCTGCTGGAGGAGAAGGAGGAATCGACCAGCAGGGAATTGGGGAAAATCCGGATCCTGTACGAAAACGAACTGGCCGACGCCAGGAAGATACTGGACACGACGGCGAACGAGAGAGCCCGGCTGCAGATAGAGGTGTCCCAACTCGCGGAAGATCACCGGCAATTGCAAACGAGGTAGCACACAGCTAGCCCGCAAGCTAGTGCACAACTTTGCTAATTGGTTAACCGGTCTGATTGGTGCGTAATTACAGTAAGGCCATATGATCAGCTAGGTGGTGTTGGCCATGTTCGTTTCTGTTTGCCTGGCAATATAAATGTCTCAATGTCACGGCTGTGGTTGAACAGACAGTAAAAGCCTGTCCAGTAAAAGTAACTGTGTGTAGGCCCATTTGACCAGATTGCATTAACATAACAAAATACTATAAACCATAGCTACATTTTAGTGGGAGGGATTTTTAGCATTGGCAACAAGTTATTCAGTATTGTGCCTGAAATGGACAACGCGATTTTGTTTTCCCGTGTATCACAGCAAATATTGCTGTCCTTTTTCAGTAGTGGTCCACTAGGCCCATTGAAATAGAAATGGCTTTGATTAGGCCCCTCAATACGTAACTAAATGCACTTGGTAGCTTCCACTGTCTCCTGTTGTTCTGAATACAGGCTGTGTTGATACTAATTGTGATGTGACTTCTCACGTATTGCTAGACCTAGTCACCATACAAATGGGAAATAACGGTGCATGGCCATTTCTACTAAGCATAAAACACGCACACCATTTTGTAATCGGTAGATTATGAAGCTTTACGGGGAGGGGTGTGTCATGTTTTGTCTGTACCTCGGTTTGACCCTCGTGCGCGATAACGCGCATTCTTTGCGCAGGAACACTAAAAAGGAGTCTGATCTGGCCACGGCCGTGGGCCGGTGGAGGAACCTCGAGGCGATGCTCAACTCCAAAGGGCAGAGTTTGCAAACTTGCTGTCAGGAAACCGGGGACTAGAAATTGAAATCACGGAGCTCAAAGCCCAGGTTTCCAATGTAGGCACCGCTCCCTTTAATCCTTCCTAAATCTGTTCTTCTCATGCTGTACTCTCTGTGTCTCAAGCCTGCCCCTCATAGCCACATGACATTGTTTTGCGTGCTTTGCCGTTTCGTTGATCTCTTATTCTGCATTTCATTTAAGGCATTTATCAGATGCTCTTATCCAGAGCGACATACACAGTTTACATTTCTTTACATACAATCCATTTATACAGCTGGATATTTTACTGAAGCAATTCAGGTTAAGTACCTTTAGCTCAAGGGTGCAACAGCAGTGTCCCACCTGGGAATTGAACCAGCAACCTATGAGTTAGAAGTCCAGCTCCCTAACCATTACACCACACTGCTGGCTCTGCTTTAGCTAGTAAGAGTACCATGTCATATTTGGGGGTAAATGTTATATTTGGGCTGGGCATACCGTGGGGGTCCAGGTGTTGGTGACGCTGGTAACCATGGTATCCAGGTGTTGGTGACGCTGTAGTAACCGTGGTATCCAGGTGTTGGTGATGCTGTAGTAACCATGGTATCCAGGTGTTGGTGACGCTGTAGTAACCATGGTATCCAGGTGTTGGTGACGCTGTAGTAACCATGGTATCCAGGTGTTGGTGAGTAACCATGGTATCCAGGTGTAGTAACCATGGTATCCAGGTGCGGGTGACGCTGTAGTAACCATGGTATCCAGGTGCGGGTGACGCTGTAGTAACCATGGTATCCAGGTGTTGGTGATGCTGTAGTAACCATGGTATCCAGGTGCTGGTGACGCTGTAGTAACCATGGTATCCAGGTGTTGGTGACGCTGTAGTAACCATGGTATCCAGGTGTTGGTGACGCTGTAGTAACCATGGTATCCAGGTGTTGGTGACGCTGTAGTAACCATGGTATCCAGGTGTTGGTGACGCTGTAGTAACCATGGTATCCAGGTGTTGGTGACGCTGTAGTAAGCATGGTATCCAGGTGCGGGTGACGCTGTAGTAACCATGGTATCCAGGTGTTGGTGATGCTGTAGTAACCATGGTATCCAGTTGTTGGTGATGCTGTAGTAACCATGGTATCCAGGTGTTGGTGACGCTGTAGTAACCATGGTATCCAGGTGCTGGTGACGCTGTAGTAACCATGGTATCCAGGTGTTGGTGATGCTGTAGTAACCATGGTATCCAGGTGTTGGTGATGCTGTAGTAACCATGGTATCCAGGTGCTGGTGACGCTGTAGTAAACCCCTTGGTTTGTGCTCCTCAGCTGGAGCTGGTCTTGCAGGATTGTAAAACCCAACTCCACGCTGAGATGCTGAGACGGGTGGACATGGAGAACCAGGTTCAGACACTCCGGGAGCAGATGGACTTTCAGAGGCACATCAGTGAGCAAGTACGGACGACCTAGCCATCAGATTTGAGTGTACTGGTTTCAGAATTCACAGGGTTGTAATATAATATAATATATGCCATTTATAGACGCTTTTATCCAAAGTGACTTACACTGAAAAGTGCATACATTTTTAACTGTATGTGGCCCCAGTGGGAATCGAACCCACAACCTAAGGGGCGGGGTGAGCTGGCTCGGGTCCGCCGTGAAGCACGTAATGGTGTCTCCAAGAACATGGGTGGTTTGAATTCCATCTCGAAGGAGTTCGCTGCCCTCTGAGAATTAGCTTCATTGAGACGAGCGGCGGACTTGTGTGGGGAGGGCAAATCTAAATAAATAGAGGGTGTTATTGGCTACTAAAATTGGGAGAAAAATGGGGGGAAAATCAGAAGCAAATGTATATATATATTTTTTTAAAGACGGTTGAGAAGGGCGTCCACCCAGGTTGGGTGGCTCTGTCGGGATCGGAAGGCGGTTCGGGCCTGTGGTTATTCACCTCTCCTCTTTGGTGGGCGCAGGAGGTCAGGGAGATCCGGAGTCGCCACGAGACCCGGCTGGTGGAGGTGGACTCGGGGCGGCAGAAGGAGTTCGAGAGCAAGCTGACCGAAGCCATGCAGCAGCTGAGGCAGGACCACGAGGGGCAGATCCAGCAGTACAAGACGGAGCTGGAGAGAACCTACTGCGCCAAAGTACACACAATGCTCCTTTTTATTCTTTAAAACCAATGTTGTACTGGGTTTGTTTTTCAGCGTTTAGTTATTACACTACTGTTTACACTAATCATTTTTGCTGAAAGGGTGCGTGTGCGCGCATGTGTGTGTGTGTGTGTGTGTGTGTGTGTGTGTGTGTGCGCATGCCGTAGTACTGATACCGGCAGTGACGTGGCTGGGCCCCCTTTAGGTTTCATAAGTGTGCTTTTCGCAACACAAATGTAAACATTTTACAGCAGGTCTGTCGTCACTTGAGGTGGTTTGAGTAAAGAGATGCAACCTTTTGTACAGTTGTTTGAAAAACAAGCTGTTAAGTGGGAGAGGTAAGGGGGAAACTAGATTATTTTAGGAATGCGTCCCCCCTTGAGTGGCAGTGGCGGTAATTTCTATTTTTGTTCGATGCTGTCGTCGTCGTGCAGTTGGAAAACGCACAGCATGCGGCGGCCAAGAACAGCGACTTGGCCAGTTCCACCATGGAGGAGCTCACCGCCACCAAGATGCGCGTGGACAGCCTGTCCTCTCAGCTCAGCCACTTCGACAAACAGGTAAAAAGTCCTGAATCACTGGGAGGAGGCCTGTCATTAACCACATTCTCTTCAGTTGCAGTACAAATGGAGTGCCCTAGAGGGCGCACTTTCACCAAAAAAAGGTCTGAGGAATTTGTACACTTGTTCGAGGGGTACATTTCGAGGGGTACGAGTCTCAGGATAGGCAGGGTATGTAGTGCTTCTATTGTTTCTTATGAAGAAAAAGTGGAGAAGAAAAAAAGTCATGCATACATTTTAAAATCAAGAAAAATCCTTTGTTTTAGGGGCCAGCTTTTTAAGACTTTAATTGGTCCATATGTGGACAGTAATGGGCAGTAAATATAAAATTTTCCTCCTGATTGCTTGTATTACTAATTGTACTGAAAATGTGAATTTGGCTGTTAAATATGACCTAGCATGAACTCGCCGAGGAGTGGTAAGGTTGGGCGAGTTCCGTCTCGGAGGAGGCGAACGTTGCCTGGAGGTATTAGCTCGTCCCATGGAGGCGGACAGCGAGCTTGTGGGGGAGGGTAAATCTAAAAAAGAAATGGAGGGTATGATTGGCTACCAAATTAGGAGAAAAACGAGAATAAAAAGATCTGAAACAAACCAAAAAAAAAAAGTTTAGGACTGAGATGCAGCCAGGGTGTTGAGCCCCTGTCCCCCCCCACTCCGCCCCCCTCCCGTCAGCACGGCGTCCTGCAGACCAAGGTTCGAGACCTGGAGTCCCTGCTGGATCACGAGAGGGATCACGGGCGGCGGAGGATGACGGAGAAGGAGCGGGAGATGGCCGACATGAGGCAGCAGATGCAGGCGCAGCTGGAGGAGTACGAGAACCTGCTGGACGTGAAGCTGGCACTGGACATGGAGATCAACGCCTACCGCAAGATGCTGGAGGGAGAGGAGCAGAGGTAGGGCCGCCCCTCCAGTACGGGCGTAACGATACACGCATTCATACCGAACCGTTCGGTACAGGACTTTCGGTTTGGTACACGCTATGAACCCAACGAATGCAATCTTGCTTTAACCACTAACGCATGTGCAGAACTTTTTTTGCATGCGGAACTCAATTCAAAACTCTGAGTTCCTCCCCCATTAAACATTATGGTTTCCCAGTGAACTACAGTAGCAATGGACAAAGACCGCTGGATCAGACGAAAGCAAGTAAAAGTAAATTATGACCAATTAGCCATAATTCATAATAAATGAAAACAATTTTATGCATTTCTTTTTTACCCACTGTACCGAAAACGTACCGAACCGTGACTTTTGTGTACCGTTACACCCCTACTATCCGGACAATAGGCCCATGTCCGGCAGACGCCCTTATCCAGAGCAACTTACAGTTTTCTTTGCATACAATCCATTTATACAGCTGGATATTTATTTACCATATTGGATAGATATTTACTGAAGCAATTCAGGTTTAGGTATCTCGGCTCAAGGGTACAATGGCAGTGCCCCCACCTGGGAATTGAACCAGCAACATCTTACAAGCCCAGCTCCCCTAACCATTACACTACACTGCTGCCACTCAATATCAACGTTTGTCCTCAACTTTGACTTAAGTCTAAGTTTCTTCAACTTAACTATTAAATGCACAGGCTTATTTTTTTCTTTGTTGGTGAGTTCAGCAACCAAAAATGAACAGGGGATCAACTATATAAGGGATCAAATTGGTTGTTCACATTTAATCCCTTGTGTTGATTAGTGATGTATTTGTGATTGGCGTTTGTGTGCTGTGTGTGTGATGTTAGACGGGGCTCTGGGGCAGATTTAGAGTTTGTGATTAATCTCCAGGTTGAACCTGTCTCCGAGCCCCTCCCAGCACGGGGCGGTCGCCCGCACGCACACGCACGCCGTCCGTAGGCAGCGGGGCAAGAAGCGCAAGCTGGAGGCCAGAGCCGGCGTGTCGCCCAGCTACAAGATCTCCCAGCATTCCTCAGCGCAGGGCAACGTGTCCATCGATGAGATCGACCTGGACGGGAACTACGTCAAGCTCAGGAACAACTCCGAGAACGTAGGGCCTGTGGAATGTTTTTTCGATTGAGTTTTTCCCCTTCTCCCCACATGAGTTTGCCATTCGTATGAGGCAAACTAATTCTGAGAGGGCAGCGAACTCCGCTTCCTTTGAGATGGAATTCGCCCCCACCCACGTTCTGGAGACTCCCCCACCCACGTTCTGGAGACTCCCTGATTGGGGCTGACGACCAGGCTTCATGGCGGACCACGCCCCTGACAGGCAGCTCACCCAATATTCTGCTGGTTTATTTGACAAAATGCTTTTTCTCCTACCTCTATAACCCCTGACTACAAAACCCAACCCGTTGTGAATTAAATGACATCAGCATTGTTTTCAATCTCCCTGACACAACTGGTTAGAGAGGGCAGAATTTTCAAACAGTCCTGTATAGGATCTTTTTTTTACAGTTTGATCCTTAAAACCTGTCCTTGAAAAGTTGTTGAATTTTGCATTGTACTGTAGGAGCCCCATGTGATGCGTGTGTGTGTTCGTTCTCCTGTTCTAGGATCAGCCTTTAGGGGGATGGGTCTTAAGGAAGAGTCACAGGACTATGCCTGAGGTTGCCTTCCAGATCCCCCACTTACGTCCTGAGAGGAGAACAGACACTGACTGTGAGTATGCTGGCATGCTGGCTGCACGCTGGCTGCGTGCTCAGTGCTCATGACATGCTATACTGGCTACATGCTGGCTACATGCTATGCTCACTACATGCTGGCTACATGCTATGCTGGCTACATGCTATGCTCACTACATGCTGGCTACATGCTATGCTGGCTACATGCTGTGCTCACTACATGCTATGCTCATTGCATGCTGGCTACATGCTATGCTGGCTATATATTGGCTACATGCTATGCTCACTACATGCTATGCTGGCTACATGCTGTGCTCACTACATGCTATGCTCATTGCAGGCTGGCTACATGCTATGCTGGCTATATATTGGCTACATGCTATGCTCACTACATGCTATGCTGGTTATATGTTGGCTGCATATTCGCTACATTGTGGCTATGTGCTCACAACATGCTAGCTACATGCTGTGCTGGCTACATGCTGGCTACATGCTCATTACAGGCTGGCTACATGCTATGGTGGCTACATGCTCGCTACATTATGGCTACGTGCTCACGACATGCTGGCTACATGCTGAACTGTCTAGTGGCCCACGAGTCTGTTCACTTTGAGTAATAGTCAGGCTACATATTAAAACCGTATAGTCAATGTTTTGCAGACATGTTGAATGAAGGCCTGTAAAAATGGTTTAGTTTGGCTTTGTGGTTTAGTAAAATGGTTTATTTTGGTTTAGTGGTTTAGTAAAATGTTTTAGTCACCATGCAGTACTCTTTGAGCTCTGTCGATGCTGTCTTTGTTTGTTGCTCAGATTTGGGGTGCGGGCGCTGGGGTCGACCCTAACCCCCCGAGCGATCTGGTGCTGAAGACCCAGAGGAGCTGGGGGGCGGTGGACGACGTGAGGGTGGTGCTGGTGAACCCTCACAACGAGGTGAGTCCGCGGCCCGCACACACACACCCACCCGGCCGGCCCACGCTGACACCGCCCCGAGGCTCGGCGTGATGCTGAACGCCTGCGCCCTGCGTACGTGTCATCAACAGGAGACGGCGGAGCGGAGGCTGGTGCGCGTGCAGGTGAGGGGCGAGGGAGATTCGGAGGAGGAGCTGGAAGAGGAGGACGTCACCGGCAGCGAGACGCACCTCCGACGGCAGGTAAACCCCCCCCCCCCTCTGGCCCGCGGGCGCTGATTAATACTCACTAGCGTAGTCTGGTTTGGATTAGCCGAGATCACCTACGTTTAGTTTTTTTCCCCAGTTCTGAATGTATTTAGCTAACAGGCGTTTGTTTCGTTTTTAATTAATTGCCGTTTGTTTTCTTTTTTTGGATTTTTTTGTCTGGCACCTAAGCCGAAAAGAAGAAAAAAGAAATGTTGTTTGGTCTCGTGAGTGGCGCCTCTCGGTACAGACAGACAGACACACTGACCGCTGTAGGTGAGGTCACGAATGCATCCTTAGGGCCAATTTATGCTTTACGCGACAAGTGTCGCACGACACGTCTCGGGACAACAGCGACGTCAAAAGGACAGAAATCATTTTACTCCTCCAGACATTATTATAAAGATGCCATGAAGATGGACAATTCATGGGGGGGAGATTTCAAGGAATCTCAACAGAGACGAGCTGCAATGCAGATATAAGTGGAAACCGTTGCGAGACAGGTAACATATCTATGTTAACGTTAGCTAAGCAAAACTATCCATATCCAGCTAGCTAGTTAGCAACCTGGTATCACGGCCAAATAAAGCTTGCTAACGTTAGCCTTTTTCATCAAAGTAAATAAATGTCAGTTTGCTCAGCTGGTGACCGTGCTATCAGCTGCGTGTGCAACTTTCTTATGACATACACATGTCCACAAGATATCTATGAAAATAAACATTGCATCAAAACTCAGTTTGCTCAGCTGGTGACCGTGAGACGGCGTGTCGCGGGACACTAGTCGCGTAGAGCATAAATTGGCCTGTCCTTCTCCAGCTCGGTTTGCGGTGCTTCTCGTGCTCGTGGCTCCTGCTGCAGCGTCGCTGCTCCCTCCTCACAGCCCGCCGCCCGTCTCCTTCACGCCTCAGTTCCCCGAGTGCGGGGGGGGCACAGCTTTTTTTGTTGTCCGTTTTAAATGTCATCGCAACTTTGTTTGCTAGCGTCCGTCTGTCTACCCTGGCGTTTCTGTTCGCCCTTCCTGCATGGACGGCATCGGCATCCCCCGATTAGCAGGGGCTTCAAACGGTGTGGCGGAAATTAAAACGCTACGTGCGTCATCACCCTTGAGCTAACGCTAACGTGCTCCCTGCCCGTGCTAACGTGCTAAAGTGCTCTCCGCGAGCGCTCTGCTCCGCTGTCGTCAGGGACGCTGGGCCGGAGGCTAAGGCGCGCTCTGTTTCCCACAGGGGCGGACGGGAGCAGAGGCCAGCTGCGTCGTTATGTAGCCACGTTCACTCGACCCCTGGAGCCCTGGACGTGCCACAACACAACAAGAAGCTCCGTTGTCCCTTGGGAGCCCACGTTTGGATGCCTGTCTGAGAAGATCTGGAGTCTGAGAGAGTATTGAGTCATTCAGTCGATCGGGGACCGAAAAAGACCGTGTACAAACTCATTTTTACAAACCAGGCCCTGTGGAAGTTGCTTTTCGGGGTCTATGAAGTAAAATGTATCTACGTGTAACTTATAATTCACTTTTTGCCATTGCTGCTGCTACTCCAGTAATATTAGTAATGCGTTGGATTAATCTGATTTTTGAGTGTCTGACAGGAAATTTGATAACCGTTTTAATAGAGGGTCTAACTTGTCTGTCACAGGTTCCCATAATGGGTAGTGTCACAGAGATTTTGGTAACCCACTTTCTCTGTCCCCTCATGACCTCTATAGGGTCACATGACCTACTTGATCGCACTGTGATATCAAACCTGTGAACGGCGTAATTCTTATTCAAACTCCCGAAGTCAGATGAGGCTAACCTTGCCTGTAAGAGTCGTGGTGGAACAGTTGTTTAGGCATATATTTAGTATATGAGTCTTTAAGGATTTCTACTTTTGACACCAACCCTTTTCTGGTGTGAGTCTGTGGTTCTGGGGCCATCAGATTTACAACATTTTGAAAAACTGAATCTGAATCTCTTTCCTTTAGTCCCTTTCATATGTGTCACAGGGCTTTTGAGATGATTGAATACCAAAAAAGAAGTTAATTTTAATGCAACATTACTTTTTTTTTTTTTTTTTGCTTTGGTTTGTTGTGCTACGTAAAGTAACAATAATTAACACTAGTCTGAATATCATCAATATTTTCATCTCTCTCTCGTACAGTTTTACTTCCTAGGGAAGGTTGGGCCTATAATTATTTCTTTTTTTATATATATATAAATCAACCCCCAGTTATCCCTAGGGTTTAGGTGAATATAATTTAGGGAGAGAGACATGACTGGATTTGAAGCACTTGTATGGATATTTAGCTTGTTTGGATCTGTGCCTTATTTGGACAAATGATATAAGCATCGTGATGCTAGAAGCATCTTCGACCAGCTGTGTCACAAGAGTCCCCTTTCTGAATATTGTAACCCTGCTTCTGTGTCGTATACGTTAGCTGGGAGTCATTTTCATAGCCACATACAAATCTAAATGTCTATTCCACATCTTCATGGCAATACTTAATAATGGCGTGTCGTGAAATTATAAATGCTTTCCCCAGTGTTGAAGCTGGCAGACTGATCACTAATTCAAGTTGGCGGAGCGCAGTTCAATTAGATTTTGTTCTAGAAACATGCCCAAGTACTGATATATAAGGAGGATTTTTTTGCCTAAAATCCAATTTAAAAGTTTAATCATATATTGGATGCTATGGAAGTTGTAGTCTATTTGAAGTATTTTGAGGTGAGATTATGCATTTCAGAAGTTCTAAGTGGACAGGATAATCTGATAATGTAGTGGTAAGAGTCTAATGGGGAATTGCCTCTGCTCTGGTTTTGATTTAAGAACCTTTCCAACTATTCAGAGCATATCTGGAGTAGAATTTGCTTGGATCTAGCTTCGCTATGAAGTGGCCTCCCACAATTAAACGCACAGTTCTGTCTCCTCACACGCTTGACAAAGGCAACATTCTTTACCCCGCCTTTGGCTTTATAACAATGATTCCTAACAAAATACTACAGTAAATGAGAAACATTGTGAAAACGTCTGTCCGTTTGTCTTTGAAAAGGACAATAATATTGCCTTGCTGTGAAATACCAGAGATGTCTTTGAGTTGTTAAATGTGTGTTGCAACAAAATGTATTCTACAGTGTTTTGTAAAACTTCAATAAAGATTTTTTTACTGAACTGACGGCACAGGTTCCGATCATTTTGAATCTGACTTTAACACAAGGGTCAGCCATTTTGAATCTGACTTTACCAGAAACGTAGACCTGACGGAATTGATTGTTCATAGATTGTATAAACGCCAGCACATCGTAGCAGCACAGAATTATTGGAGCCATTGGGGTAGTTTCAAAGCTCTGTAGACAGTGTTTTGCTGTTTGTAACGTGCTGTAGAAAATGTCTTGAAACAGCATCGTGGAAGAAAAAATAGTCACAATGACACCAGGTCAGTGTTTTTTCCCCTCTATTCGCCTGTGCCTTTCTGGCCTTGTCTGAAATGTGCATAAAGACAATTTATATGTCTATGCGATCACTGTTTTCTGACCTCCAGTTCCATGAGGTTATTATGGTCTGTGCACCTGCAGGCACCAATATGACCTTTAACTTCGGTTTTTACGATCATACAAAATATTCAACTGATGAAGCAGTTTGTGACAACTAGCTGTAAGACGGTGCACAGTAATATTCTTGCCTGCAAAGCGCCATGCGTGAAGAACAGCTGTTGCAATTGATGGATCCAAATGTAATTAATTATTTAACATTGTTTATTACACTTCATTACTAAATTATTTATGATGTTGGGTGAGTGCATCAAGATGATCTGCTGCTATAGATATGAATTCTATGCAATAGTAGATTTTTAAAATCCGTATCATTTTCATAAGTGAAAATTCCTTCGGATAGATGCCACTAGGGGGTGCTAAAGCGCACCCGGAAGCGCCTAACTACTTAATGTTTACATAAAAAGGGAATATGACATTCTTATGGTTAATCTTGTCCACCGACCATCCAGAATAATATATGACATAATAAAGTCGATGGATATGAGCCCTGGCATCTCATCCCAGCGTGCCTTATTAATGTTTTTATTTTGCAACATAAAATTATTTGTACATTTCTGCAATTATGCTTGATTTGGATATATGACCATTGACCACCCCGGCTTCAATGAGACACATTGCAGGGCAATTAAACCCAGTCGACCCGGCAAACGCCCAGATCCAGTCGCACCCCCAGCTCACGAGCCTGTGCGGTGGCTGCAGCCAATCAGAGAAGGGGACGCGCTCCGGTGAATCCGTGGCTCCTCCCACAGCTCTATAAGAAGCGGCTGAGCAATCGTCCTGCTCCGGAACAAGAATAAATGTTAAATAAAATAAACGCACTGTAATAAACTATGGGAACTGATGCCCCCCACCACCACACACACACACACACACACTTACATTTAGCAGATGCTCTTATCCAGAGCGACTTACAGGATGTGCATTAATACATGGTAAGATCATGTTCAAGGACTTTGTTTTTCTCTTTCTCTGTATCCCACCATTTTCCAGTTCATCTCGACCGCCTTTTAAGGGGTCAGGGAATAACTTTCCAGTTTCCCACATTGGCTCTAATGGTTTTCTGGTTTTTTGATTCCCTCTGGAAAATGCCAATTGTGAAGCGCTGTGTGACAACCTGTTTGTAAATGGCGCTATACAAAAATAAAGATTGATTGATTGAAGATCATAGTTAGCGCAAGAGATCAGTGCAGTAATACAGCGATAGACATCATTGTTGGCAGCTGGATACCGTACCTTTAACAGGAAGGAAAAGTTCATGGATTTTTTTAGAGACTTCAACATAGATACATTATTACAAAATGCACACACACAAGAAGGAACCCAGTGATTGAATCATTTAATATTCACATATTAAGGATAACACAAGAAAGAACAAAGAAACATATACAAATCGTGTGCAATCAAATCACTGTTAAAAAGAAAAAAAATATATCTATATATTTGAACATTTTCTGATTAATTCATGAAGTTTCCATGCATTCTCCAGGTCAAAAATAATTTGACTGAACAGAAAACAAACACTTTTGGACAATTCTTAATGCATAACAAGGAAAGGGGTATCGTAGTTTGTTTTCTTTTCAAAAGTAATATAAAAGATAAATCACACACACACACACACATCCAATCTCTAGTAGGTGCAGGACCCAATAATTAATTCCAGTAGAAGAAGTAAAGTGCCCATACTAGTCTTGTGCTCCCATACAGATCATTTATATCACCTGCACACACGCACAGGAAACTTAGATCCACAGGTCCTGACAGAAGGTCATTGTGAATCAGAATGTCCCGCATGCATGCAAATAAAATCAATATGCTATGTGGGAGAGCAAAGGGTAATGTGCTGGATACATTTATTCCATCAGAATTATTTTCCAAAATAAACATTTATTAATCCATTTCCAACAGATCTTGCATATTTTATAACTGTGTTTAGTTCAGTGTTAAATGACAGAAAGCAAGGAGGATAAATTTGACGTTGTCTGTATTGTCAACAGAAGTGCTCTGACCAACTATTATAAATTATTACAAAATATATAGCAGTTGTTAAAGTGCCCTCAAATGAACGCAGTTTCGTGAACCATCCAGGGTTGTTTGTAACATGGGCAAGCCTTGTGTCGTACATCACTGCCAGACGTTATAAAACACATCCTTTAAAAACCCGCTAACACTTCTTCCATTGCTCGCAGACGCTGATTAATCCACCAAGGCACATTTTCAGAAATGGAGCAGAAAAATAATTTTTAAAAATGTTTCCACCGACGGAGACCGAAGTCAGTGAGTTACTCTACAGCTTTGTGCTTTGAGACATCAGTAAAGTACAGCGTGCCACACTTCCTGTTCTTCCTTTATTTATTTTCTCTTCTTCTTTCTGTCAAAAGTAATTTCATTTCGAAGAAAACCCAGACACAGCGATGGTGTAAAAAGACAGCTGCCTATAGCGATACAATATCTATGAGTTCGATAAAAACAGTGATCATGCAAGAAGTGCGGTCCGGAACAGCTCGTCCTTGCAGTAGAAAGTTCCAGAACGCTTGTCCTTTCGGAGGGGGTAAGACTCGGTCCACAGTTGATCTTCACTCTGAACGCTGTCACTGTTTCTGTGTGATTGGCTGCTTCAGTCACAGCTCACTCCCGCAGGAGACGATTGGCCTCTGATTGTCCATGTGGTAGCGAATCAGGTGTCACTGTTTCTGTGTGATTGGCTGCTTCAGACACAGCTCACTCCCACAGGAGACGATTGGCCTCTGATTGGCCATGTGGTAGCGAATCAGGTGCCCCACGCTGTCGAATACATGATCCTTTGTTCTCACCTTTCAGGAAACAACAACATATTCATTACCTCAAACATGAATTCAATCACCATGGAAACACATTCATTAGCTCAAACATAAATTCAATCGCGATGGTCCCAAAGAAGCAAAAAAAGAAAAACTTCAATGATAAAGAACAGACAGTGAACTATAACCACGTGCCAAAGAAATTTACTATAGAAGAATTTATCATCGGCACTCATCACATCATTTAATGTGTGTCATTTCGATCCATGTGGGTCTTAATCCTGTTAGTGAAAACAACATGCACACACACGCACACACACACACACACACACATTTGCAGAGGTGTGCAAGCATTATTTTCACAAACCTGACAAAGGTTGAATGTGGGTGGAAACAGGATCACACAATAAAAACAGTGTGCAATCGCGATGCTCCTCTAGGCCGAGTTTAATCTCCACACCCACACCCTGACCTACACGGGGTGGAACTGGCCATCTCAACCCTCCTCACCTCAAAATCAGGGGGTGGGGCTTTATACCAATTAAACAAATCATAAAACTCTCTCGCAAAACCGTGTTAGTGGCAGGTACTGACCCCACATACAGTGGGGTCTGAAAGTCTGAGTCCACCACCAAGATGTTTGTTTGAGAAAGGATGGTATGAAACTGAAATATCTATAAATATTTTCTTTGCACACCATTGCCTTTCATTTCCTCAAAATGCTTTGACACCTAATTTTGTATTTAAGTTTTAATACACGGACACTCCTAATACACAGTGTGAGTTGTTTTGGATATTGACGTAATTAATATGGTCCTCTATGTGTTCTCGTTGCTACTGCAGGTGCTTTAATCTTGAAAAAGGACATTTCCTTTGCAAAAGTTTTTGCAGCTTTTTTTAAGTATGTCAGCAGAGCTTAGTGAAGTAGTCAGAGGTAAAATTGTTCTCCTGAGTAAAAATGTTGTTGTTTTTGATGAACGATGAAAACAAACAGATCTTGGTAGTGGACTCAGACTTTTGATACCCACTGTATGTGGTGAGTTTACAACCCTCATACACATGTGTTAGGCAGTGTGCAGGCAGGCAGTGTGGTATAATGGTTAGGGAACTGGGCTTGTAACGTTAAGGTTACAGGTTCAATCCCCAGGTGAGACACTGCCGTTGTACCCTTGAGCAAGGTACCTAACCTGAATTGCTTCAGTTAATATCCAGCTGTATAAATGGATTGTAAACTGTAAGTCGCTCTGGATAAGAGCGTCGGCTAAATGCCTCTAATGTAATGTAATGTTACATGTGTTAACCAATCGGCGTGCCCGACCACAGTTTGGATGAATACTGCGGTTTACAAGAGCAATACCGGACCCAATAGGTACTAAGGTAACAGGTGGTCTGGCTTCCAGATGACTTAACTACTATAGGCCGTAAGGTGAACGCCGAAAATGTGTCTAGAAAGCGAATCTCGTTCCCATCAAACCCGACTACACACTTTTTACTTTATAAAAAGATCTATTGGTGTTGAGCGAGAGAAAAAAAGTTCTACTTGTGGAATCCTGCAGTTATTTTATAATCAGTGTTTTAATTCGGCACTAGTACGTCCCGGCGTAATCAATAGTTTGTTTACGAGTGGTGAAGCGGCCGTCACGTGATCGCTAGACCAATAAGGTGGCCGTTTTTCGGAACTAGCTTCCAAGATGTGTGCCTACGAAGACGAAGAAAATCCTGCCAAAAGTCCTCCGAAAGTGTGTTTAGTGCGTTCAAAATGATATATCGCAAGTTCAGGACTAAATAAAAGGTATCCAGGACGTTAATTTAACATTTTATTTTGTTTCTGGTGAAATTTCATTGAAATGTCGATGCGAAATGCGATATTTTTGACCCGGAATGTGAGATATCTTTGCCCAAATGCTAACTGCCTGCGCAAAATGTAATTATCAGATAAGATAGATTTGTTCTTGCACTTACCTCAGCCCTGGTTATGCTCTTGAATGCTTGTTTAGTAGGGAGATGTACTTATGATTTCCGGTGACTAGCAGTTATCTTGCTTACCTACGTTAAATGCACTTATTGTAAGTCGCTTTGGATAAAAGAATGTGCTAAATGCCTGTAATGTAATGTAATGAATGTGAATAAAAAACGAAAATCATATGCTGAGGGTTCTGCTTGCAACTTTATTCTTGCAGCATCTGTGAGCCCATTGACAGCTACAGTACATATAGAACCGTAGGCAGAGGTCTACGTCGACCGAGATTTGACAAAGTAATGGACATTCAACGATAACAATGCACAATTTGACTACATTACAGAGGGAACAGAGAGAGGGCTACGGAGCTAAGAAGAAGCAACAAAGGTGAACGTTTGATGACACAGAGATGCCGTTCTGTAGCAACACATGCACAAAACTGTACAAGTACACTGATGAGATATTTTGTGATGTTAAATTAATCTAAATAAAAGTTTATTTGATTTAAATAAAATTCAAAAGTACACCTCAACAAAACCATCATCTTTATGAACAGTTAGAACGGTCTGTGTCAAAGCAAGACAAAAAAGTGTCCCAAGTCTATAGATCAGAAACACCCCACCCCCACCCAACATCTCCCAGGTAACACGGCAAGTCTCTTAGTCATCACCATCACTATCAGGAGAGCTATCATCACATGTAGCCCTTTCCTCAGTTTCTTTGAAAACATTTGCACAATTTTGGCACCGACATAAATCTGTACAAGACAGTCTTGCAGACATACAGGAACATCTTCCTGTCTCGCATTTGCCTTGCCTGCAACTGCAGTGGACCCACCTGCAACACACTTTCAGGGGCAGGATTTCTAGTCATCCAGGTCACTGTTAAGTCCCCATCCTCAAGGTGCCATCCATTGCCAGCAGGTGATGGGGCACACATCTTGGCTTTAAGAGATGATCTCATTATTGCTGCTTGGTAGTTTGCCCTTTTGCAGTGTTGGTACAGGGCGTCACTTGTGGGGGTATGGATAGTTCTGGCAAAGCTGATGATGCCATGCAGAACGCCTTGTATCATTCACACTTTCAGCAGCTGACTGGTCATACAGGTGGCACACGTATTTGCAAAGTATTGCAAAGGTAGACTGGTCCAGGTTAAAGCTGCTACCCAGATTTGTAAAGGCAGTCAGGTATTCATATTTTTCGCAAGCAACAGAAAATGGCTTTCTTTTTTTATTATGCATTTCAGACATGGGAAATAAACCCCCCAGATAGGCCCGGTAGAGGGCGCTGTGGTCACAGTTTTGGGTGAGTGCAGTTGTCGTACCATTCCCTCCGGGTCCACGAGCAGCAGGTGTTTGGCGCGGTCGCCCTGCAGGCCGCTGAGCACGTACTGGCCGGGCGACGTGCCGCTCTCGCGCACCAGGAAGTCCCCGCTGTCCGTCAGCAGGCTCTCAGCCTCGCGCCGGCTCATGCGCCCGTGGTACCACGCCTCGCTCTCGTGCAGGACCCCCTCCCGCAGCGGGCTGCACACCGCCTCCCTGCCCTCCGGCGCGAGCAGGGCCACTCCCTTCTCACAATCTGAAACCGGGAACGTGTCAATTCATCGAGCGCTTTTGAAGCGAAGCGTCAATTCTCAGTTCGATCGCAGCAGAAGTTCCACAGAGATGTTGAGGTCTCCTCGTGACGTTGAGAAGCCGTTGGCATGAAAACGCGCTACCGTACGTGCGTGTAAGAGTTCCACATTAAATGTGTTGCGTGATTATTTAGTCAAGTGGTTGATGTGATCACTCCATATGCGATATTCTACTGCATGTCGAACTGTGAATATGTAAAATTGGAGGACTAAAGGAATTCTGCTAATCTAACACCGCCAAACTGATCACCAAGCATGGACTCTTGGGCAACCAGATTGCTTATTTTTCATCAGGTTAGTTTATTGATTTGAATTTATAGAAGGAACTTGATATTCTGTTAAGTGCTTCAGAAATGGGCCCCTGTCACTCTTTTATGCTTTCAGGAGGTCACTGCTGTATCTGGGACGGCCATTTCCCCATATTTTGGGACTACAGTGTACATCCCTAGTGCATTGACTTTCTGTGTCCAATGAAACCGAAACGTTAGCAGGCACAGCTCATAGAAGGTCTGAGGTGAATTTATTTAAAAACAAATTGCATTTCCCTTCCAAAGGACTTTTAAATTGGAAGATGGGACAACGTCACATCTTTAATACACGACAAATTAACCCAATCAACAAGAAACAGGGACTGTCCTGTTAAAACAGAATTATGAAACGGCAGTCGATGGCTTTGCCGTAATCAAATTATGGGAGACGTGGGGGGGAGGGCACAGTTTAGACTACTGTACTCTCATCGTGCAAAGAATGTCAGAGACGACCCTTGTTTCGCTTCTCCAGCGATATTAATCCAAGTAAAGAAAAAAACAAACAGATCTCTCCTTCACTCGCGTCTCTCGTTCCCTTACCTGCGGGTGGAAGGAGCTGCTTCTGTGCGAGAGAGCAGTTCTCATACGCGCTCACGTGCTGCGGGCAGCCCGGCGTCTGAGAGGCAACACACACACAAAACACACAAGCGCACGCGTGAGTCACGCAGGAAGCGCGCGCTGGACGCATTAATAACAGAGTGGGAGGGGTCGGGAAGGTGGGCTCACCCTTCGGCTGTCGTCGTGTTCTTCCGCCGCCGGCCCGGACCGCATGTCGAGCAGCCCCCCCGGGGGCGCCTCTTTGCCCGGAACCTCGTTGTAATACTCGCGGGTCTCCGGGCCCCAGCTGCCGCTGCCGTCTGCCTCCGTCGCCCTGCGCCGCAACCACAGCCAGGAAGCGATCAATAAGCCCGACAATTGCACAATTAACTTTGTTTAATGACTCCTGTCATGAGAGAGAGAGAGGGAGACGGAGAGAGGGAGAGAGAGAGAGGGGGAGAGAGAGAGAGAGTGAGAGAGTGAGGGAGAGGGACAGAGAGATAGAGAGAGAGAGGGTGGCTGGAGCCTATCCCAGCATGCATTGGGCGAGAGGCAGGAATACACCCTGGACAGGTCGCCAATCCATCACAGGACACATAACACCAGTCACTCACACACTCATACCTATGGGCAATTTAGACTCTCCAATTAGCCTAACGTGCATGTGCTTTGGACTGTGGGAGGAAACCGGAGTACCCGGAGGAAACCCACTTGGACACGGGGAGAACATGCAAACTCCACACCAACCCTACCCCCAAACAATGACTTGTATTTCTTTTTTTTCCCTGCCGCCAAGCTGTCACCGTAACTCCGGTATGCACACAGGGCCACTCCTATATGCAGTGATCTCATATCGGCTTCCCTCCCCCCTCCCTGGGGCGGATGGCCAATTACCGCCCCCTAGTGGCCCTCCCGGCCAGAGCCGATACTGACGCAGCCGGTGGAATCGAACCCCGGTCGCAGTGGCCAGCGTCAAACATTTTAACTGCTAGACCACCCGGGAGGCCCCTGACTTGCATTTCTTAAAAAAGGCACTACGGTTGTGCGGTCGGGAAACTCAGGGGGAATTGGTTGTAAGTGCCGATCGGTTGTAAGTGTGCTTCACAAGGTGTGATTGCACTTTGGTCACGCAGGTAGATCGCAGACGTAGAGAACAGGTGGGTCAGGCAGTCGCCCAGAGGACAGGGATGAAGAGGGATGAAGAGGGATGAAGAGGGAGGGAAGGGACAGGTGTAGAGGTCAGAAGATGAAGAGGGAGGGAAGAGACAGGTGTGGAGGTCAGAAGGGAGTGTGTGCACATGGTGAGGCTGTACTGATTGAGTGTGAGGGTGTGGAGAGGTTTTAAATCTCACAGCACGTGTGAGGTAGACCCCCCTCGTTAGGTTTCATAAGTGAGCTTTTCGCAACACAAATGTAAACATTTTACAGCAGGTCTGTCGTCATTTGTCGTTTGAGTAAAGTGACGCAACCTTTTGTACAGTTGTTTGAAAAACTAGCTGTTAAGTGGGAAAGGGAAGAGGGGGGGGGAAACTAGATTATTTTAGGAATGCTTCCCCCCTTGAGTGGCAGTGGCGGTAATGTCTGTTTTTGTTCAATGCTGTCATCGTCGTGCAGTTGGAAAACGCACACCATGCGGCGGCCAAGAACAGCGACTTGGCCAGTTCCACCATGGAGGAGCTCACCGCCACCAAGATGCGCGTGGACAGCCTGTCCTCTCAGCTCAGCCACTTCGACAAACAGGTAAAAAGTCCTGAATCACTGGGAGGAGGCCTGTCATTAACCACATTCTCTTCAGTTGCAGTACAGATGGGAGTGCCCTAGAGGGCGCACTTTCACCAAAAAAGTGCATTTACGTAACTGCTTTGAGGAATTTGTACACTTGCTCGAGGGGTGAATTTTACTCCTGGAGGAATTTGTAGTGTTTGATAAAGGAGTATATTTTTGACAATGAATACAAAACACCAGTCAAGTCTCAGGATAGGCAGGGTATGTAGTGCTTCTATTGTTTCTTATGAAGAAAAAGTGGGAAAAAAGTCATGTACACAATTTTCCTCCTGATTGCTTGTATTACTTATTGTACTGAAAATGGGAATTTGGCTGTTAAATGTACTAATATTCAATCAAAAATCAAAAATAAATGTGTATGCATTTCCTTATTGACCTCTGTGTTGCATGGAAACACCACATGCAGTGACTATTTCAAATGCATTTTACATTGATACAGTTTATTAAACCTTAAATAAACGCATTAATGATTAGTCAAATCATTGTGGCAGTTGGGCAAGTTCCATCTCGGAGGAGACGAACGTTGCCTGGAGGTATTAGCTCGGTCCGTGGAGGCGGGCGGCAAGTTCGTGGGGGAGGGTAAATCGAAAAAGAAATGGAGGGTATAATTGGATACCAATACCAAAAAAACGAGGAAAAAATCTGAAACAAAACAAAAAAACAAAAAAAGATTTAGGACTGAGACACAGCCAGGGTGTTGAGCCCCCACACATCAGAACGGCGTCCTGCAGACCAAGGTTCGAGACCTGGAGTCCCTGCTGGATCACGAGAGGGAGGCCGGGCGGCGGAGGATGACGGAGAAGGAGCGGGAGATGGCCGACATGAGGCAGCAGATGCAGGCGCAGCTGGAGGAGTACGAGAACCTGCTGGACGTGAAGCTGGCCCTGGACATGGAGATCAACGCCTACCGCAAGATGCTGGAGGGAGAGGAGCAGAGGTGGGGCCGCCTCTCCAGTACGGGTGTAACGGCACACGTATTCGCACCGAACCGTTCAGTATGGGACTTTCGGTTCGGTACACGCTATGAACCCAACTAATGCAATCTTGCTTTAACCACTAGTGAACTACAGTAGCAATGGACAAAGACCGCTGGATCGGACGAAGGCAAGTAAAAGTAAATTATGACCAATTAGCCACTGTTTACAAAGTTCATAATAAATTAAAAGCAATTTTATGTTTTGCATTTCCTTTCCCCCCCGCTGTACCGAAAACGTACCAAACCATGACTTCAAAACCGAGGTACGTACCGTTACACCCCTACTATCTGGACAACAGGCCCACATCCGGCAGACGCCCTTATCCAGAGCAACTTACAGTTTTACGTTTTCTTTGCATACAATCCATTTATACAGCTGGATATTTATTTACCATATTGGATAGATATTTACTGAAGCAATTCGGGTTGAAGTATCTTGGCTCAAGGGTACAATGGCAGTGCCCCCACCTGGGAATTGAACCAGCAACATCTGAGTTACAAGTGCAGAGCTCCCTAACTATACTGCTGGCACTCTACATTAACATTTGTCCTCAGCTTTGACTTAAGTCTTTAAGTTTCTTTAACTTAACTATTAAATGCGCAGGTTTTCTTTTTCTTTGCAATCAGTTGGTGAGTTCAACAACCAAAAATTAACAGTAATGAAATTATAACAGAAATGATAAATGCTTTCCCTGTTGAAGCTGGTAGACGGATCACTAATTCAAGTTGGCGAAGCATAGTTAAATTCGATTTTGCTTTAGAAATATGCCCAAGTACTGATATATAAGGAGGATTTTTTGCCTAAAAGCCAATGGGAAAAAAAAAGTTGAATCATATATTGGTCGCTATGGAAGTTGTAGTCTATTTGAAGTATGTTGAGGTGAGGTGATGTATTTCAGAGGTTTAAGTGGACAGGATAATCTGATAATATAGTGGTAAGAGTCTGATGAAGAATTGCCTCTGCTCAGTGGTTTTGATTCAATAACCTCCATTTTCCAACCATTCAGAACATATCTGGAGTAGAATTTGCTATGAAGTGGCAACATTCTTTACCTCCCTTTGGCTTTATTAAAATGATTCCTAACAAAATACTACAGTAAATGAGAAACCATTATGAAAACGTTGGAAACGTCTGTTTCACAGCAAGACGAATATTGTCTTGCTGTGAAATACCAGAGATGTCTTGAATTGTTAAATGTGTGTTACAACAAAATGTATTCTACAGTGTTTTGTAAAACTTCAATAAAGATTTTTACTGAGCTTCCGATCATTTGTACGGGTCAGCCATTTTGATCTGACTTTACCACAAGCGTAAACCTGAAGGAATTGATTGTTCATAGATTGTATAAATACCAGCACATCATAGCAGCACAGAATGATTGGAGTCATTGGGGGAGTTTCAAAACTCTGTTCCACTGTTTGTAACGTGCTGTAGAAAAAAACGTCTTGAAACGGCATTTTGGAAGAAAAAATTGTCACAAATCTCCCAAATTCATAAAGTGTTCATTCCCAGTGAATTCCATTTTAGGGTTCCTGCACCCAAAAGGAAACATTTAAGTATAAAACTCAAACAAAAGCAGAAAAGGTGGTATATTCGCCATCAGTGGCGATTTTAGGGTTTTAAAACAGGGGGTGCCATGGGCAGAAATCATTTTCTTTTAAATGTTTTTTGACATTGATTTGAAAATTGTAATATCTTCATCCCAACACTAGGGGGTGCAAAGGCACCCCCTGCACCCGCGGTAAAATCGCCACTGTTCACCATGAAGTTTGTAAACGTATCGCAGGGAAGGACCAGGGTCCTTTGGGGGCTGGTCGTCCCTCTGAAACGGCTGTCCGGGCCGCAGAGCTACACCACGGTCTCTTTGCTGGTGTCCTTCTTAGAGAAGTGCGGGGGAAGTGCTCGCTGGCAGTGGGGTAACAGTGCTGGTCGGGGGATCAGGAGCCGGACTCTCTGATTGGTCCTTTTCCACGTGTCGAAGAGGTGAACGTGGTACCGCAGGGAAACCTGTGTGGAGGGACACACCGCTGCTTTAGTTTTTTAGCTTTTTTAGTGGAGAAACGTAACATTATTTGTTTCTCTACAAAAGAGGTTGACATAATTGTATGGTAAATTGATCTACTTTCAAGCAATTTGGCCAATTTGTCTGGTTCTCCCCAGAGAAAGCAATGCTTTTCTAATATCCTCTAACCTTTATATATATACAAAGGTCCTTCACCAGATAGTTCTTGCACAACTTCAAGGTGTGTTTCAGGTCGTTATCCTGCTGAAGAATGAAGGAGTGCCCAATTGGCTGTAATCCAGATGGAAGGTGTACTCAAACTTTTGACTGGTACTGTATATATATACATGTGTACATATTTTAAAATATTTGCTGTGTCATGCACTGAGAAATGTGTGGGTCACTTGTTTCATAGGTTACACAAACACATCCATTTCACCTTTCACATCTTAAAAAAAAAAAGCTAAAATGCTTGTCTAGTACATCATTCCTAACAAAGCTTGATTAATTATAATATTGCAGAATACATAGTATTGCGTAGTGTAGCGATCTCTCCAGAGGCTGCCTGGGATATCCTGTGTGTTTTCAGTACTGTAGCCTGGGGTGTTGTATTTGGATATTTGGAGGTACTTCTTTTAAAAAAAAGATATAAATGCGTTTCAGATTTTTTTCCCATTTTTCTCCCAATTTGGTGGCCAATTTAACCCTCTATTTATTTTGATTCGCCCTCCCCTCACGAACCCGCTGCCCGTAACTATGGGACAAGCTAATTCCCCGAGGCCGGCGATGATCCGCCTCCTACGAGACGGAACTCGCCCATCTACTTTCTAGGGATGCCCTTCCACTCCTCAGCGAGCTCATGTTGGCAATTCCTCCCCCTTCCCCCTGGGGCGGACAGCCAATTGCCTCCATAGCCAGAGCCAGCCCGGCACAGTCAGGTTTGCATTCGGGTGCTGCAGTAGGCAGCTTGCATTCCGGGCGAATGCTTTGACCGTTACGCCACCCGAGGCCCCTGGAGGTACTTCTAATAGGCTTTTCATCCTGTGTACAGACGAGTGGTGCCACGTTTTGTAGATTAGTGTAATTACGTAGGAGAGGATGTGTTGTGATATTCTGTCCGGTATGGCACCGCTTTATTTAAGGCCATAACTAGGGTAGCCAAAGCAGTGCAGCTGCCCAGCATGGCACAAAATGGCTAGTACTGCCCAGCATGGCACAAAATGGCTGGTACTCACAATGACTGGTACTGCCCAGCATGGCACAAAATGGCTGGTACTCTCAATGACTGGTACTGCCCAGCATGGCACAAAATGGCTGGTACTCACAATGACTGGTACTGCCCAGCATGGCACAAAATGGCTGGTACTCACAATGACTGGTACTGCCCAGCATGGCACAAAATGGCTGGTACTCACAATGGTCCAGAACAGGTAGATGGTGAACAGTGCGAGGGTGAGGACGATGAGTCCGATGGCCTCCATGCTGTTGCTGTAGTAGAGGTCCATGGCACCCTGGACGCAGAGCCAGCCAGAGAGACAGGCCAGCGGTGTGATGAACAGGAAGCAGATGGCGTCTCCACACAGCGTCCGCCTCTGATGCTGCATGGATGGGGTGTCCAGCCACTGAGAGCCACAAGGGGAAAGCCGACAGTTTAATTTTATGGGACTACAGAATCACAGGAATAGTGTTACAACCTCGCAGGAATAGTGATATGGGCCTATAGTTCTTAAAAATTCAAACGCTTAGGTTGTGGGTTCAATTCCCACTGGGACCACGCATACTGAAAAATGTATGTATTCACTACCGTAAGTTGCTTTGGATAAAAGTGTCTGCTAAATGGCATATATTACATTACATACATACATATATTATACAGTATATTAAATGTAACCTTCGCTGAATTAGGTAGTGTAGTGTAGACACTGAAAACTAAGATGTAAGCCTGGATTACTTACGAATAAATGTTATGGGTTTCTTTTTCTTCACAGTTTGGCAAGTTCAGAGATCACCAAAAATTAATTTGTCAAACGTACATTCATGTGTGGGTCCCAATTTAAGGACAAAATATTGATTTTATTCCAGACCATAATCCTTCCCCCTTAGCTATGTGTTTGTGTACGTCTTTACCAGAGAGAGCTGGCACAAAGCCACTAATCTTTGGGGACAGCCCCTACAACAAATCTGGAGACCATACGAGCCACGTGAAGCTCCTCCCATCGCCCGCTGACTGCGCCCTACCCCTCCTGCAATGCTGGGCGATGTTTTGGTGAACAAACACCCTGACGTAGCCTGGGATGCGCCAGGCTGCTGTTACTAGCGGCTGGCGTTGTCAGGCACATGGGGGCGTAATCAGCAGATTACTGTGCGCTATCCCGGGAACGCAGTTCACGCATGAGATAAACGTCCATTAATATAGTGTAATACCCTGTCCGCTGCACCATGGCGAGGGAACGCCATCTAATCTCCCTTTCGTGCCTAAGTGGCTTTGCAGTTAAAAGGAACTGGGGCACAGCAGGCCCTCTTTAACGGGCAGCCAAGTACGAGGAGGGACTTTGAGCAGTATCAAAATGTTTTTGTCGTCCGGGCACTGCCATGTGATGGGTTTGTGTGCAATGCTGCTGGGCTCAACTTCTTATAATCCCTTAATGAAAACAGCTGGGGGAATATACAGTGCCTTGTGTAGCTAAGAGGTTTGTAATTACCCAACAGGTATGCTAGGAGTAAACGTATCACGGTAAACACAGCAGTCTACCCAGTAGAGTAGAGTGTGGTTCTGTGTGTCTCAGTAGGTGGAGCGTGGTTCTGTGTGTCTCAGTAGTTAGAGCGTGGTTCTGTGTGGCTCAGTAGGTAGAGCATGGTTCTGTGTGGCTCAGTGGTAGAGCGTGGTTCTGGCTCAGTAGGTACAGCGTGGTTCTGTGTGGCTCAGTAGGTAGAGCGTGGTTCTGTGGCTCAGTAGGTAGAGCGTGGTTCTGTGGTCTCAGTAGGTAGAGCGTGGTTCTGTGTGTCTCAGTAGGTAGAGCGTGGTTCTGTGTGTCTCAGTAGGTAGAGCGTGGTTCTGTGTGGCTCAGTAGGTAGAGCATGGTTCTGTGTGGCTCAGTAGGTAGAGCGTGGTTCTGTGTGTCTCAGTAGGTAGAGCGTGGTTCTGTGTGGCTCAGTAGGTAGAGCGTGGTTCTGTGGGGCTCATGGCGTTGACAACGCTTAGGTTGTGGGTTCAATTCCCACTGGGACCACATACACTGAAAGATGTATGCATTCATTACTGTAAGTCGCTTTGGCATAAAATCGTCTGCTAAATGGAATATATTATATATGATAAATTGCCCTAATGGTTGACATTGCCCTTTTCGAGTGAGTGCGACGGCAGGGCAGGGTGGGTGGGGGAGAGCGAGGGGAGGGGGGGGGGATGCTTAATTCCTGGCTTTGTCACGGTTTTAAAAGCAGAGGACGGGAGCAGCTGAGTCCCCCACGTTTCCCTTTTACCTCTCTGAGTGGTTTTGGCAAGCGTTCCACGGCGAACTCAAAGCGGCACAGCTCACAGCGGCTGGTGTTGGAGGCGGTGAGCCAGCGCTCCAGACAGCTGCAGTGGACCGTGGCCAGAGTGCCGCTGCACGCGCAGGGAGACAGGAGGTCCTCCGCACCGCCACCACCGCCACCACCACCGCCACTGGCCCCGTGACAGATGACAGATCCGGCAGATCACCACACAACAGAGCTCCTCCTGTGTCTGTTATTCTTCAATCACCACACAATTTTTTGGGGGTCAGAGAACATGTTTGCATATTTTTAACAACCACTGTCCCTCTGATTTAATTTCCATCCATCCATCCATCCATTGTCTAAGCCACATTCTTCATTTTTTGGGGGCGAGAGGCAGGAATACACCCTGGACAGGTCGCCAATCCATGAACATGTTTGCATATTTTTGGAACCGGAGTATTGCAAACTCCACACAGAAAGGCCCGGCCTGGAAACCCGAGACCTTCTTGCTGTGAAATATCCACTGCCCACCGTGATTTAATGGTTCCTTATTTAATAATTCTATACAGAATAATAATTACATTTTACAATTACGTTTTAGGCATTTTGCAGACGCTCTTATCCAGAGCGACTTACACAGTTTTACATTTCTTTGCATGCAATCCATTTTATCTTGGATATTTTACTGAAGCAATTCAGGTTAAGCACCTTTAGCTAAAGGGTACAACGGCAGTGCCCCCACCTGGGAATCGAACCAGCAACCTATGAGTTACAAGTCCAGTTCCCTAACCATTACACTACACTGCTGTCCATAAAAAAATAATAAATAATATATTTTTGGGGGAAATAATAATCTTTCTTTTTTTTTTTTATTTTTTTTTTTTTCTCCCAATTTAGCAGCCAATTATAGCCTCTATTTCCTTTGATTCACCCTCCCCCACAAACTCACTGCCCGTCACTACAGGGCAAGTTAATTCCACCGAGGCCAGCGATGATCTGTCTCCTCCGAGCTGGAACTCGCTCACCTACTAAGACACCCTAAGCGCTTCTTGGGGAGCTTGTGCCAGCTCACCCTCCCCCTCCCTCTGGGGTGGACAGAGCAGCACATGAGTGCAAGCTGAAAGGTTTTTTTTTTACCTTAGAATTCAGTCCAGTTTTGTATTTTTAAAAACCCCAATTTAGTAGCCAATTCAACTCTATTCATTTTGATTCGCCCTCCCCTCACGCCCCGCCGTCCTCCAGGTCAAGCTAATGAGGCCGGCAATGATCCGCTTCCTTCGAGACAGAACTTCTCTTGCTCTTTAGGAACGCCCTTGTTACTCCTCGGCGAGCTCGTGCCGACTCACCCTCCCTCCACCCCCTGGGGCGGACAACCCGCCATCGGACTGAGTCGGACTGACGCGGTCGGGTTTCAAACCGTGACTGCAATAGGTAGCTCACACTCGTAAAGCACCAGTCAATAGAAGTACCTTAGACCGCTACGCTATCTGCAAGTTTTTTTAACCTCCATAATTCAGTCCGGCTCTGTACTTTGTGGACTGTGGGCCTGACCCACCTGTTGGTGCTGGGGCTGGAGACGGCGAAGGGGACATGGCCGCCGCAGTCGATGACTTCCTGCACAGGGGGGGCCGCGGGCTGCTCTGGCGAGGGGTCCGGTGGCGTCTTCACCTGAACGGAGTCGAGCGTTGCAGTGCCGTCCGCCGCTGGGTCCGCCGCTGGGTCCACGAGTCCCTCAGACGCCATGGCTGCTACCCCAGCAGGGCCATCAATTCTGCTCACTTAAATCTCACCTGAGAACGAGACAGCAGCGCAGACAGGGGCTGAGAAACAACGACGCCGTGAGCAAAACTCAGCAGGCCTCAGGCCGCGGGACGTTCGCACGGCTGATTCTGCGTAGCGCGTGAGCCGGCTGCCGGAGCAACAGAGAAAAACAAAACTCGTCGCTGCGCGTCTGGCCAATTAAGACGTAGATTCCAGACACACTGGAATGGCGTAGGCTCACTCATTCACTGTGGCGGTCTGCTGGATTTCCGCCGCTAATCTTCCCAGGAGTCTACACACATCCTATCGCTCTTAAGCAGCACCAGAACAATGGGAATAATGAATGGCCCTATTGCCCCCCCAAGTTATTTTTGTGTGTGCATCTTTTATATGTGGATCACTAAGGGAATATTTACCAGGAATCAAGTGAGGGGGAAATCAAAGGATGCTCGGGAAACAATGAGGGCAATTCTGTGAGGGCGCGCCGCTGTTAAGACTTAATCCCTCCTGTGTTTGGGGGACACACAAAATGTCTCCCACAGTGTGTTTAGCGTAGTTTCTTATTATTTGTTTCACCCTCCCAGCGTTTCTTTCCTAAAGACGGCCGAGACGGTTCCCTAATTTTCTCGATTCCCTAATTTTTAAATTTATTTCATTAATTAATTAATTTTACATTTTTGTCACTGTACTGCCTGGTTTTAGTTAGTTTTTATGTTTTATGGATGTGTGTGTATTGTGTGTGTGTGTGTGTGTGTATACTTTTAGCAGTTTTATCTGCACTTTGTGTAACACTTTGTGACCACTGTTCTTGAAAAGTGCTGTATAAATAAAGTTTACTTACTTACTTACTGATGCAGGGAAGTGGCCGCAGAATGACACCCCCATCTGAAAAGGGAGCCTCTGATGTTTGATTTAAGTTCTTTGTTTTGTCAATTTCAAAAATTCCCACGTTATCGTGGAGGCAAATGAGAAGCGGCTCTGTGACGTATTTTGAGTACGGCAGCGCCAGTGCTGTCTTTGCTCCAGTGAGAGAGGAGAGGGAGGGGGAGGGGGAAGGGGGGATGAGTTCTTGTGTTATCCCTCATTACGGCTCATAGGAGCGCTGGCTTTAGGTGGAGGTGCGTTGTCTCAGCTGGATTCGGACAGAGGCTTAAGGGATGTGAGAGAAGGCCCGTCGTTCTGATGGGACGGTAAAAACCGAGGTCCTGACTCTCTGTGCTCAGAAAAGATCCCATGGCACTCTTCGAAAAAGAGTAGTGTGTTAACCTGGTGTCCTGGCGCCAAATTCCCAACCAAGACAATATATATACATGGAATTCATTCATTCCCTCCCTCCTGGCCTCTCCTCTGTGTATCTGATGTGTGGTGAGTTTGTACTGGTGCACTATGGCTGCCGTGGCGTTCACCCAGGTGGGTGCTGCACATTGGTGGTGGTTGATGGGAGTTGCCTCTATCGTTGTAAAGCGCTTTGAGTTCCCTGGGGGGAAAAGGCGCTATATAAATCCAATATTCATTCATTCATTCATCCAATGCCCGGCGGCAGACCTGGGGTCCCTTTGATCCGTCTCACGTGCTGTCCCCAGACGGGATTGGGGAGAAGTAACGAGTAACGATCCTGGTAATCGCGAGACTCTCACTTGGAAGTGTATCTCAACTTCAGTGTTAGCATAATGGTTAGGAGCCCGGAAGTGTATAAAAGGTACTGGATAAAAATCAGCTGTACGCCGCGACGGAACCTCCGCTTCCTCTCGTGAGCTTGTTTTGTTCTGCACGTGCGGGACCGCCTAACAACCGCAGCGTCGTGTTGTTGTTGTCCGGTTTTTGTTTCGATTCATTCAGTAAAAACTTTTTTTTTAATGCCACAGATAGAGAGTGGTATTTCAATTTTGAGAACGACCACCATTGTGGTGTTTTTGTTTTGGGGAATGTAACAGTAAATGTATTACAAATTCAGGGCTTGTGCTTTGCATGTGCACATCTCACATTCTCATTGGGGGCTGAGCCAACACGTTAGTATCTGCACCAGTTCAACAATTTCTTACCAAATTGCTATTGCAGCAAATCTATGAAAGGATTAGGGTTTTAAAATGTTAATGTTCAAATTAGATAACGGTCAATGTTTCTGACCTTCATAACCTATACGCAATGCAAAACGGTTATTAACAGAATTAAACATGGATGATCATCTATATTTATCCACAATATTTAATATTAATATTGAATATAAATATTACATGTATTATTTAATGCGCACTATTTAAACCGTATATAGCCTAGTACTGCATACCAGTTGCGTGATAATGCCCAACCCTGCTCCTTACTCAAGTAAAATGTCTGTACATAAACAAACTCTTTGTGAAATATATATAAATGTATTCTACATAATGATCTCCAGTATGCTGCAATGCATTAGACAGGCGTGTACAGTTCCGTTATTCACAGCACAGATCTGCATTCGCCGCTCACCAAAAGCAAAATGTTTATTGTTTTTAATCAATCTACACGCCTTGTCCCCAGAAGCGCACGGGAACCTAACCGCCCAGCCACGCCGGTATGGTGTTTACAGTCTCGCGCGCTGTGTGTGTGTGTGTGTGTGTGTGTGTGTGTGTGTGTGTGTGTGTGTGTGTGTGTGTGTGTGTGTGTGTTTGTACGCGCTCAGCTGTGAATGCGCCTCTTACGCTCAGCATACTGTGTGTGTGTGTGTGTGTGTGTGTGTGTGTGCAGCGTGACATGCAACAAATGGGGAAACCTGGAAAGCGAAACTGCAAACTGCAAACTCAGACAACGTCAATTACGGGGGAAATACAAAAACAAAACCAACAAAACAACAACAACAACAACAACAACAACAACACCAAAAAAGGAGCCATTTCTCCCAAAAGTAAACTGCTTACCACCGAAGCGAGGTTCATGTCCCGGGGCACCAGAGGAAAACACGCCGCTGGGAGAGGCTGGCTGGCTCGCTGGGGGAGGCTGGCTGGCTCGCTGGGGAGGCTGGCTCGCTGGGAGAGGCTGGCTCGCTGGGGGAGGCTGGCTGGCTCGCTGGGGGAGGCTGGCTGGCTCGGTGGGGGAGGCTGGCTCGCTGGCTCTCTCTCGTTCACTGCTCTGCCTCCCAACACACTGTCGACAGTCTGCCGCTCCTGCGCTGTCCAGATTAGCATTGAGCTCCAAGGTCAGCGGTGAGAATAGATGGGGATTAGATGGGGGAAAGGCACAGAGCAGACAAATGGAAATCCTGTTCACATCACACCCAGTTACACCAAGGGCACCTCCTCGCCGCAGCACATTAATCCAGTTAGACATCGCCGTCGCCCCGGCTTCTAATTCGCCAGACATTATGGTAATGTAGCCACGCAACCGGGCTGAGAAACTCCGTTCATTTTTTTTGGGGGGGGCGCTGGTTCTGACTTCAAAGTCAGTTAAGGTAAAACCAGAACTCTCGCCATGAAGTGTAGCAACTTCTAATTTTAGCCACCTGTTTAAGAGGTCGCTGGCTTATCTCTCTCAAACGGCCCGTGTGTGTCTTTGATCCAATTTGCTGTAACATGATGGAATAAAAAAATTTTGTTGCAAGCGATGCACGCGGCTTGTAAAAGTAACAGTGTTGTTTCTGAAAGAAGCGCCGTTTTTTATTCGTGCACGTGCATTACCTACCTGATCAACATGCTTGCCTCTGGAACACACACTGGCCCCAACCACCTCCAGCTACCTCAAACACTCTCCTCATTCAAAACTAGACTCAAAACCCTGCACCTGTACCGCATCACCTTCACCTAAAAACTTCTCCGACTCCTGGACTTCTTTTAAAACTCCTGTTTTTTTTTGCCATGTATTATTATGTTGTGTCATTTCTTGCTCTTTGTCTTTTTAAAGTGACCTATTGTTTGTATTGTGTGTTGCCAATGTCATCACACACTCTGTGCAGCACTCTGACAAACGTTTGAAAAGTACTTTATAAATAAAACTCATTATTATTATTATTATTATTATGTGACCTGATCTGACGTAGGCTCGCAGTTACAGCGAACCGAGAGACTACAGTGGGCGGCGAGGAACTATTCACTGCAAAATAACGGAGCCCTGTAGAACTCAAATGGTCCCGTTCCCCAGTGGAGACCGATGCACACCGAGACATTTAAATGTACATGCAGCCGTTTAGCAAACGCTCTTGTCCAGAGCGACTAACAAGTGAGTTCATACAGCGAGGCTAGAATAAATCTTTAAAATCCACTCCCTGGGAATTCTGCAAAGCAGTGACGCTAGGTGTGGTTTCCACCTCCGTCAGCACGCCTCATCCCCCAAACCAAAACAAACATTAATACTGCAAATGTAACAAAAGATAATGGACCACTAAATTATTACAGTTATTTCTCTCCTTTTTTTTGCTTCATTGTGTGTCTGTTAAGACTGGTCGTGTATGTCCTATTTACTACTTCCGGTAAAGTTGTTTGGTGTGACCATATAGCGGCAAAGGAATATACGAAAGCGCCGAACTTCTCGAACAGGCGTGCCAAGACTAGCCGCTGCAAACACTGTTCGAGCGAAGGCCGTATACAGACTGTAGTATCCCCGTGAACTCGGAAAACAGAAAGAAATGTGAGAAATCCACGCCGTCTGTCTGCAAACCCAAAGAGAGATTATGAGGAGGAGGAGGAGGAGGCAATTCAAAAAAGAGAGACCTGTCTATTCATATTTATGGCTTGTTTCCTTCTTTATACGTTTTCTCTAAGCTAAGATGAAAGTGCGTCTGGAGGGAAAACACCGCCAAGGGGAGATGTGGGAGTCGCTCTCTCTCTCTCTCTCTCTTTTACTGGCAAAGCCTGGACCCTGCCACCAGTTCTCAGCTCTCCTTTTCTTTCCGTCTCTCCCTCTCTTTCTCTTTCTCTTCCTCTAATCCTATCTGCTATTCATTCACAAGCTGCCGCGGACAAAAGCGAGGGAGGAGGGGTGGAGGGGCTGGGTGGAGGACGTATATCATTGTGAATTCCTTCATGAACACAAGGGGGGTGAATAATTCCTTTGACACGTCGGGACAGTACAGAGGGGACCCCAGACGCCCGCAGATTACCGCGAGGGGGGATGAAAACAAACCTGGCAGGCGGGGAGACGGAGATGGACTTCCTCTTTTCTCCTGAGGTCGGACGAGACGGCGGCCGCGCTGTGGGCTGAGGTGCGCCAGTCGCACCCCGCACCCGGCACCCCAGTCCCGGGGCCTGCGGATAAACCCCTATTGTTCGGGGCTGGAAAAAGACTCGCCATTATGGGCTCCCTCGGGCTCGGTCCCTAAATAGACACTTGATGTTTAAGTCCACATTAATTCAGAGTGGAGACCCCGTACTCGTACATTTTCATGATCCGACATTAAGGGAAAAAGGCAAATAAACTTTTTTTCTCCTTTTCCCCTCTCTGTCTGTCTGTCTGCCTGTCTCAGTTGAAATTGTATCAGTTGGTCAATACTAGAAAGAGTTGCGTGCGCGAAGTGGTTTTGAAGCCTACTAGGTAGGCTACAGTTGAACTGTAGTTTTCAGCAAGTTTTATTAGATCTCCGTGAGAGGGTTAAACGGGATGATGAACCGGAGAGTATGTTGTGGGAGCAGATGCGGCCCTTTTCCCCGTTCAGCGTTTCTTTCACAGATGTGGGTTAAAATGTTATTTTACTGACGTTTAAGCACTCGAAGTGAAATTTAGGAAACTCACATTTCTACAAAACGTGTTGCGCAGGACATGGGAACATGTGTGAAGAGCGTCAGGAAGGGGGTGGATTCCAGAATAATTTCACACGAACGCAAATGTGACCTGTTTACCCAGTGCTCTGAAGGAGTAATCTTGCATTTTTATGTGTGTGTGTGTGTGTGTGTGTGTGTCTCTAAAGAATAACCGAGTCTGAGAAGTGTGTGCGCGAGTGTGCGAGTGCAGTGTATGAGTGTGTGCTTGTTGTCTGTGTTTGTATTTGCGCACGTGTGCGTGTACATTTGTATCTTGTTTGCTTGTGTGTGTTGACATGCCTGTGTTTGCCATTTCTGTGTGTGTGCATTTGTAATTGTTCCTGCGTTTTCGTGTCTGTGCATTTGTATGTGTGTGTGTGTGTTGTGCGTCTTTGTACATTTGTGTTTGTGCGCGTGTGTGTGTGTGCATGCATGTTTGAGTGCGTATGCGCTTTGTTCACCTTGCTGGGTGTGTGTGTATTTTCATACATTTTTTATCTTGTTTGCCTGTGTGTGTTGACACACCTGTTAGCATTTCTGTGTGTGTGTGTTTGTGCGTGTACCTGTGTTACATGTGCGTGTATGTATGTGTTTGTGCATGTTTGTACGTGTGTGTATGTATTTGTGTATGTGTCTGTGCACGTGTGTGTGCACGCGTGTTTGAGTGTGTATGCGCTTTGTCCACCTCGCTGTGTGTGTAGCGTGTGTCTGGGGTCTGGGGGAGACAGTGAGGGCGTAATCAGGCGCTCAGACAGGACCCCCCCGGGCAGGGCGGGGGGGGGCACCACACCGAGGAAGAGCCCCTGCTGGGACAGCACCCCCCCCTGCCCGCGCGCTTCGCTGGAACACAAACATATACGGGACGTCCTCTCCCCCCTTTTGTCCGACAGTCAGCACAGCCAGGAGAGGCCTGGCGAGAGCGAGAGGTGGGGCCTCGGGCCCTTAATCTGATAGCCAGGGGGAAATCGGCCGCGTAAAAGGCTATCGGTAACGACTTTAGTCACGGTAAGTATCTTATCATTACGCCTCCTTATGCGCGACGCAAATAAGGGCCCATTCAGCCGGCGAGCCGTCCCGCATAGTCTGAGCGCGCTTTCTTATTTCCTCAGAGATGACAGCGGCAGCAGCCCTGTCCGCGTTACGGGGTCTATAAGGAGCAACAGCGCTCGAAGCGTTAATAGTCTCGAGTTTTTAAGATAATAGATTTAGCCACGGTCTAATGGTGCGCTCTTAAAAAACCGAGGGAGCAGGTCAGCGAGTACACTTAAGAGAAGGCTTTCTGGAGAAAGAAACTGCCAAGCGTTTTATCTGGGGTCTCTTGTCACCTGCGTGACAGTGGACATATTGGGAGCTGTCGGGTGGGGGGGGAGAGAGTAAATATAATTAAATACAAATCACAGAATTTAATCTCTTTTACAAATGGTTATGTTTTTTTTTGTTCCGTATTCTGTTCTTCCCACTGATAAGTCAATATAATAATATAATATAATGTTTGAGAACTTCGTAAATACATTTACGCACGACTACGTAAATACATTTTCACAACGCACTGTGCGGACATACTTGTGTTCGAAAAATAACTCGCCACAACACATGTACAATATTGGGCTTTTTGGGGGGAATGACATCCAACTTAAATTAAATGTACACATTAAAAACACATTTCATTGGCAGGCTTTGCTACTTGTTCGAATAAATCATTTCAGAAGGGCTGGGCGCAGCCCGCGAATTAAAACAATGTTCTTATTTTTTATAATATTTTAGTTATGGAGAGGTCGGTGGTGATATTTCAAACACGACCCCGTGTGCGGCTTTGAATACTGTAGGTAGTCGGGGGCTGTGTACTTTCATTGATATTATTAGCAAAGGGTCGTTTTTTAGTCTTTTTTGGGGTTATTTTTATTCTACCCTTGTCCCCCTTTGTGGTAATTATTTATACATTATACGGAAAATGGGCAAAAAATATTCCCACACAAAAAATATTGTATTAATTGTTATTTTAATACGATTGTTGTTTGTCGTGATATACCGTGACACTGTTTCGACGTGAGAAATGTTCATCATGTCGTTAGGATAAATCATCAAACCAATTACAATGGCGGTTGAGAACCTTTAAATTGGTCGTGTACGATGTATAAATTAATGCGTGGTTAAACCCAGTTGCTAGTAGCCTTGAGCTGTACTATGAAAGCTGCTGGTCCGAAATAGTTGTTAAAATGTTTTCGTGAACGTGATCCACACTCGGGGGGTATTCTGGTCGTGTGCGTCCTCAGAAGCGGCGTTCTTTTATCTCAGAAATATTTATAAATGCATGCCCATTTAAAGGAGAAAAAACGTCTCTCGCGTTCTCAAACGGGGGTAATCTATAAAAGAATGTTATCGGCCGCCATTATCAGGGTGTCCTCGAAAAGGAGGAAGAGCGCCGTCTCTCTCTCTCTCTCTCTCTCTCTCTCTCTCTCTCTCTCTCCACTCTCTCTCTCTCTCTCTCTCTCTCTCTCTCTCTCTCTCTCTCCTCTCCCTCTCTCTCTCTCTCTCTCTCTCTGTCTCTCTCTCTCTCTCTCTCCCCCCCCCCCGACGGTTTTAAATGTAGAGAAGACAAGAGGGGGCATACGACCATGTGACCCGTGTCAAGTGGCCGGCGGCGGTGGCTGTGGCGGGGGGGGGCGGGGGTGGGGGCCGGCTCTCCTTATCTCCGGAGGAGGAGGAGAAAGGCGACGGCTCACGGGGGGGGGCGGGCAGCGATGGCACGGCAGGCCCAGGGTCCGAGCTGGGACATGAGAGCGCCGGTCCGCGGAGTCGCCAGGGCCAGAGCGGAGCTGCTTCGCGTGGCGCGCCTGGGCGGCTCGGTGGTCCTGCGCAGAGACATGACGGAGTGGACGCTGCTGAAGAGGCTGCTGGACGCCGTGCACCAGCACTCCACCATGATCGGCCGCCTCTGGCTCACCGTCATGGTGATCTTCCGCCTGCTGGTGGTCGCCGTGGCCACCGAGGACGTGTACACGGACGAGCAGGAGCGCTTCGTCTGCGACACGCTGCAGCCGGGCTGCGCCAACGTCTGCTACGACGCCTTCGCGCCCATCTCGCAGCCGCGCTTCTGGGTCTTCCAGATCATCAGCGTGTCGACGCCCTCGCTGTGCTTCATCGTCTACACCTGGCACAACCTGTCCAAGCGCCCTGAGGAGGAGGAGGAGGAGGAGGAGGAAGAGGAGGGGGAGGGAGGGGAGCGCGTCGTCCTGAGGGAGACGGGAGAGCCCCCCTGCGCCCGGAGCTGTGACTCGGACAGCTGCTCCGTCAAGTCCCACAGACACCTGGGGCACAGCCTGGCGGACGTGCTGGAGGGCATCGTGGCTCAGAGCGCTCACAAGAGCCCCGGGGGCGGCGGCGGGGCCGAAGGGCGCGAGTCTTCCGGGAGGGCCGGGCTGGGAAGTCGGGGGTCCTGTCTAAGTACTACGTCTTCCACGTGTGTTTCCGGGCGACGCTGGAGGTGGGCTTCGTCGTCGGCCAATGGCTGCTCTTCGGGTTCCGCGTCCCCGCTCACTACGTGTGCGCATCGTCCCCCTGCCCGCAGCGGGTCAACTGCTACGTGTCGCGGCCCACGGAGAAGACGGTCTTCCTCGTCTTCATGTTCTGCGTGGGCGTGTTCTGCGTCTTCCTCAACCTGCTCGAGCTCAACCACCTGGGCTGGAAGAAGATCCGCGGGTCGGTGCGGGGCAGGCGGGGCGGGCGGGGGGGCGCGGCGTGGAGGCGATACGAGGCTCTGGAGCGGGACGGCCCCTCGCTGGCCTCCCTGACGCTGCGGGACGCCGGCAGCACCTCGTCCCTGCCCACGCTGGACCTGGTCGTGGAGCACAGGCCGGACTGGACGTGCGCGGGGAGCTGCCCCAGGGCCGGAGACGGGACGGCCAGCCAGCACCCCCGCCCAGAGGAGCGCACCCTGCCAAGAGCAAAGGCAACAAGGAGAGGGGCTCCAAACAGAGAGGTCCCGAGGTCTGGATTTAAAGGCTCTCCCGTCTTTAAACAGGGTCACTGGTGCGACTGTAACGTGCCGTTTTGCGATGGGTAAGTCTTAAATTCAGCCCACGGGAATGGGCCAGGGTCTGGGGGGAGTAAACGAGGGTGTTCTTACTCACACAGCGGGGGAAACGTCTCCTGGACGGACTTCAGCGCTGCTCTGTGTGACTTGTGGTGAATATGCAGCAGTGGAATGTGCTCGTGTTGGTTTGGTAGGGCTTGTGTACGTTAAAGAGTCGAAACCAGACAGAGACCGAAACAGCGCACGCAATAAACTCAGAAGAAATGCTCTCGACGTTTGTTCAGTATTTGCTTTTCATTTATTTACGTAATATATGTATTAATATATTCATTTACAACATCTATAAAACCATTTTGTTTTGTATAAATTACGCTGCGGGGGGGGAGGTGGAGGATTTTCATCTGCTGACAATTTCCCAGCAGCCAGACCTGTGTGGAAATGAATACTGGACTGGAGAGGGGTCACGGCACAGCTGGAACAAAGACAGGAACAACCAAACTGCAGCGTAGTAGTCGCGACGCAATTTCAACCGTGACGTGTATCCGGGATTCGATCCCTGCCGTCTGGTGGTGTTCAAAACGTAACGCGACACGCTTTGATCTCTTTGACTATTCTCTCCGCTAATAGGGTGCCTCCTCTACGTGAGCGGAGTGGATCAGCTCGCAGGGTTACAATACTGCCAGAGAAGAGCCGTGCTTCACTCCTAGGTCCTCTGAAACACTCCCTGACTTCAGCTCAGAATAAACCCTCCACTCACCTCACAGAATCCAGAATCGAGGCAGTTTCAGATCATTTGAGATCACGTTACGATTGCCTCAAGTTATCAGAATATCTGCCTCGACTCCCCCAGTGTCAATCTATTTTTTCCCCTCTTGTTTAAATTGGTCCAGCAGTAACACAAATTTAAACGTGAAATGGAAAACCAGTGTGAAATAATGTCATGGCTGTACCCAATCTTTCGTCGTGGGTAATCGGAACGTCTGGTCCGCTGCTTCAGAAAACGTGTGTCTGTACAAAAAAAATATACTGGAAAAATCACTCCGTTTTAGAACTGAACGCACATATGGCATGAAGAGTCACTTATGACATGGCTATATCACATATACGATAATCTTCCCTGGCGGTTTTCACTGGACGAACTTTACAGTGCGTTGCGTGGTTTCATCTATAAAGACAGAGGAACCGTTTGTCAGTTAAACACAGCCGGTCTGGCGACAAAGACTGGCAGCACTGGAGATAATCGCTGCTCTTTAGTTCATCAGAAGTGTGGAGATATCCGACTGAAGACTGAAGGTGGAATGTGCCTCATTAACATTTGAAATCTGTTAAAGTTTCATTCAACCAACAATATTGGACTGACGTTACATAGCGGGCAAGAAATTATCATCACATACAGTACAAGGTACAAGTCCAAGTCCATATCAATCTATATATATATATATATATATATACATACATATATGTATATATATACACACACACCATACAGATGACTTACAGCTGTGACTGATATAAATATGTGTTTCATCTCAACGAGGAAGAAAGTGCAATGTTTGTAAATGAAAAGGAAACAGAAGATATGTGCATCCATGGGAGTAAGTTCCTAAAGCTTTAGTGCAATACAAACGACATTTTAAAAAGCACTTGAAAGGCGGGTTTGTAACGCTCGCTATGACTGGGTGCATCATAATGAGTCACACCATGTAAACAGAGCGGAGGAGGGGGGGCGGCTCAGTGAGAACATTCATAGAGTTTGCGGTTAATATGCTCACAGTTTAAAAAGTGTGTTTCGGGAAACACTTAAGACCACGGCAGGTGGGGTACAAACAAGGCCGCGTCAGAGCGGAACGACAGGACGGCGAGAGGAGAACCCAAAGACCCATTTGTGTAACACCACGGTTTCTGTTCTTTGTTTTCTTCAAAAGAACAAGCAAAAAAAAAAACACTAACAAAAAAAACCCAAAAACAAATCCAAGGCATACACAAGGCGCCTATACGGCACACGTTGAATGTTCCAAAATAAATATCGAGAAGAGAAGAGTTCTCCCAGTCTGTGGTGAGTGAGTGTGTGTGTGTGTGTGTGTGTGTGTGTGTGGGGGAGAGGGGGATTAAAAAGGATGGTGGTCTCTGGACGACACAGGAATGAAATGTTTTTGGTGAAAGTGGTTTCGGGGGGGGGAGCTCCAGGTGTCTGTGTGTCTGTCTGTCTGTCTGTCTCACTGGGGCAGGGGCACGATGACGTCCACGTAGCTGATGGGGAAGAAGCCCGACTCCCCGTGAATCATGCCCTCGTACCAGTTCTCATCGATCTGGTTGGTGAGGATGATGATGTCGCCCTCCTTGAAGCCCAGCTCGCCCTCGTTCTCGGGTTCGAAGTCGTAGAGCGACCGGCAGCAGGGCTGGTCCAGGTGCACCTCCGACTCTGGAGGGAGACGACAAGCCCAGCGTCACCCACCCGCACGCAGCCCGACAACCTGACAACACTTTGACTTTTTTGGTTTATGATTTTTTCCCAGTTTTTTCTCTTAATTCAGTGGCCAATTCAACCCTCTATTTATTTTGATTCGCCCTCCCCTCACGAGCCCACCGCCCGTCCTCCGGGTCAAGCTATTAAACTTACAAAGAATCTAAGAGTAAGGCTTGTTTTGTTTTCTTATATAGAAACAGGTCTTGTTTCTCTTTTGACAATCGAAAGAAAATTATTCAGGCAACATTTTTGTCTGTACTATATGGTGATATTGTCTACATGAATGCAGCCACCGACTTCTTAAAATCATCATATCATCACTTCAGTCTCAAGTGACTACCCGTTTAAATAAAGGTTAAATAAAGGTTAAATAAATTATCCCCAAGGCCGGCAATGGTCCGCCTCCTCCAAGACGGAACTCTGCCCACCTGCCCTTCCTGCTCCTCGGCAAGCTCGAGCAGACTTTCCCTCCCCCCCTGGGGCGGACAGCCGAACGCCGCCCCTGATTGGGGCTCCCGTCCACAGCCGGGCCGACGCAGTCGGGTTTCGAACCCCGACTGCAATAGGCAGCTCACACTCGCAAAGCGCCAGTCAATGCGAGTGCGTTAGACCGCTACGCTATCCGAGGCCCCCCACTAGCCAACACATTGAGTCCATTGAAGAAAACACACTGAAAACGCACGGCTAACGGATAATATTCAATCAATCCGAAAGACACTGAATTCTTTAAAAATTCCTCGGCTCAGATGAACGTACACTTACTGAGTTTCAAACTAACTCAACATCATCTCTACATACCCGTCGATCTGGGCACAATGAAAGGAGCTGAAACGTAAGAAGCATTGAGTGCAAACGCATGAGCGCGGGAGAACATGAGTCATGGTGCAGCTGCAGGCTCTGGGCTACTCACGGTTGCCATTCGGGCTCACAGGCCATGACAGGGGCAGAGTGGTGAACTGTTCCGCTGGGTAAGATTAAAACAGGGAGATGAGGAGGGGGGTGAGACAGGCACATGGGAGCATGGATGACACTATAACACTGAGCCCTGCTGTGATCAAATCAAATCATATGTACTTGTAAAGAGCTTTTCACAAATGCATTGTCACAAAACGCTTAAAAAAAGGGAGCCCAGGCCTAGACCCCCACCCCAAAAGCAAGCCTACGGCAACAGTGGCAAGGAAAAACTCCCTTGATCGGGAGAAACCTTGGGAGGAACCAGACTAAAATGGGGGAAGCCTATCCTCTTCTGGCCGGCACAGGGTGTGTCCAAAAAAGACCGTATCATGGTCAGTCCAAAGGTGATAGGGCCAGAAACATATTATTTTACACATACACATCTGCTCACTGAAATTTGTTTTTGGATTACATTTTTTTTCAAAGGATCAAATAAACCCATTTCTACTTCTGAAGTGCAAGTGACATTGTTCGGATCATTTTTTTCTTCTTCTGGGTAGCTATACCTCCTTGTTCCCACAAGGGGGCAACATTTAGCAAAGCCATCTTAAAGCACAGCTTGTCAGGCCTTACCACAATATTTTGGCACGGTGTAACACTGAAGTAATCTGGCTGCTCGGTGAATCGTGAATCCCAAACTAAGCAGTTCAGATAAATGTAACAATACCGAACACAACAACTGCGTCCAGTGCGAATGAATCTCACCTGTGAAATGATCCTGGTGACCGGGCGTACAATCTCAGAGGCATGTTTCACAGCAATGTTAATTTGAGAAACACGAGAGCTCATTTCCACTGCAGTGCCACGACACGGACATGTGCAGATAAATCAGCGAGCGTGTCAGAGAGACAAGGGCGTCTCGGGGAACTCTCAAAGTGCTCAGGCTAAGCTTGAGGGTCAGGGCTGAACGCTGGACTCTCAAAGTGCTCAGGCTAAGCTTGAGGGTCAGGGCTGAACGCTGAACTCTCAAAGTGCTCAGGCTAAGCTTGAGGGTCAGGGCTGAAGGCTGAACTCTCAAAGTGCTCAGGCTAAGCTTGAGGGTCAGGGCTGAACGCTGAACTCTCAAAGTGCTCAGGCTAAGCTTGAGGGTCAGGGCTGAACGCTGAACTCTCACAGTGCTCAGGCTAAGCTTGAGGGTCAGGGCTGAACGCTGAACAGTAAATCTGGTGTGCGGAAAGGTCGTCGATGTTCTGAGGTACCTACTTTTTCCGTTTACAGTGTGGTTGGTCTGGATATCTGCAAGGAACAACGGACACATTAACAACGAGGGCAGCGGTCAGACACAGACGAAAAGCAACGGCAGCCTTCGCCAGCTCTCCTCGTACACACTGCACACCCTACAGAGCGGCCCGTGATTGGCTTGTGCTCGCCAGAGCCTGATAGGCCAGCAGAGCACCGCTGAAAACATACCCATAACAGTTCACTCTCCGTACCCAACTCCAATAAGGTAAACAAAATAGTCAATATAGCTAGTAAAGTCTGTACCACCACATGCCAGAACATAGCATCCCTTTATAAAATTAGGACCATCCGCAAGGCCAAACAAATCATACATGACTCCACCCACCCACTAAACAACCAGCATGCACTGCTACCCTCTGGCCAAAGGTTCAAAACTCCCCTCTGCAAAACAAACCTGAGCACGCAAATCATTCATCCCAACTAGTACCAGCTTTTTAAACAAGGACTTCAGAACATAATGACCTCACTTTAAACGTCATGTCTTATATGTTCATGTCATGTCTTTTGTATTATGTTGTGTGTGTATGTTGTGTTAGATTGTATGTGTATGTTTGTGTGTGTATGTTGTATTATGTTGTGTGTGTATGTTGTGTTAGATTGTATGTGTATGTTTGTGTGTGTATGTTGTATTATGTTGTGTGTGTATGTTGTGTTAGGTTGTATGTGTATGTTTGTGTGTGTATGTTGTATTATGTTGTGTGTGTATGTTGTGTTAGGTTGTATGTGTATGCTAATGCCTGCCTGTATTATGGCAAAACAAATTTCCCTCTGGGATAATAAGGTATTCTCTCCATCTATCTCCCCCACCCCTGGCAGGCCACACGGGTGTTAAGTTCACATGGGAATGTGTCTCCACTGCCCGTGTGAGTGGAACATCCCGTATGTCCACTGACGCTTATTGAGTCGCGTTTCAACTCTGTAACAAATTTGATTTCACTTTGCGTTCCGATGGCACACCAGACCGACGCTGGAGCCGTGCCTAAAGTCTGACAGCAGGCCGTGAAGCAGTCGTGTCAAAGTGCTACATGCACGGCTGTGAGGGAACAGAACTAATAACATAACTAATAATAATAATATGACTCCTCATTCACGTGTTCAAACCCACCTCCAACAGGAATATGAGGTTATTTTTTATTTTTTTTATTTGTTGCAGATTTTTTCCTGTTTTTCACCCAATTTGGTAGCCAATTACACCCTCTATTTTTTTCTATTTACCCTCCCACCACGAGCCCGCCGCTCGTCTCTACGAGGCAAGCTAATTCTCCGCTTCCTTCGAGACGGAATTCGCCCACCCATGTTTGACACCCTTACGTGCTTCATGGCGGACCCGAGCCGGCTCACCCTCCCCCCTCCCCCTGGGGCGGACAGCCAAACGGCGCCCCCAATTGGGGCTGACGACCAGGGCCGGTCTGGTAGAGACGGGTTTGGAACCACATCCCTGACAGGCAGCGCACACTGTATCAGACCAGCCAAGATACAGTGCGTTAGACCGCTACGCTATCCACCACCCCAGGAACATGAGCTTAACGTACTCCAGGTGACATTACTCGAGGGATAGACTGAGTGTGTACCCAGCTCCTGTGTAAATTCACACACCCTCCATCACAGTGTCAGAGATGACATCATTAGAGCCGTCTTAAGGCAGCTGGGCTCTCAGCGTGACTGACACTCTCCACAGCGCGCCTGACACATTTCTGAAGAGTTAAGGCGATAACAAAGAGGCCGTCTCTCCAAAAGCATCTCACATGGGATGGGATGTTCGGTGCAAAGAAATAAAACGATTCTGTCATGATGAGGTGACATTACAAACACAATGGCATGGATAAAACATGCACGGAGCTCAAAGGGAGACATCGCGGGTGTGAGCGCACTTTAGCTTCCCTACGGACAGACAGACAGACAGACAGACAGACAGACAGACAGACAGACAGGGTACCTGAGGATTTGAACGACGAGCTGTACGAGAGGCCGTTGTGCTGGGGGTTGTCGATGGTCTCTAAGCTGCTCATGATGGACTTTGGCTTGAACTCCCTCTTTGGCCTGTTGCTTGCTGTGGTTATCCTGGGGGGCGAGAGAAAGAGACGATTAGCCGAAAACCTGCGATGAGCGACGACTGTCAGAGCCTACAGCGCACCCTGGAGCTGAGGGCATTCAGGTCCTTTAACACCACAAGACTCTCTAATGCTGTGTGCAGGCAGGACCACTCCACTGCCCTTTCTTTATTTCTTTATTTGTTTCGGATTCCTTCCCGTTTTTCTCCCAATTTAGTGGCCAATTACACCTTCTATTTGTTTTGATTTACCCTCCCCACATGAACTTGCCACCCGTCTCTACGAGGCAAGCTAATTCTCAGAGGGCAGTGAACTCCGCTTCCTTCGAGACGGAATTCGCCCACCCACGTTCTGGAGACACTCTTACGCGCTTCTCAGCGAGTTTGTGCCGGCTCACCCCCCCACCTTCCTCCCCCTGGGGTGGACAGCCAAACGCCGCCCCCCGATCAGGGCTCCCCACCAGGGCCAGTCTGGCACAGTCGGGGTTCGCGACCGTGATAGGCAGCTCACACTCGTAAAGGACCAGCCAAAGTGGGTGCGTTAGACCGCTACGCTATCGGAGGCCCCTCCACTGCGCTCTCCAGGTGTGCACTCACCTGCTCTGTAACTTGCTGTTCAGCTCCTCCAGGATTTCTGAGGACTGGCGGTGGAAGTCTAGCGCCGCCTCGATCAGGGCGGCCAGCTGGCTCACCTGCTCCACCTGCAGTAACACACAACGGGCGTCAGGGCGATGAGCTTTATCCACACGGGCAGGGGGATATTACCCAAATCGTCCTTCTGTTCTACACTTGAGCAACGACCTGCACTGTTTCAGCTCACCTTCAGCTGTGCAAATGTGAAAAACTATCTTTAAAAAATGTATATATATTTTTAAAGAATTTGTTTCTGATTTTATCCCATTTTCTCCCAATTTAGTAGCCAGTTATACCCTCTCTTTTCAAGTCAATCCCCCCCTCGTATTGTGAGTTCGCTGCCGTAGCCCTGAGACCGGTAGTGACAAAGGCGATGCACTGCCTCCTCCGAGACGGTACTCGCCAAGCTGTCGACTGTAACTCCGGTACACAAAGAGCCACTATTATACGCAGCGAACTGATGTTGGCTTCCTTCCCCCCTCCCTGGGGGGGACAGCCAATTGCCGCCCCCTAGTGGCACTCCCAGCCAGAGCCGAAAAAACTATCATTTTTAAATTCCTAAAAGGGATTAACAAAGTGAACTATCAAAGATTTTTAAAGATAAATTTAAATCAGTTAGCAGAGCAAGAGGCCACAGGTGAAAATGAGTTAACATTTTGCCCTTTGTTACGCTGCAACACGCGAATGTTTGGCGTCACAACACGCTGATATTCATAGGCTATATTTTCACGAGTATTTGAAAACAAGCCGAAATAAAATTAATATCAGCATAGACTGTTGCTGGCAGATTGCAAGCGTAAACACAGACAAGATGTAAAAAAATAAAAAACAAGCGAAATAAAATCATTACATGACTGTTGCTGGCAGATTGCAAGCGAAACACAGACATACGATATATTTTATAACATTTTACGCTGTTTGAAAAGTATTTTGTGTGCCTATTGCAATTTGTTACATTGCGACATGCGGAATATGTAGTCACAAGGCGCGGAATTATATATTTTCACGAGTATTTGAAAATATACTTGAATATAATTGTTGCTGGCAGATTGCAAGCGAAAACACAGACATACGATATATTTTATAACATTTTAGGCTGTTTGAAAAGTATTTTCTGTGCCTATTGCAATTTGTTACATTATGACATGCGGAATATGTAAATACAAGACGCGAATTTATATATATTTTCAACGAGTACTTGAAACAAGCGAAATAAAATAAAATATCAGCATAGACTGTCCTCTTCAGTTTGTGTTGTTTATGCCGGCGTTTTCACACATGGCCCGGACGTACCTCCCGAAATTAGCACCTCGTTAACATGTCAATAGAAGGGGGACGTTAATAAAAGGTAAAAACAGAGTAAAAAAGCAAGGTTTACTTTTGGTCTAATTAAGCTAATTTTAAAATCCCATTTGATTTGCCAGTGCTCAAATCGAAAGTCGCATTCTAAGGTTTCGTCATCGTTTTTGCCGCGTGTGTATGATAAAATATCGCTGGGGAAATAGTAATATACTTTAATTGTTGTTGATCGGGCGTCGATCCAGCCGAAATTAGGGGTTAAAGGCAAATTCCGCACGGATATTAGGATGCTTTTCTTTACAGTTGTCAATGCCTGGAACAGCTTGCCAGGTCGGGTAGTAGAGGCAGAAAACACTTAATATTCATGTCCAGGCTAGATGGTACTAGATACTCTTAGATTAGGACATGACCAGTCTAGATGGGCTGAATGTAATTCTCGTCATTATGTATTCTTATGTTCTTATAACAAGGTCTCTGTTAAGAAAATGAAGAATGTAGTGTTGTGTTCCCAGACGACATGAAACACAGAGGCATTATCAGAGTAGAATAGTCCGGATAAAAACACAAAGACATAGACGTGCTGGAGGACGGGAGAGGAGAACTAGAGCTCGCAAATCTCATAAAACACAGCTTCAGCGACGTGCTGGCCTTGGCCTGCTTTGTAGCGTGTGGAGCGCCTTTATGGCTGGGGAGGTGAAGGTGTGGCTAAGGAGACGGATTCATGGGAGCAACGCAGAAGAAAACATTGCTGTGCTCTCACCGTTGTTTCTGGAAAATATGTGAGAAGATACAGATAAAAATGTAAAACATATATTAGCCCTTGTGTTGTTCAAGTGGCGTGGTGACGAATGATGAGTTTTAGACAGTACAGCATCGAGTGGTTATTCATTTACTCTGTTGACAAATGCACTTTCTGTCACTTGATAAAAGCTTGCTATGGATTGTATTGTATATATTTTATTTGTATTTTTGTATTTTTTTAAACATTTTCCTGTTTTTCTCCAAATTACTTAATTACACCCTCTATTTATTTCAATTTACCCTCCCCTACACTAAATCGCCAGTCTGCCTACGAGGCGTTAATTCCTTTGACGGCAGCAAACTCCACTTCCTTCGAGAAGGAATTCGCCACCCACGTTCTGAGACACTCTTACGCGCTTCTCAGCGAGTTTGTGCCAGGTTTTCCCCCACCTTCCTCCTGGGGTGGACAGACAAACGCGACCCCCGATCAGGGCTCCCACCAGGGCCAGTCTGGCACAGTCGGGGTTCGCGACCGTGATAGGCAGCTCACACTCGTAAAGGACCAGCCAAAGTGGGTGCGTTAGACCGCTACGCTGCTCGAGGCCCCTCCACTGCGCTCTCCAGGTGTGCACTCTGCTCTGTAACTTGCTGTTCAGCTCCTCCAGGATTTCTGAGGACTGGCGGTGGAAGTCTAGCGCCGCCTCGATCAGGGCGGCCAGCTGGCTCACCTGCTCCACCTGCAGTAACACACAACGGGCGTCAGGGCGATGAGCTTTATCCACACGGGCAGGGGGATATTACCCAAATCGTCCTTCTGTTCTACACTTGAGCAACGACCTGCACTGTTTCAGCTCACCTTCAGCTGTGCAAATGTGAAAAAACTATCTTTTAAAAAATGTATATATATTTTTAAAGAATTTGTTTCTGATTTTATCCCATTTTCTCCCAATTTAGTAGCCAGTTATACCCTCTCTTTTCAAGTCAATCCCCCCCTCGTATTGTGAGTTCGCTGCCGTAGCCCTGAGACCGGTAGTGACAAAGGCGATGCACTGCCTCCTCCGAGACGGTACTCGCCAAGCTGTCGACTGTAACTCCGGTACACAAAGAGCCACTATTATACGCAGCGAACTGATGTTGGCTTCCTTCCCCCCTCCCTGGGGGGGACAGCCAATTGCCGCCCCCTAGTGGCACTCCCAGCCAGAGCCGAAAACTATCATTTTAAATTCCTAAAAGGGATTAACAAAGTGAACTATCAAAGATTTTTAAAGATAAATTAGATTAGATAAAGATAGATTAAATCAGTTAGCAGAGCAAGAGGCCTCAGGTGAAAATGAGTTAACCCTGAGGTCCGTGCTAAGCTTTTAATGTTTTTAGATTTTGGCATGGTCTGACATTTATCTCACTTTATCAATTTAACCACACTTACCCAAAGTGTTTGATATTTTTATTTGAAGGACAATCACAGCTACATTTGTATGCCATCAATAGTTTGGTCAGTATCATATGCAGCTTGTAAATAGATCTACAAACACACAAGTTAAAATAGTAAATTTTTCTGCTGTCACAAAAGATGTGAAAGCACACACTAAAACTATAGTGACGAATTGTTTTGCCAATGTGCGTTTGTTCACCAAGGTCTTGGTTATGTAAGGGTGTGAAAATAGTTTAGCACATCTGAGATCTAAATAGCTAAAACCTGTTTTTATCAGAACTGGTCACATTTATTTCAGGCTGTGGGAGGGCTAAATGCTAAATACCTGAATATTCATTTTTGCTCTTTGTTACGCTGCAAACACGCGAATGTTTGGCGTCACAACACGCGATATTCATAGGCTATATTTTCACAGTATTTGAAAACAAGCGAAATAAAATTAATATCAGCATAGACTGTTGCTGGCAGATTGCAAGCGTAAACACAGACAAGATGTAAAAAAATAAAAAATGTTAAATAAAATCAATAGCATAGACTGTTGCTGGCAGATTGCAAGCGTAAACACAGACATACGATATATTTTATAACATTTTACGCTGTTTGAAAAGTATTTTGTGTGCCTATTGCAATTTGTTACATTGCGACATGCGGAATATGTAGTCACAAGGCGCGAATTCATATATTTCACGAGTATTTGAAAATATACTCGTGAATATACTGTTGCTGGCAGATTGCAAGCGTAAACACAGACATACGATATATTTTATAACATTTTAGGCTGTTTGAAAAGTATTTTCTGTGCCTGTTGCAATTTGTTACATTGCGACATGCGGAATATGTAGTCACAAGACGCGGAATTTATATATATTTTCACGAGTATTTGAAAACAAGCGAAATAAAATAAATATCAGCATAGACTGTCCTCTTCAGTTTGTGTTGTTTATGCCGCGTTTTCACATGGCCCGACGACCTCCCGAAATTAGCACCTCGTTAACATGTCAATAGAAGGGGACGTTACTAAAAGGTAAAAAACAGAGTAAAAAGCAGGTTTACTTTTGGTCTAATTAAGCTAATTTTAAAATCCCATTTGATTTGCCAGTGCTCAAATCGGAAAGTCGCGATTCTAAGGTTTCTGTCAATGTTTTTGCCGCGTGTGTATGATAAAATATCGCGGGTTAGAAAGTTAAAGGCAAATTCCGCACGGATATTAGGATGCTTTTCTTTACAGTTGTCAATGCCTGGAACAGCTTGCCAGGTCGGGTAGTAGAGGCAGAAACACTTGGGCTATTCATGTCCAGGCTAGATGCAGTACTAGATACTCTTTAGATTAGGACATGACCAGTCTAGATGGGCTGAATGTAATTCTCGTCATTATGTATTCTTATGTTCTTATAACAAGGTCTCTGTTAAGAAAATGAAGAATGTAGTGTGTTGTGTTCCCAGATGACATGGAAACACAGAGGCATTATCAGAGTAGAATAGTCCGGATAAAAACACAAAGACGTAGACGTGCTGGAGGACGGGAGAGGAGGAGAACTAGAGCTCGTAAATCTCATAAACACAGCTTCAGCGACGTGCTGGCCTTGGCCTGCTTTGTAAGCGTGTGGAGCGGCCTTTGTGTGGCTGGGGAGGGTGAAGGTGTGGCTAAGGAGACGGATTCATGGGAGCAACGCAGAAGAAAACATTGCTGTGCTCTCACTGTTGTTTCTGGAAAATATGTGAGAAGATACAGATAAAAATGTAAAACATATATTAGCCCTTGTGTTGTTCAAGTGGCGTAATTGACGAATGATGAGTTTTAGACAGTACAGCATCGAGTGGTTATTCATTTTACTCGAGCCGAATGCACTTTCTGTCACTTTGGATAAAAGCTTCTGCTAAGTGATTGTATTGTATATATTTGTATTTGTATTTGTATTTAAAAAAAATAAAAATCCTGTTTGTCTCCCAAATTAGCCAATTACACCCTCTATTTATTTCAATTTACCCTCCCCACACTAACTCGCTGCCCGTCTCTATGAGGCAAGCTAATTCTTTGACGGCAGCAAACTCCACTTCCTTCGAGAAGGAATTCGCTCACCCACGTTCTGGAGACACCCTTACATGCTTCTCAGCAAGTTCAGGACAGGTTTTCCCTCCCCCTTCCCCCTTGGGCCAACAGACAATCGCGACCAGCCGATCAGGACTCCCCACCACGGCCGGTCTGGTACAGTCAGGTTTTGAACCGCGACCGTGATAGGCAGCTCACACTCGTAAAGGACCAGCCAATATGGGTGCGTTAGACTGCTACGCTATCAGAGGCCCCCATATATATTAGAATTTTGATAGAACAAAAGAACATAAGCAGAACAAAAGAATGCTGAAAACAACTATAGCCATTCCTCCCACATATGCTCACGTAGGCTTAATTTTGCCAAGAGAGTATCCAGCACTGCGTCCATCCTGGTCTCAAACACCCCACGGATCTCTGCGCTTACTACATGACCTGGCAAGCTGAACCACACACTGGCAACTGTGCGTGTGAACACAACGCTTCCCGTTATCAGTGTGAATTCTGACCCCGGGTCCTGCTGGACTTGTACACCTTGTAAGGCTCAAACGGCAGTGTAGTGTAATGGTTAGGGAACTGGACTGGTAGCTCAGAGGTTGCTGGTTCGATTCCCAGGTGGGGCACTGCCGTTGTACCCTTGAGCTAAAGGCACTTAACCTGAATTGCTTCAGTTAAAATATCCAGCTGTGTAAATGGATTGTATGTAAAGAGATGTAAACTGTGTAAGTCGCTCTGGGTAAGAGCGTCTGCTAAATGCCCTAAATGTAAAAAGTAAAAATGTACACAAAAACAGACTCAGACTTACGTCGTTCTCCAGGAAGTTGAACATGCTCCTCTCCGCCAGCTCTTTGGACTCCTCGAACTTCTCCACCGCCTGCTTGATCTCCTCGTCCGGGATCTTGCCCTGTCGCTTCTTCTTGTAGTCGAAGTCTAGCCGACGCCCCTCCAGCTTCTTTAAATGGTGCTGCAGAGAGACAGAGGCGAGCGTTCCCATTGGACGAGGCGGGCCTGCATTCATTACCCCACGACAGGGTTTCTATACGGAGCAGCGCACTTCAATTCATCTATCGGTTCATCCCCGTTTCCTGTTCATCTCAAATTATTCGCATTGGTGGTTCTGTGTGGCTCAGTAGGTAGAGTAGGTAGAGCGTGGTTCTGTGTGGCTCAGTAGGTAGATGGTTCTGTGTGGCTCAGTGGTATCTGGTTCTGTGTGTCTCAGTAGGTAGAGTGTGGTTCTGTGTGTCTCAGAGGTAGAGTGTGGTTCTGTGTGGCTCAGTAGGTGGTTCTGTGTGACTCAGTAGGTAGTGGTTCTGTGTGGCTCAGTAGGTAGAGCGTGGTTCTGTGTGGCTCAGTGGGTAGGCTCAGCGTGGTTCTGTGTGGCGTGGTTCTGTGTGGCTCAGTAGGTGGAGCGTGGTTCTGTGTGGCTCAGTAGGTAGAGCGTGGTTCTGTGTGGCTCAGGGTACTCAGAGGTACGGGTTCTGCTGACAATGCTCAGTAGGTTGGTTCTGGGTTCAAGAGTTTCCCACTCAGTGGAACCTGTGTGGCTCATAGGTAGAGCACGGCGCTGAAAAATGTGTGTATTCACTGGAACTGTTGAAAAATGTATGTATTCACTACTGGTCACTAAAAAGTTGGTTCTGTGCGGCTCAGTAGGTAGAGCATTTAGCTTCTGCTAAATGGCATATACGGTGTAAAATACGGTGGGTTAGACCGCTACACCCGCCTACTGTGTTCTTTAACACGGCATCTCATGCATGACACACTTTACACACCAAAAAGGCTCCGGTCCACACCCACATCAGCTACTCTAGTGGGCAAACTAAACCAGCTCCTGACAGCAGTGGTGTGGTATAATGGTTAGGGAACCCAGCTTGTAACACAAAGGATGCAGGTTCGATTCCCAGTTGAGGCACTGCTGGTGAATTACTTCAGTAAAATATCCAGCTGTATAAATGGATTGTATGTAAAGAAATGTAAACTGTGTAAGTCGCTCTGGATAAGAGCTTCTGCTAAATGCCTCAAATGTAAATGTAACCTTTTCAAACAATTTGCATAATATCCTTCTGTAATTATACACTGTGCATAAAAAAAAGGTTATCTGGTTGCATAAGAGGTAAAAAATAAATAAACGTTCAGGAAATAACAGAATGAAAGAGAGAAAGGATTCCTCTGGCCGTCGCGTGGGAGAAACGGCTCATCCAGTCTGTAATTATTTCTCAAACTAACAGCAGTAATGCCCACCCCGATCTCAAAGTAACAGCAGTAATGCTCACCCTGATCTCAAAGTAACAGCAGTAATGCTCACCCTGATCTCAAAGTAACAGCAGTAATGCTCACCCTGATCTCAAAGTAACAGCGATTCTCACCCTGATATCAAAGTAACAGCAGTAATGCTCACCCCGATCTCAAAGTAACAGCAGTAATGCTCACCCCTGATCTCAAAGTAACAGCAATAATGCTCACCTCAAAGTAACAGCAGTGATCTCAAAGTAACAGCAGTAATGCCACCCTGACTCAAAGATCTCAAAGTAACAGCAGATTGCTCACCCTGATCTCAAAGTAACAGCAGTAATGCTCACCCTGATCTCAAAGTAACAGCAGTAATGCTCACCCCGATCTCCTTCAAGTCTTTGTCCTGCAGTGTCTGCAGCGGGTCGATGAAGTTCTGCTTCACGCCGATGTCCAGCGAGTCCTTCACGTCCGCCATCTGTCTCATGGCTTCGCCGATGTCGACCAGCGCGGACCCTGGACGGATTTCGGGAGATCGAGCGGCTTTTTCAGAGCAGGTCATTACGTACCATCTCAACAACGCACACAGCCCCTCTCTAGAGATCTCCGTCCGCTCCACTTGCCACACGACAAAACATAAATAAATAAACTACAATATTGAGCCGTTCCCTGGGTCAAATTGCTCGGTTAAATCCGTTGTGGGGAGAATAGGATCTGTAGAGCTCATGCAGCACACACACGTCAAATAAAACATCTCCGCTCGGAAGGGCGTTTGTTGTTGGTGACGTTTTCCAAATATAGGACTCTGAAGCACATGCATGCGCACACTCAGGGGTTAGGCACAGGTGTCAAACTCATTCCACCGAGGGCCGAGTGTGTGCAGGTTTTTGTTGCAACCAATGCGCTACACCAGGTGATTTCACTAATTAGCTCACTTCTTCAACTAAGGAGGGAACCTAATTGAAATCACCTGGATGTAATGCATTGGTTACAACAAAACCTGCATACACTCGGCCCTCGATGGAATGAGTTTGACACCCCTGGGTTTGGGTGTTGAGATGGAGGAATCGATTAGCCACCAGGTGTCACTAGAGTGCAGTTGAGAATTCCGGCACCCTGGTGCCTGATGCCTGAGCGCTGCCGGTCAGGGAGTGTGCGCGTAGCGACAGCGTTAGCGGGAGGACTGTGGGGAGGGGTCGCCCTGGTCGCCGGGGGAAACTCACCGAACGTGGACTCGTCTCCCAGCTCGCGGCCGTAGCGGAGCATGCAGTCGCCTAGCAACCCCTCTGGCTGGGGGTATCCCGTGGTCTTCACCTGCCCCCGGATTTTGGACACCGTGTTGAGCATGCCCAGTTTGGCTCTGGACGCTGCGGGCCGATCACAGATGGAGCGTTAAGTGTGACGTGATGCGAACGTGTCGAGACACAGAGCAGCTATACATGGTTCCTCTGGTTCCTCCCCCTATAGGTTAACGCTCCTCCCAATATGTCTAGCAATATGCCAGGCCCCTCCCTTTACATTACATTACATTACAGGCCAGGCCTCTTATCCAGAGCGACGTATGTTAACCGTAGTCAAGAACAGTTTACCACCTTGGGAAGTACAGTTCCTCCCAATAGTTAAACCAGGCTGTAGCCAAAGGTAGCAATAAAGCAATCAATGGTAATGCCTAAGCCTAATATAATACATAAACAAGTAGACTTAGCTCCTCCCAATATGCCAGGCCCCTATAGGTTACTGCTCAGCTCCTCCCAATATGCCAGGCCCCTATAGGTTACTGCTTAGCATCCTCCCAATACGCCAGGCCCCTATAGGTTAAGGCTGTCGTCAGAGAGAGATACGCCTTTCCTCCGATCGGTGCCATCTCTCCTGTAGTACTGCGTGGCCTGTGGTGTGTAAAATAGTCACAGCCTCAGGGTCAGTGTGTGTTGCTCACACAAGGCGTGGGTGGCACAGTGATGGCTTGAGAAGCACAAGGGGAAACTCCGAATTGGGTTGGAAAAAATATAATATTTTAAAAATATCAGTCGTCTATCTAAAAATAACAACTAAACGTGCTCGTTTATTCACAGCTTGAGGTTAATTTGACATTTTCTTACAAAAAAGCGAACAAGTGTTTCAAAATGGGCCACAGGAAAGTGTTAGAACAGACACAACATAAACACCCACAACTACGCGGATTTAAACGGGTTTGATTTTCGTACTGCGCCAACCAAGGGTCTCCTTTTCAGGAGAGAAATGAAGCGACTGTCACACACGAAGGGACTCTCACACGGAGAGCAGATCAAACGGCACAAACCCAGCCATTAAAATGTCAGCCTTCTTAATTAAGTTCAGGATATGGCCTCTGCCATGTGATGAATATTACATTACTTGAAGAACACCAAACTGAAAGCTTAAAACTTAACATCGGACAATGACTTGCCATGAAATGCTCCTGTTTTGAATTAACTAACGCTTTTTTAGTCCATTCTGTCCTCTCCCTCTTTTTCATTCTTGTGTGTTTTTACAATCTTGCTTTTATGTATGCCTTTCTATGTGATGTTATCTAATGTGGTGCCTTCCTGACCCGGGCTCACTTGAAAAGGGGATGCCAATCTCAATGTGCTACCCAGGTTAAATAAAGGATAAATAAAAAATAGCATAGCGTCTGTTTTAATACCATACCCGGGTTTGGTTGGAGGTATTCTGTGGTTTTGGACAGGATGTCGAGAACAGATTTGTTGGTGACATCAATTTTCTGTAATAAAATTAACACGTCAGAATCAAACAGCAGGCAATTTAGCTATCAACACTGACATTAAACACAATGTTTCGTTTTTTTTTTTCTCCTCTCCTTCAAAGGAAAACATTATTATCCCCTTGAAGGAACATTATCTTTGAGGAACAACATGACCAGGCAGATTAATTCTCCGGTGGTGACGGAAGAGATTTAGGGCCACTCATTAACCCTTACAGTCAGACTGTGATGTTTACTCTAGAATTTACCTCGCCCCAATTCAAAGTACATTTGAATAAAGTTATGATGGTCCAGCCACTGGGATACAGTTATGACTGGAATGCAGGTGAGATTTAAGGTAAACTCACCCTTTCCATTTCAATAAAGTCTTCATCCAGCTTCGTCCCTTCTGCCCCACTTATCTTCTCACTCAATAGCTGTGGCAGAGAGAGAGAGAGAGAGAGAGAGAAAGAGAGAGAGCAACTGTGACAAATACAAGGACATTGTTATGTCTGTAATTGTAAATGTGTGCTTTGGAAATATGAGTCATCTTGTCATGCCAATAAAGTCATTTGAATTGAATTGAATTGAATTGAATTGAGAGAGAGAGCGAGAGTGGAGAGAGAGAGAGAGAGGGGAGAAAGAGGGAGAGAGAGATCAGAGAGAGAGACAGAGAGGGAGAGAGTATGTATTTTTATTTTTTTTATTTTTTTGTTTCTGATTCTATCCCATTTTCTCCCAATTTGGTAGCCAATTAGACCCGCTATTTTTACGTCAATCCCCCCCTAGTAATGTGAGTTTGCTGCCGTAGTCCTGTGACCGGTAGTGACGGCCGAGTGACGCCTCTTACGAGACGGCACCCGCAGGCCGTCGACTGTAACCCGGTACTACAGGGCCACTATACGCAGCGAACGTCACGCTCCCCTCCCCCCTCCCTGGGGCGGACAGCCAATCGCCGCCCCCTGGTGGCACTCCCGGCCAGAGCCGACACTTGGCGAGACGGGGAATTGAACCCCGGGAGAGTATGTATTTTAATTAGTATGTATTGTATAGAGTATGTATTTTAATGCTTCAGCAACAGAAGTTCACTTGTCATGCAAATAAAGCCAATTTGAATTTGAATTTGAGAGAGGGAGAGATAGGGGAAGAGAGGGGGAGACAGAGAGAGAGAGAGAGAGAGAGAGAGAGAGAGAGAGACATCAAGGGAGTAAAGTGTAAAACTCTCCTGGTAATGGCTCTGGGTTCGCTCTGTGAGGGGTGATAAACGATAAGGGGGAGCTCATCGCCCCGCTCCGCCCCCCCCCCCGCTGCGCTCTGGCTGAGGTGAGCCTTGCGAGACCCGCTGTAACCTCCTGGAACAAACCAGGTTCTGCTCGTTCCTCGTGAGGAAGGGGGGCAGCCAAACGAGAGTGCTTGGGGTGATTATTTGGGGCGCAGGGATGTGCTTGGCTCTATGAAAGGCCGTTTTGATTTCTCCAGTGAACGGATTGATGGCCATTCCCCCCGGCACCTCTGTACACAGTGTGATAATATCAAAGTGATTAAGCGTGTGATAAGTCCTGAAGGCGCGTTAAAGAGATAATAATGATAATAATAATAATAATAATAATAATATGTTCATTGTGAATAATTTGAGGGCCACGGGTAGCGTAGTAGTCTAACGCACTCCGCCGGGAGTGCGAACTGCCTACTGTATTCATGGTTTGACTGTGTCAGTCCGACTCTGGCCGGGAGCCCCGATCGGGGGCTGCGTTTGGCTGTCCGCCCCAGGGGGAGCGGGGGGAAGTCGGCACGAGCTCGACGAGGAGCAGTAGGGCGTTCCTAAAGAGCACGAGGGTGAAGTTCTGTCTCGGAGGAAGGGGATCATTGCCCAGCCTCAGGGGTATTAGCTTGACCCGGAAGACGGGGAGGGAGGGCGATATGAAATAATTAGAGGGTTGAATTGGCTACTAAATTGGGAGAAAAACTGTGAAAAATTAGAAACAGATAAAAACATTATTATTATTTTTTTTTAAGTTACATTTGAAGCACCTTTCTTGGGACCCAAGGACATTGTACAGTATAAAAAGGGTAAGTAAAAAAAGAAATTGTCAAAATGGACGCCATATGGACAGATATATTGGGGGAACCTCCTGAATTCTTAATGCCACAGCAAGATACGTGAGTGCACGCCTTGTGACTGTTTCAGTACGTACAGACACGCACATCTCAGAGACCACTGGAATAACAAAAAGACCTTCGCATTCACATCTCCTCACACTACCAATGACACCTGTACAGTATAGACGCAGGCAGGTCTTTTCAAAGGCACCACTGGTGTGATAAATTTAGATATGTGTGACACTTGTGTCCTCGAGGTGAGAGCTCACGTCTCATTAGCGGTGACAGGGGGCTGGTGCCAACAACAGGCCCCACATCGATTCCCTATAAACGACTGAATCTCTGCGTGTTGCCAATGAAAGCCTGTTATCCATTATTAAAAGGATTCAGGTGTAAAAATAGCACTGGGGCTAGGTGCTAGACAGAACTGTGCAATTGATTACAGAGAAGCATGGTGCCTATTTCAGAATAGCTCAAAGCTGGGGGCCTCGGATAGCGTAGCGGTCTAATGCACTCGCACTGACCTGCACTTTGCGAGTGTGAGCTGCCTATTGCGGTCATGGTTCGAAACCAGACCAGTCCTGGCCGGGAGCCCCGATCGGGGGCGGCGTTTGCCTGTCCGCTCCAGGGGAAGGGGGGAAGGGTGAGCCGGCACGAACTCACTGAGAAGCGTGAAAGGGTGTCTCTAGAGAGTAGGTGGGCGAGTTCCGCCTCGGAGGAGACGGATCATCGCCAGCCTTGGAGAATTGGCTTGACCCAATGGTTCTGTGTGGCTCAGTAGGTAGAGTGTGGTTCTGTGTGGCTCAGTAGGTAGAGCGTGGTTCTGTGTGTCTCAGTAGGTAGAACATGGTTCTGTGTGGCTCAGTAGGTAGAGCGTGGTTCTGTGTGTATTATATATATTAAATATATGATGTATATGATATTTTTAAATATAATATAAATAAATATATATTTATAACTAAATATATATAATATACCTAAATATGAAACGCAAACGAGAAATTGTTTGCTTTTTTCAATGTTATAATCATTTTAAGTATTGAGTTTAATATAATTATAACATTAATATCATATTAAACATTGAGTCTTTCTTCTTGGTTGTGTAACAAAAATTCACTTTTTCTGAGGTGAGACACTCAAACAGTATCAACATCCTATCTGCTGACTAGGCAGAAACGTACTGACTAGACATTTTCTTACAACCGTCTTAATCTACCTGGAAGAAAAATAAAAGTATTTAGTTCCTTCTCTTACAAAGTGCTGTGGTGTATTTTTACGTTACTAAAATAGACCAGTTATGGGATGGGTCCACAATTTGGAAATGTCTCTTTGGATCCGCAAATTCTGGTTTTCCTAGCATTCCACTGCCAACTTCTGGTCTTAATTATTTAATTAATCACCTGCCCTTCAATCATTTACGTTCTATAGACCAGGGGTGGGCATGGACATTTTTTCAGCCAACTTCTGGTCTTATTTTTAATTAGCTCATTTCGTGATAATTTTAGCCCATGAAATGGCAGCTGAAGACTGTTCTTGTGTTCCCATATGAAACATGGTACTGTGGTCTAATCTACAAGTGAACCAGCATTGGTGTATCCAACTAATTAGCTAATTGAGCCACAGGGGTAATTGGTAGAAACAAAACCTGCACACACACCGGCCCTCCAGGACCGGAATTGCCCACCCCTGACATAGACGCCCACAGCAGACTCTCTATAGTCTGTGGTACTACAGAATGCAAACTCTGTAGTTCTGCTCTCCCCTTCACCGTCTACCAAGAGCACTCCCCCAAATAAGAGTCATGTTGTCCCCCTCAAGCGGATTCCCCCAAATAACTAGACGTGCAGCCAATCTCCCAAATCACACGACAGAAAATGTGATTTTAGTGCAAAAGGACAGAAGGGGGCTCCACACCCCCACTGCCAGGGGCAGGTGTCTGACTGCACAGACCACCGCGCTCAGACGCCATTTTGGCTCAGAGATCTGCGACGCACCACCATTTACACAGGGTTCACCACCACTCACTGCCAGCAAACTGATCTGCAGATGAGGACGGGAACTTTGGGGCGAATCTGTGGCTGCAGTCTTACCGCAGTGACCACGCAAACCTGAGGCAGCTCAGCCACAACAACTTGGCCAGACAGTCTGCCAGCTCTTTGCCCTGATGCTGCCACAGGACTAATGGGGCGTGCGAGAATGTGACCCTGTGGCAGAGCTATGGAAAGCCCACCAGAACCGTTTCACAGGAAAGCCTGCGATTTGGGTCTACGAGGGCTAAGGAGAAGGAAACCAACACGAATGGCGTTATTCTGGTGGCAAGGCCCATAAAGCTGAGTTACCCCCCCACACTTCCAACAGACTGCACTGGGGCGTGGCTGTACTGGCAAAAAAAGTGTAGAACCACGTAAAATGAACCATGTAAGATGGTTATGGAGAGATGGCCTCTTTGTTTTAGCCTTAACTCTTCAGAAATATGTCAGGCGCGATGCGTTAAAGTGTCAATCACGCTGAGAGCCCAGCTGCCTTAAGACAGCTCTAATGATGTCATCTCTGAAGCCCCGATCGGGGGCGGCGTTTGCCTGTCCGCTCCAGGGGAGGGGAAGGGTGAGCCGGCACGAACTCACTGAGAAGCGTGAAAGGGTGTCTCTAGAGAGTAGGTGGGCGAGTTCCGCCTCGGAGGAGGCGGATCATCGCCAGCCTTGGAGAATTGGCTTGACCCAATGGTTCTGTGTGGCTCAGTAGGTAGAGTGTGGTTCTGTGTGGCTGTGTGGCTCAGTAGGTAGAGCGTGGTTCTGTGTGTCTCAGTAGGTAGAACATGGTTCTGTGTGGCTCAGTAGGTAGAGCGTGGTTCTGTGTGTATTATATATATTAAATATATGATGTATATGATATTTTTAAATATAATATAAATAAATATATATTTATAACTAAATATATATAATATACCTAAATATGAAACGCAAACGAGAAATTGTTTGCTTTTTTCAATGTTATAATCATTTTAAGTATTGAGTTTAATATAATTATAACATTAATATCATATTAAACATTGAGTCTTTCTTCTTGGTTGTGTAACAAAAATTCACTTTTTCTGAGGTGAGACACTGTATCAACATCCTATCTGGACTGAGACACTAGACATTTTCTTACAACCGTGTTGTCATTCGCCATCTATCAAAGCTTGGACAGAAAAAAATAAAAGCCATCCGTCATTTGGAAGGACAAGAACATGCATCACAGATTGTAACTTACTGAGAAGAATGCTGTGGTGTAGATTGATATTGTTCTCAACGTTACAAATAAAATAGTGACCATGTAATTCTGTTATGATGGATACATTTAAACCCTGTCCACAATTTGGAAATGTCTCTTTGCAAGGGCTTATCTTAATCACCTGGAAGTGTATTTACCATCAGTTCCTTAAAATGATCTTAATCACCTGGAAGTGTATTTAGTTCCTTCTCTTCAAAGTCTATTTTTACGTTCTATAGACCAGGGGTGGGCATGGAGGGCCGGATCCGTTTCTGGATTTCATGCCAACTTCTGGTCTTAATTATTTAATTAGCCCCAATCATTTACGTGATCTGACATTTTAGCGACATTTCTTGATAAGCCCATGAATGGCAGCTGAAGACTGTTCTTGTGTTCCCATATGAAACATGGTACTGTGGTCTAATCTACAAGTGAACCAGCATTGGTGTATCCAACTAATTAGCTAATTGAGCCACAGGGGTAATTGGTAGAAACAAAAACCTGCACACACACCGGCCCTCCAGGACCGGAATTGCCCACCCCTGACATAGACGCCACAGCAGACTCTCTATAGTCTGTGGTACTACAGAATGCAAACTCTGTAGTTCTGCTCTCCCCTTCACCGTCTACCAAGAGCACTCCCCCCCCAAATAAGAGTCATGTTGTCCCCCCCCTCAAGCGGATTCCCCCAAATAACTAGACGTGCAGCCAATCTCCCAAATCACACGACAGAAAATGTGATTTTAGTGCAAAAGGACAGAAGGGGGCTCCACACCCCCACTGCCAGGGGCAGGTGTCTGACTGCACAGACCACCGCGCTCAGACGCCATTTTGGCTCAGAGATCTGCGACGCACCACCATTTACACAGGGTTCACCACCACTCACTGCCAGCAAACTGATCTGCAGATGAGGACGGGAACTTTGGGGCGAATCTGTGGCTGCAGTCTTACCGCAGTGACCACGCAAACCTGAGGCAGCTCAGCCACAACAACTTGGCCAGACAGTCTGCCAGCTCTTTGCCCTGATGCTGCCACAGGACTAATGGGGCGTGCGAGAATGTGACCCTGTGGCAGAGCTATGGAAAGCCCACCAGAACCGTTTCACAGGAAAGCCTGCGATTTGGGTCTACGCAAGGCTAAGGAGAAGGAAACCAACACGAATGGCGTTATTCTGGTGGCAAGGCCCATAAAAAGCTGAGTTACCCCCCCACACTTCCAACAGACTGCACTGGGGCGTGGCTGTACTGGCAAAAAAAGTGTAGAACCACGTAAAATGAACCATGTAAGATGGTTATGGAGAGATGGCCTCTTTGTTTTAGCCTTAACTCTTCAGAAATATGTCAGGCGCGATGCGTTAAGTGTCAATCACGCTGAGAGCCCAGCTGCCTTAAGACAGCTCTAATGATGTCATCTCTGACACCGTGATGGAGGGTGTGTGAATTTACACAGGAGCTGGGTACCCCCTCAGTCTATCCTACGAGTAATGTCACCTGGAGCACGTTAAGCTCATATTCCTGGGGCGGCGGATGGCGTAGCGGTCTAACGCGCTGTATTTTGGCTGGTCCGATACGAGTGTGCGCTGCCTGTCAGGGACGCGGTTCGAAACTCGTCTCTACCAGACGGGCCCTGGTCATCAGCCCCGATCGGGGGCGGCGTTTGGCTGTACGCCCCAGGGGAAGGGGGGAGGGTGAGCCGGCTCGGGTCCGCCATGAAGCACGTAAGGGAGTCTTCAGAACGTGGGTGGGCGAATTCCGTCTCGAAGAGATTTAGCTTGCCTCGTAGAGACGAGCGGCGGACTCGTGTGGGGAGGGTAAACTGAAATAAATGGACGGTGTAATTGGCTACCAAATTGGGGGAAAAATCTGAAACAAATTTTTTAATTTTTTTATTTTTGAAACATTGAATTGTTTGGGGGGGATTGAACCAGGCCCCTCGTTCATTTAAAAACCTGTCTCCCTGACGCTCAGGGCCTCCAAACTGTAATCGTGCCGTCTGAATTCCAGCCGGCCAGTTTCAGAGCGCCGCTTCGCCTACACGCGTCGAGTTATTCCACCTCCCACCCACGCCACCGAGCCGCAGTCAGGGTTTATTAAGGCCAAACGTTCGCCTGAGAACAGGACGCCATTCTTCGGCGGCTCGGAGGAGATTAAAACACACTGCGGGCGATTGTGATGGAGAAAAGAATGCGGGCTTGTGCTTGTGCCTGTGCCAGTGAGGTCAGTGAACAGTGGCCCAGAACAACAGAAAGGTGATTTAGGACACGGTCCTGACCCTCTGCCTCGGAGTGCACTGTAAGCGTGGGCACGAGAGGTTGCCGGGCAGGATTTAAAAGCTTGGAAAAAAACACAACAACAACAACAACAACAACAAAAAACAGTATCTACCTACCCGACCATGATTCACAACAGATTGAGTTAAAAAGCTACGACAGCCTCTGTGCCTGCAGCCGTGGTGCTGACTGGAACGCAGATGAAATTAAAGCAATCTGTGCGATCCATAATTCATCATTCAAGGCGAAATTAATTTCCATTCCAACATTTGCTCGCTGCAAATTACAAGCATTCAGAGTTTGCGATTGAGAACGTGCCGTCTGCATGGATCTACACAAACAGCATTTTCCGTTTGCACCGTAAATTTTATGCATGCTCTTTGCACAGGCCGCACCACACACACCGTCTCTCCACCAACGGCGAGCGTGACCTTCGATTTCCCCGTTTCAGGCCGGGCGCTGACAGCAGTGACATAACCGCGCTCTGAAGGCTCCATTAAGCTCCATCTGAGCCGGAGGCCGCGTGCGCTGCTGCTGCAGTGAGCGGCTTCTGCACGATCGCCCACACGGCTGCGGCCTGGCTCACAGCTCCGTGCTGCTCGGTCGCAGAGTGATTAAAAGCATTTGAGGCCGGGAAACGGGAAAAATTAGAAACTACAAATAAAATTTAAAAGGAGACTCAAAACCCACCTCTTCAGACTCCACTACCACTGAATTCTGTACATCTAGCCTATTGTCATCACCACTGCCTACTTGCTCAACACTATATACCCCTGCTTACTCCATTTAATGACAAAAAGTAATAATTACAAACCTTTTCCTTCCCAGTGTTACAGGTATGGTACACAGCTGCCTACAATTATGTCTATCCCTGTTATACTGCACTGATCTTGTGCGCAAACTATGATTGTTCCTACCATGTATTAATGCACATCTTGTAAGTCGCTCTGGATAAGAGCGTCTGCTAAATGCTTAAAATCAAAAAAAGATTTTTTGTAAAAACATTCAAAAACAGCGTTTGTTTTTGTCTCTGCGTACGCTGACGGAAGAGAAGGTCCCATGCCAGTGAACCACTCTCCCCTCGCCCTGGATCGAGTCTCGTCGATGAAAAACGGCCGGCCTGCAGGCCCGGGCGGCTAACGATCGCTGCTCCGTTAATGTCGCACGAGAGCGGGGTCCATTTCACACTCGGAAGGTGTGATGCATCTTCTACGGCCGGGAATCATGGCTCACTGAGAATCTCTGTTCCAACGTCAAACATCATTTATAAGAAAATAGTCCCGGGGGCGGGCTGATTCTCCTTTAAAACGCAGCGAGTGAGAGAGTGCCTCTTTACCGACACAGTGCACTGCTGCTGGCCATTAAATATTATCGCCCTTATGAGTCATCTATCCCGCAGATGAGATCATGAGTTTCCTGCCATCGCAGGGCACCAGTTAATAAACTGATGTTCACAGTGAATCATAACGAAGGGGGAGGCCACCAATCAACTTCATTTGACTGCGTTGTAGTCAGTATTAGACTGATTAGACTTATTGGAATAAAAAACAAGACGTTTAATTATAATTGTTATTTACAAACACATAGAAGAATTATTCAAAACATATTTTTTTGAGAAATATATATATATATTCTTGTACTCTTTATGTATTTTATAATTAGTTTGCTACAGGCATAAGTGTTCGCAATCAGAGGCATTGTGTAAAACTATTTGAAATTTTGTTTGCTAATTGTGATGTCAATTACCTTGATTGTGTAACATCTGGTGAGCAGAAAAATAACAGAAAAATAACCCCTGGCACACTGTTTAAAAACATAAAATAAACACATTCCTGGTGTTAACAAGTGGGTAACCTGCATTCTGGGTGAATGGCTTTACCGTTACACCACCCGAGGCCCAAAGCACACTTTCATTGTGTACAACAGACAACGCTTCGATCCCTTAAGGCCTTCATCAGCTCTGACGGTTTCCCGCCTTTTCCCGGGAATGGAAGTGTCCGGAATCAGATTCCCGAAGGTTAATAACACCAACCCCGCTCTGAGGAGGGCATGGAGAGTTGGTTCTTTTCTCTGGTAGAGGGGAAAGAGTGCGAAAAGAGGCTCAAAATGTTAGGCCTAGGGTGGTCCAGTGGTTACAATGTTCAAAGCTGGCCACGGTGACCGGGGTTCGATTCCCCGTTGGGCCAGAGTCGGCTCCGGGGCCGGGGTGGCAATTGGCTGTCCGCCCCAGGGAGGGGGGAGGGAAGCCGACAGGACGTTCGCTGCGCACAGGAGTGGCCCTGGGGTGCCGGAGTTGCGGTCGACAGCATGACGAGTGCCACCTCGGAGGAGACAATACTTCGCCTTTGTCACTGGCAGTCACAGGGCTACGGCAGCAAACTACTACGAGGGAGGGGACTGACCTGAGAATAGCGGGGCTACCAAATTGGGAGAAAAACTGGATAAAATCGGAAACAAATTTTAAAAATTAAAACATTTAAATATTAGGCCTAAGTGTCCAACAATGAACGTAAGCAGCGTGTAAGGAGTGTATGTGGCGCTCTGACACACCTGTGACTGCACTCCACACACAGCGTCCAATCTGAGACACCTGTGAGCGCAGGTTCTTGTAAATAAGAATTTGTCCTTAATGGCTTGCCTGGTTAAATAAAGGTTAAATTTAAAAAAGAATAATAAAACTAGGCACCCATGCAGCGTGATGCAACGTGCTATAACAGACATGTTCTGTGCAATGTGCTCTGTTGAAAGGGTTACATCACATCACCGTCAGTTTGATGTGAACTTCTCCACAGTCAGAAAAAAGGAGAAGGAAGTGTCAAAATAGCGAGCTCTTCCGAGGACACGACCTGCACATCGTGAGCGGTCCTTTATCATTTAGCAGCTCGCCTCATTAAACACGGGATTATCAACAAAATGGAGCAACGCAGGAATAGACTTGAAATCAAATCTCTCCTCTGGAAAAATCGAACCGTTCAGATCGCTCAAGGGAGAGGACTAAATTCCTCGTCTGTTATTAATGGAGAGTCCCCACAGGGATTCATTAAGACCAAACACTTCCAACGGAGAGGAGACAGAGCACAGAAAGGCACAGTCCAACGGAGGCTGCGTACAGCCATGGGATTGTACCGTCAAAGGAAGTGTACGGTAACAGTACAGGAGCCGGCACAAGCTCGCCGAGAAGCGTAAAGGTGTCCCTGTACGGGAAAAACTGGCTTGCCTCTGAGGACAAGTGGTGGGCTTGTGGGGGGAGGGTAAAAATGGGAGACGTAGCTTAATTATATATATTTGTTTTACATGCGAAAGTTTCAGACAAAAATTCTGACTTGGTGCGCAAACACCTTAAGACACAGGACTCGGAATGAAGGGGAGGGTCTGAGGTGACCAATCTTCCTTCTGTGGTGACAACATGGCTGACAATTCTGGGAAACAGCATATAAGCAGAATTCTTCAACACGGCGAAATCTTTCAGGGAAACAATCAAACAAACAAACAAAGTCCTGACCACCCCCCACTGTTCCCAGTGTGGCTCGGCTCTGCTGAGAAACTGGAGAACGGGTTTCCTTTCCATATTGGCAAGATAGGTGGTGAATCAAATCTATTCTAGAGAAGTTTCGTTTTTTTTGGGTTCGGCTGGTAAACGTGGGCCAAAAGACTGTAAAGCAGTCCTACAGTGAATGCAGATGGAAACTTGTGACCACGTTGGATGCAGCCTGTTTAAAGGCCTCTACACGCTCGAAGGACAACAACATGACAGGAACACAACCAGGGCTCTGCAACATCGACGCAACCACAAAGAGGGGGTTTCAGAGGTTTCGCGTACCTATCATTGATTGGTTGTTGCGCATCATTGATTGCTGGTTAGCCAATGAAGACGGAGCTGTCATAGTTCATAGGTCACAGTTCATTGAGCTAGTAGATAACGATATAGATAGCTAGCATCATTTGTTCGACACGGTATAAAATGAACCAGCTTCAGGAAAGACTGGCTGAAGAAGTTCGAAGGTACAGAAACCTTTATGACTCATCATGCCCTGACTACAACATTTTACATTTTACATTTTAAGCATTTAGCAGATGCTTTTATCCAGAGCGACTTACAAGATGTGCATTAATACATGGTAGGAACAATCATAGTTAGCGCACGAGATCAGTGCAGTAATACAGCAATAGACATCATTGCAGGCATCTACAAAGACAGCCAAATGTCCATCAACTCTTGGAAAGAGGACACCATGTTGCATAGGCTGCGCATAGCCTTTGCAGACGTATTGTTGTTGCATTGTTGCATTGCGCGAACCGCGAAGAAGTCGCACAAGTTACGCAGAAGCACGCAGAGGCCTTTAGAAGCCACACAATCAGCTCTTTCCTTCAGTGGCGAACAAATCAATTCTGCTCATACCCATAGGCGGGTGTACTCCGCAATCAATATCCATGAGCATATAAAATATAAACTCCCCTCCTCCCCCCTCAATAAAACAGATTCTGCCCCCTCCCTCCCTCCCTCACTGCGGATGGAGCCAGGCTCTGCTGCTAGAGGTCCCGGGACAGCTCAGCTTCTGGGGCGTCCAGAGAGAACGACGCAAGCCGCGCGTGCGCGAGGAAGGATGCCAAGGCCAGGCGGTCTGCAGCATCCTGTTAGCAACCGTCTCTCTGGCCGCTTAGCAACGGGGCGGTGCTCTCTCCCCGGCCTTGCGTCGCCTAAGTTACCGGGAATCAGCTTGCCTCGTAGAGACGGGTGGCGGACTTATGTGGGGAGGGCAAATCAAAATAAATAGAGGGTGTAATTGGCCACTAAATTGGGAGAAAAACGGAAACAAAAAATGTTTAAAAAAATACTTGAAGCTGCAGGGCACCAGTCCTCTCTTTGTGCTGATGTTTTTATTAGTGTCGTGTTCTGCGCTCGCGGCAGAATAGTGTCAGATTGTCCGTCACAGATCATTTGGGAGCTTTGCCTCTGAACCTGCAAACCTGCTACCATTCCACAGTCTTTTCTTTTCTTTTATCTTTATTTGTATTTTATCTGAACCCTTGCACTTATTTGTATTTGCACTTTTTGCACTATTTTGTTTAGTATATGTATATATATATATTATTATTATTTTTATTTTTTATTTTTTTTGCTCTATGTTTTTTAACTGTGAAGCACTTTGGTACAGTCTCCAAAAAACTGTTGTAAAGTGCTATATAAATAAAGTTGACTTGACTTGACTTGTGTACAGCGGCGTATTCTGCAAACACGGACCCTCCTCCTCCCATGACGTCAAATTCAATTCACAGAGCAAAGTTGTGGCCTGTGTTATTTTTTGCTGCAGCGTTTGTAACCAGGTTCTCTAATCTATATATGCCATTTTATATACGCCATTTTAGCAGATGCTTTTATTCAAAGCGACTTACATTGAATGTATACGTTTTTCTGTATATGTGGTCCCAATGGGAATCAAACCCACCACCTAAGCCATGTCAAGGCCGTGCTCTACCTACTGAGACACACAGAACCATGCTCTACCTACTGAGACACACAGAACCACGCTCTACCTACTGAGACACACAGAACCACACTCTACCTACTGAGACACACAGAACCATGCTCTACCTACTGAGACACACAGAACCACGCTCTACCTACTGAGCAACACAGAACCACACAGAACCACGCTCTACCTACTGAGCCACACAGAACCACACTCTACCTACTAAGCCACACAGAACCACGCTCTACCTACTGAGACACACAGAACCACGCTCTACCTACTGAGACACACAGAACCACGCTCTACCTACTGAGCCACACAGAACCACACAGAACCACGCTCTACCTATTGAGCCACACAGAACCACACTCTACCTACTGAGCCACACAGAACCACGCTCTACCTACTGAGCCACACAGAACCACACAGAACCACGCTCTACCTACTGAGCCACACAGAACCACACTCTACCTACTAAGCCACACAGAACCACGCTCTACCTACTGAGACACACAGAACCACGCTCTACCTACTGAGACACACAGAACCACACTCTACCTACTGAGCCACACAGAACCACGCTCTACCTACTGAGACACACAGAACCATGCTCTACCTACCACACAGAACCACACTCTACCTACTGAGCCACACAGAACCACGCTCTAAGAATTTCTGCCCTTCTGCACACCGCCCTAACAAGCGCTTGCATTTGACACGAACATAGCAACAAGGCTCCTATTATGCTGATCTGTAATATCTGACCTAAATATCTATCAGATGTAATCGGGAAGGGGGGTGGAAACCCAACATTTATAAAAATCCACAGCCTCACAGAATCACTGCTGGTCTCATGTGGCCCAGTGTCTGTAGGATGTTACCCCATGGGAGGGCAGAACCAGCCACGCCTGGGCTCAGCTTCCAGGAGCGTACGAGACCAGCACACTGTGAAAGAACGTCAGCAGGGCCTCCCGGGTGGTCTAGCGGTTACAACGTTTGACGCTGCCCACTGCGACCAGGGTTCCATTCCACCGGCCGCGCCAGTTTGGGCTCTGGCCGGGAGTGCCACTAGGGGGCGTCAATTGGCTGTCCACCCCAGGATGGGGGGAGGGAAGCCGATGCGAGATCGCTGTGTATAGGAGTGGCCCTGTGCGCATACCGGAGTCACAGTTACGGCTTAGCAGGTTCCGGCTCGGAGGAGGCGGTGCTCCGCCGCATGTCACTGTCGGTATCGGGGCTACGGCAGTGAGCTCTCAATATGAGGGAAGGGATAATTGGAGTGAAAAATGAGGGTATAATTGGCTACTAAAACCTGGGAGAAAAACGGGGAGAAAAAAACGCAGAAAAAGAAAGTAAAAAAAATAATTTAAAAAAAGCCACTAGATCCAACTGAGCGCGTGCAAACAAACCATTAGAGAGCCGTGATAAACAAAGCGCAAGGAACTCGTTCGGCCCCAAAACAAACAAACAAACAAACAGCGGCACGCAGCATCCTCCGGCCTCGACAACCCTTCTCATATCCTCACAGGACAGGCCACAACACAGGGGTCACCGTGTTCCTACTGCAGGGAAACGTGACACCACCAATCCTGCTCTGCTCCCTAAATGTGAGTCAATCTTCACACACACGGTATACTTCATATACACTGTATATATAAATCATACACATACACACACACACACACACTCACACATATACACACACACATATACACACACTCACACATCACACACACACACGCACACACACACACACACACGCGCACATAGAGTCTGGGAAAAGCACCTGGCACAAACATTTATATAACATAAGTAATCTGTGGCTGTTACAGGCACTTAGCTCCTCCACTCTGCATCTCTGTGCCTGCCACCAGCTGGGTCCGGACAGGACAGGCCCCATGGCTCACATAAAATGGGCCCGGTGAATGAACACAATGATCCCACAAAAGAAACAAAACCACAGAACCACTTACGGGAAACCATTACTCAACATTAAAGAGGACACCGGATACAGCCGTGTTTCAGCTGATACTATCATCCCAGGTAACGTCAGGCCTGTTTACTGACTCACAAGAATGCCAAGAATGGGCCTAGTATTTATAACTAACAACGATGATTCAAGACTGTGGGTTTTCACCCCTTTGATTCACCCTCTACCTCGAGGATAAAAGCTTTTCTGCGTCCCTGATACAGTCTCCTGAAAGCTGGGTATTTTGGTATTTTTCCCCGATTGTGGAACTCTCTTCCAGCCCAGATCAGAAATGCTGAAACAATGGCCTCCCGGGTGGTGTAGCGGTTACAGCGTTCGACGCTGGCCACTGCGACCGGGGGTTCCATTCCACCGGCCGTGCCAGAGTCGGCTCTGGCCGGGAGTGCCACTAGGGGGCGGCAATTGGCTGTCCGCCCCAGGGAGCGGGAAGGGGGGAGGGAAGCCGGCATCAAGTTTGCTGCGCACAGGACAGGCTCTGGAGTACCGGAGTTACGGTCGACAGCTTCCGTCTCGGAGGAGACAATACTTCACCTTTGTCACTACCGGTACCAGGGCTACGGGGGGATTGACATGAAAAATAGAGGGTGTAATTGGCTTGCAAATTGGGGAGAAAACGGGGGGAAATCTGCAACAAAATGTATTATAAAAGCGTTTGGCACCACACCATTTGGCTGAGAGCGAGAGCTGACCATTAGCACTGGAGCTGGTGAACTGGACGCTGTGCACGCTGTGAACTGACCCAGGAAACAGCAGCTGGATCCCAACGGCTGATAGGAGTGCAGACAGAGACACCATGGCACGCCACCCTCCTGTACCCCTAACTCTGTTACTATCACCCCACCCTCCTGTACCCCTAACTCTGTTACTGTCACCCTCCTGTACCCCTAACTCTGTTACTGTCACCCTCCTGTACCCCTCCTGTTACCACCCTCCTGTAAACTCTGTTACTGTCACCCTCCTGTACCCCTAACTCTGTTACTGTCACCCCACCCTCCTGTACCCCTAACTCTGTTACTGTCACCCTCCTGTACCCCTAACTCTGTTACTGTCACCCTCCTGTACCCCTAACTCTGTTACTATCACCCCACCCTCCTGTACCCCTAACTCTGTTACTGTCACCCTCCTGTACCCCTAACTCTGTTACTGTCACCCTCCTGTACCCCTAACTCTGTTACTATCACCCTCCTGTCAACCTGTTACTGTCACCCTCCTGTACCCCTAACTAACTCTGTTAACTCTGTTACACCCCTCCTGTACCCCTAACTCTGTTACTGTTACCCCTGTTACTACCACCCTCCTGTACCCCTAACTCTGTTACTGTCACCCCAACTCCTGTCCTCCTGTACCCCTAACTCTGTTACTGTCACCCTCCTGTACCCCTAACTCTGTTACTATCACCCCACCCTCCTGTCACCCTCCTGTACCCCTAACTCTGTTACTGTCACCCTCCTGTACCCCTAACTCTGTTACTGTCACCCCACCCTCCTGTACCCTAACTCTGTTACTGTCACCCTCCTGTACCCCTAACTCTGTTACTGTCACCCTCCTGTACCCCTAACTCTGTTACTGTCACCCCACCCTCCTGTACCCCTAACTCTGTTACTGTCACCCCACCCTCCTCCTGTACCCCTAACTCTGTTACTGTCACCCCCTCCTGTACCCCTAACTCTGTTACTGTCACCCTCCTGTACCCCTAACTCTGTTACTGTCACCCTCCTGTACCCCTAACTCTGTTACTGTCACCCTCCTGTACCCCTAACTCTGTTACTGTCACCCCACCCTCCTGTACCCCTAACTCTGTTACTGTCACCCCACCCTCCTGTACCCCTAACTCTGTTACTGTCACCCTCCTGTACCCCTAACTCTGTTACTGTCACCCCACCCTCCTGTACCCCTAACTCTGTTACTGTCACCCCACCCTCCTGTACCCCTAACTCTGTTACTGTCACCCTCCTGTACCCCTAACTCTGTTACTGTCACCCTCCTGTACCCCTAACTCTGTTACTGTCACCCCACCCTCCTGTACCCCTAACTCTGTTACTGTCACCCTCCTGTACCCCTAACTCTGTTACTGTCACCCCACCCTCCTGTACCCCTAACTCTGTTACTGTCACCCTCCTGTACCCCTAACTCTGTTACTGTCACCCCACCCTCCTGTACCCCTAACTCTGTTACTGTCACCCCACCCTCCTGTACCCCTAACTCTGTTACTGTCACCCTCCTGTACCCCTAACTCTGTTACTGTCACCCTCCTGTACCCCTAACTCTGTTACCTGCGTGACAACAACATCGCCCATTCAGCCTCCTGAGCGCATCGTCATCCACAGCTGTCAGAATTCGATGTAAAAAAATGTTTAAATGAATAAAAAGCATTCTCTAAACTGGAGCGTTTTGCTGAGGCGACTGCCTCCTGGAACAAGGCTTCCTGAGCGGAAACCTCTTTGTGCGTTTCCCGGTCGGGTTTCCTGAAGACGGGAAACAATGCCGTGGCACGCTCAGAGCGGAGAGGAAGTCATGGAGCGACTTTAAGTGAATGAATAGCTGTGGCTTTTTCCTCCCCTGCAGAACTACAACAGCACTCTGGCACCTGACTACAGCTGCATGTTTACTTCAGTGTCTTTGTGTAAGTGCCAGAGTGCACACACAGAGTCCATACTACACACACACACACACAACACACACATACAACACACACACACACACACTACATACTACACACACACACTACATACTACACACTACACACATTACATACACAACACACACACACACACACACTACACGCACACAGACACACACACACACACACACTACACGCACACACACACACACTACACACACATGCACACACTACATACACATTAAACATGCACACACTACATACACACAAAAACACACACACTACATGCACAAACACACACACACAACACGCACTACACACACACACTACACACACACTACACATGCACACGCACAAAGACAATCAGACAACAGGGTTTTTTTAGCTGCCTGTACAGTGAGAGAGACTAAAGTCCAACCCTCTTCAAACAGACCATGTCACATACTTTGCATTGTCCAAATATCAGCTTGAAAACAGAACATGATTTTAGGTGTGGAAAGATCCCATATGATAAACAACATGACCCACAGTAAATAGATGAGTCAATGTTATTCAGATTTCTAGGTAACAGGTACTCTACCCCGACTGAAATAGTCCGGTCCTCTCCCTCACCCACGTTCACTTAAACACTAGTTTTCTGAGTCAGAACCGGCATCAATTTCATACGAAGCGCACGAGCCCCAAAAGGTCATTATTCTCAATGAGAGAGAAGTGCTTTAGAGTGCAGTTTACTCCCGTTAATTGTGCGATTCGTGAGTTGTTTCCAGAGGAACACGTCTGGTGAATACAACATGTTCAAAAACGTAATATGCAACAGAAATGTGTTCTTATGTAACGGGAGGGGACGTGACTGAACGTGACGCTGCGTGTCTGTTTGAACGATGGGGGTCGTCACGAAAGCGATGACTCCTCGTGTCCCGCCTCCGCCCTCACGCTGTCAGAGGCAGGGTTTTTCCAGAAGATCATTGCGTAGTAGGGGTGTAACGGCACACAAAAATCACGGTTCTGTACGTACTTTGGTTTTGAAGTCACGGTTCGGTGCATCCAGTGTACAGCGGGGGGGAAATGCAAAATGTTAAATAGCTTTTTGTTTATTATGAACTTTGTAAACAGTGGCTAACTGGCCATAATTTACTGAGCAAAGTAAGGCACATATCTTTCTTTAAAAAAGAAAAACATGTACGTCAATACTGCTGCAACGGCACACAAAAAAAGTTCTGCATGTGTGTTAGTGGTTAAAGCAAGACTGCATTCGTTGCTGAGACCAGTCATTTCAGCGTGTACCGAACCCTAATACCCGTCCGGGTATAATATATATAGGCTATATAAAATAATTCGGTTCTACCGCCCTACCGGCCCAAAACTAGACCGCCCACCGTGCACTGCCCGGTAAACACAACCAAGCCCTGTACACAGCCTATATAGTATGAGTATACGTTACGGCGAGTATGCGCTGTCGAGGTTAGGATCGGGGGAACGAGCGGTTCCAGAAAGGTTCCTCGTGGGAAGACACAGGTCCCGCTCGCTGGCTCTGCTCTCCGTCTCGAGCCCCCCCCAGGGGTGCTCCAGGCAGGGCGGCGGAATGCAAACAGAGAGGCCCAACAGAGAGGCCGAGTGAAATGACACCGGGCGCGGTTAACGGAGCGGCTCGCCGCACTGCAGCACTCCACACACTCCTGCTCCCAATCAATCAACCCAAACTCCGCCCTGAGAAGTGAAGTTCACTGTGTGACAGCAAACAATTCATTCTCTTTGCGTTTCTTTTAAAGAAGAGGGCATCAATCAAAAGATTAATATTGACGTTGAAGGCATGAGGCATTGCACAGATTTCCACAGCATGTCACAAGCCCTTTTGGGTTGGAGAAATGTTTAACCCTTGGTGTGTGTGTGTAATATCACACACCTGACTAGGGAACGGTGTCCAGGTTTGACGTGTGGAGATTGTGGATCATGTTGCCCTTGCTGTTTTAAGTATGAATGGCTGCCATGAAGCCAGGGAAGGGCATCAGGTGTGGCTCTGGCAATCGACACAGAGAGACGCACCAAAGCTTGGCATAAAAGGCCATCTTCAAAAGCCAGAGGGCCAGATTTACTAAGATAGTTGCAGCGAAGACGGTTGCTATTTTGTTGTCACAAACAGTGACACATTAATGACCAATTTACTAAGACTGGTTCTAATTACACAATCAAAGAAATGAAATGCCCTCATTTCGCAATTTGCGGTAAGAGAAACAACACGGCATGCTCACACGTCCAGATCACGCCAAGAAATGGATACACAGCAAACAGCAGCGAGGGAACAACTCAAAGAAGAAAACTTAAATTGACAGACCAGGAAACAGAGGTATTAAGACATAACCTCAGCCAACCTAATTGATAAAATCTACAGCCTGTTTTAGCGCGTTTACTCCAGAATATATGCATATGCATGAACAGATTTAACTACTCCTCTAAAGGAAAGTCGTAAAGTGACTTAACCCCCACAACTTACATCCTAATAGCGATTTGACTCATTGCGACCTTTTAGAAAACCCGACGTAACTATTGCGACCTTGTAACGACCGCCGTTGCGTTGGAAAAGCAGTCACAATCACATATGTAGTTCTGTGTGGCTCAGTTGGTAGAGCGTGGTTCTGTGTGTCTCAGTAGGTAGAGCATGGTTCTGTGTGTCTCAGTAGGTAGTGTGGTTCTGTGTGGCTCAGTAGGTAGAGTGTGGTTCTGTGTGGCTCAGTAGGTAGAGCGTGGTTCTGTGTGGCTCAGTAGGTAGAGCGTGGTTCTGTGTGGCTCAGTAGGTAGAGCATGGCGCTGACAACGCTTAGGTTGTGGGTTCAATTCCCACTGGGACCACATATGCTGAAAAACGTATGCATTCACTACTGTAACTCGCTTTGGACAAAAGCATCTGCTCAATGGCGTATATTATATAACAATCCTTTAGTAAATCCGGCCCTGAGAGTTGCGCAATGCTCAAGCCCAACCCCAATCCCAGTCTTGTATAGTGTGCTTGCAGCGTGTTCCTGCATTCTGTGTCCACCCCAACGTTTCGTGCTCGCTGTAAAAGGGTTGGGCCGCCACAGGACATACCGGGAAGGGGGAGGGGTAAAAAAACCAACAAGACATCTAGAAGAGCTCCATTCGCTAACTCTCCGGTGAGCCAACCCTCGAGGCTGGACCGTATAATTGTCAAAGCATAATGGAGACGCAGGTTGCTAATGGCAGCGTAGGCTGCATCTTTGTGTGGTGCATAAAGGGAGCCCACAGGGTCCTGTGGTGACGTGCGAGCTCTTTGTCGGAGCGGTTAGCAGGAGTAGCCTCTGAGTGAGGCCTGTGGAACACAACGGGCCTGTGTCGGTCTGCTCTCCGCGTCTCTCTCTCCAGAACGGAAATCGTAGCGGTGGCACAACACCGCGGGATGAAAGCGACGCCTTCAGCCACCGCGTGACACATCTGCACGGGAGCGACAGGAAGCGTCATCTGGTCAGCCCGTTAAAACAGAGCCAGGAGAGGGGCCTCCCGCGTGGTCCAGTGGTTACAACGTCCGACGCTGGCCACGGAGACCGGGGTTTAATTCCCCGTCTCGCCAAGTGTCGGCTCTGGCCGGGAGTGCCACCAGGGGGCGGCGATTGGCTGTCCGCCCCAGGAAGGGGGGAGGGGAGCCGACGTGACGTTCGCTGCGCATAAGAGTGGCTCTGTAGTACCGGGTTTACGGTCGACGGACGGCGGGTGCCGTCTCGGAAGAGGCGTCACTTCGCTTCGTCACTACCGGTCGCAGGACTACGGCAGCGAACTCACATTACTAGGGGGGGATTGACGTAAAATAGTGGGTGTAATTGGCTACCAAATTGGGAGAAAATGGGATAAAATCAGAAACAAATGTAGAAAAAAAAAAAAAAAAAACAGCCAGGAGGGGCGGTGGATAGCGTAGCGGTCTAACACATCGTATCTTGTCTGGTCCGATACGAGTGTCCGCTGCCTGTCAGGAACGCGGTTCAAAACCCGTCTCCACCAGACCGGCCCTGGTCGTCAGCCCTGATCGGGGGCGGCGTTTGGCTGTCCGCCCCAGGGGGAAGGGGGGAGGGTGAGCCGGCTCGGGTCCGCCGTGAAGCACGTAAGGGAGTCTCCAGAACGTGGGTGTGGGCGAATTGCGTCTCGAAGGAGTTCGCTGCCCTCTGAGAATTAGCTTGCCTCGTAGAGACGAGCGACGGACTCGTGTTTGGAGGGTAAAATCAAAATAAATAGAGGGTGTAATTGGCTACTAAATTGGGAGAAAAACTGAAAAAATCTGAAAACAAATGAATAAAAAAAACAAAAAACAAAGCCAGGAGCTGTACTGCTTTTTGGATGTGGTGGGTCCGGTGGCCACACAAAGGCTTTGCCCTGCGGACCCCACAGCACCAGTACAGTACCAGCTGGTGTCCAGTAGCGTTGGTGGTGAGCGGGCGAGGGGGACAGCATGCTTCCCTGCGCAGGGCGTAGCACTTCCACGTCCCAGATAAACATTACCCACAAGCCACTGCAGGCTCTGGGTGTCCGTTTGAAGGATCCCGGGGGGTTCTAATCACAAAGTTAATTTCCTTTTTTCTTTTTTTTTACATTTTAGGCATTCAGCAGACGCTCTTATCCAGACCGACTTACACAGCTTACATTTCTTTACATACAATCCATTTATACAGCTGGATATTTTACTGAAGCAATTCAGGTTAAGTACCTTTAGCTCAAGGGTACAATAGCAGTGCCCCCACCTGGGAGTTGAACCTGCAACCTCTGAGTTACAAGCCCAGCTCCCTAACCATTACACTACACTGCCAGCTCCTAAGAAGTTCTGTTTGGAATCGAAATTGGATTGATCAAATCAAATCAAATGTATTTGTAAAGCGCTTTTCACAAATGCATTGTCACAAAACGCTTAACAAAAGGGAACCCCGGCCTAGACCCCCCGAAAAGCAAGCCTAAGGCGACAGTGGCAAGGAAAAACTCCCTTGATCGGGAGAAACCTTGGGAGGAACCAGACTCAAAGGGGGGTGGGTGTGTCCAAAATGATAGAGGGCGCCAGTCGAGAAGCGGAGACCCCCCCCTCTCCTCCCCCCCAGACGATGAGTCAGGCGCTCTAGGCGGTGTCACCTCTCCAGATCCTCACGGTCGAGTGGGAGATCATCCCCCCCCCTCTCCCGAGAGAGAGAGAGACAGAGAGACAGAGACAGAGACAGAGAGAGAGACAGAGAGAGAGGGGGAGAGGGAGAGAGAGAGAGAGGAGAGAGAGGGGGAGAGAGAGAGAGAGAGAGGGGGGAGAGAGAGAGAGAGAGAGAGAGAGAGAGAGAGAGAGAGAGAGAGAGAGAGAGAGAGAGAGAGAGAGAGAGAGAGAGAGAGAGAGAGAGAGAGAGAGAGAGAGAGAGAGAGAGAGAGAGATAACAGAGGCATGTTGTTTCCCAGCGGGCGTGAGGGAACGTATCGCCGGTGTTTCCTGAGAAATGCTAGCTGCCCCGCTCCGCCCCCCCGGCTGGGTACATCCTGCTGGTGCGGGGGCTTGTTTTCAGGACCACGGGGGACAATGGGCCCCCACACCACCACCCCCACCCCCACCCCCACGGGGGACAATGACATTACGTTACAGGCATTAAGCGGACGCTCTTATCCAGAGCGACTTACACAGTTGACATTTCTTTACACACAATCCATTTATACAGCTGGATATTTTACTGAAGCAATTCAGGTTAAGTACCTTGCAAGTGCCCCCACCTTGGAATCAAACCAGCAACCTCTGAGTTACAAGCCCAGTTCCCTAACCATTATGCTAACATTGTCGCCCGACTGCAGGCCCCCCCACCACCAGACCCAACCGCCTGCCAAGCCCATCCCATAATCCCGTCTGTTGTAGCGCAGTCCCTGCGCCCTGTTTGCAGGTGGTGTAGTGAAAGAGACGGAGGGTGTAGCCGCCTCACGAGTTCCACCCTGAGACGCGCTGACATCGTTCCGACTCGCAGTGTCTCCCACACCCAGGCTTTTCACCAGCACAGAGCACTCAGGGACCTTCACAGGATATTACTCTCCTAGAAAACAGGGGGAAAAGCCCAAGGCCTCCCACGTGGCCCAGTGGTTTCAACGTCCGACGCTGGCCACGGAGACCGGGGTTCAATTCCCCGTCTCGCCAGAGTCGGCTCTGGCCGGGAGCGCCACCAGGGGTGGCGATTGGCTGTCCGCCCCAGGGAGGGGCGGACAGCCAAGGACGTTCGCTGCGCATAAGGGTGGCCCTGTAGTACCGTGTTACGGTCGACGGCCTGGTGAGTGCCGTCTCGGAGGAGGCGTTACGTCACCTTCGTCACTACCGGTCGCAGGACTACAGCAGCAAACTCACATTAATAGGGGGGGATTGACATAGAAATAGTGGGTCTAATTGGCTACCAAATTGGGAGAAAATCTGAGAAAATCGGAAACAAAAAATAAATAAAAATAAAAATTTTAAGCCCAGAAGCCACCTCCGGAACATGAGCTACCGTCCTAACAGAGACGAGGAAACGCACCACACACAGACAGCTGAGAGTACGGACCCCCCACTTCACAAAGAGGAGATTACCACCTGAATGAAGCATTTAAACACTAAACACAGATAGCACTCTCTGGTCTTGTGCAGTTCACAAATTATGTCAACTGTAAGTCGCTCTGGATAAGAGCGTCTGCTAAATGCCTGTAATGTAATGTTATCCTTTCCCAATGATAACATGCACATAGTGCCCTCCAGAATTGTTTATTTTTTGATAAGGATTTTTTTCTCTTTGAACAATTTTACTTCAATTAAAGGTTAGACTTCTCTAATATTTTGAGTGTAAGATCAAGCTTTTTTTCATAGCCTATTTTGCTCATCTTTACCAATGATGCCAAGAATTCTGGAGGGCACTGTATTACACAAGATTCATTGGGCCCTGCATAACTGAACAAGATGGGCACACCATGACATATGCCATTTAGCAGCACTTTTGTCCAAAAGCGACTTACAGTAGTGAATGCATAAATTTTTCAGTACATGTGGTCCCAGTGGGAATTGAACCCACAACCTAAGCGTTGTCAGCGCCATGCTCTACCTACTGAGCTACACAGAACCATGCTCTACTTACTGAGACACACAGAACCACGCTCTACCTACAGAGACACACAGAACCATGAGTCTACAGTGCAGTGGTATGCTGTATTTGGGTTCATGTAAATGCTTCTTCTGTGTCCCCTTTGTCTGCTCCCATCTTACTTATGTACGTACACTGACAAATGAAAATTACCGGCTTCGCTCACAAAACAGTGTTTTACTGTCTGTGCCAAAGGCTCGTACAGTTTGGTAAAAAAGTGTTCCAGTTCTCAGCTCCTTCGGTGTGGAATGAGCTCCAGAAAGAGCTTCACCTACAGGAGCTCGTCTCACTAAATGATTTTAAAGCAAGGGTTAAAGCTATGGAGGAAAGTGAAGATTGTAAATGCTTAAGTTGCACCACATATTTAGACTGCTCTTGGGTAGCTGTGACAGATGTGACACTGTGAACATTGTTGCTTGTCTGCTTTCGTGTTAAATATAGTCATTTTTGTAGTGTCTATTGTAATCTATTGCTGCTTTCTTGGCCAGGTGAGAATTCTAATCTCAATGAGACTAACCTGGTTAAATAAAGGTTAAATAAAAAAAAAAATTTTAAAATCCCAATAGATCGATGCGATAGCTTTTCCCCTGCAGTACTGACACCACCGTACGAGCCCGTCAGAAAGAGCGCTTCCTAAACGCCTGGAGGGCGTTTGACACCCGCGTTTGACACCCGCCTCAGTGCAGTGTTCCTAAAGTTAGGAGTAAGATAGCAAGAAGCTCCTTTTTCTACACAGGTATTGTACTTTGGAATGAACTACCTCTGCCTACCAAGCAAAGTCAAACTAAAAGCATTTTTAAATCTAAGGTAAAGGCTCAACTATGGGAAGAGCAAATGGCTCAGCAGCCATAGGGCAGGAAACCAGATTCCAGAGCTAGAGTAGACAGGGGGGACTAAAATTCTAGTTCTTCCTAGTAGGCTATATGTGCTGTGTTTTTATGCTTTTATGCTTTTATGCTTTTATGTTATTTATGTTTTTTATGTGTGTTATGTCTTCCATCGAGGACCACCTTGGAAATAAGTGTTTTAATTAATGCTTTTAGGTGATATCCTCAGGAATACGAATGGGTCATGATTATTGTTTTTATGATGTGTTTTGTAATTTCCTAATAAAAATCAAATCAAATCAAATCAAACTCTCACCACAGCAGGTGTGTTTCAGCACACATGCCGTGTCCCCCCCCATTGCGTTTGCTTTCTTTACGACTGTGTTTTTGTTCATTCATGTCACACTCCAGCACGCCAGCCTGACCTTCTTCACCCCTAAAGTCCAGCGATCAATCTGTTTACAGCCCACCGTTTCCTCCCCTGACAAACCTCCCTCATCCTGCTACTGTTGCTGATACTGATCTATCACCACCTACTGTACTAACTACACTTTGTGTCATATTGCCAATGCACTAATGTTCAAGAGTAACAGTGTATAGCCAGCTGTCCATGTGCAGGTAAATGACACACTAACTGACCCTTTCTAAACACTGTGATTTCAAGCTGTGTTTATAAATAGGTGTGGGGTTTTTTACACCTAATTTATTACATGCATTTTATGTATATACTGTATGTGTATATACAGTATATGTATGGCATTTAGCAGACGCTTCTATCCAAAGAGACTTACAGTAGTGAATGTATACATTTTTCAGTATATGTGGTCCCAGTGGGAATTGAACTCAACTTAAGCATTGTCAGCGCTGCGCTCTACCTACTGAGCCACACAGAACCACGCTCTACCTACTGAGCCACACAGAACCACGCTCTACCTACTGAGACACACAGAACCACGCTCTACCTACTGAGCCACACAGAACCACGCTCTACCTACTGAGACACACAGAACCACGCTCTACCTACTGAGCCACACAGAACCACACTCTACCTACTGAGCCACACAGAACCACGCTCTACCTACTGAGCCACACAGAACCACGCTCTACCTACTGAGCCACACAGAACCACGCTCTACCTACTGAGCCACACAGAACCACGCTCTACCTACTGAGCCACACAGAACCACGCTCTACCTACTGAGACACACAGAACCACACTCTACCTACTGAGCCACACAGAACCACTCTCTACCTACTGAGACACACAGAACCACACTCTACCTACTGAGACACACAGAACCATACTCTACCTACTGGGCCACACAGAACCACGCTCTACCCACTGAGCCACACAGAACCAAGTTTCTGGAACATGTACTGCCCTGTTCACGCCTTCTTGCCCCAAAAAGCACAGTCTGGCAGGCCGTTAGTGGCTGTCTCCTGTGGAGATCTGGACCGGAGTGTTTTCCCACGCAGACAGAGTCCCCGCCGTGCCATAGTCTCCTCCCGGCCCGCGACCACACTCTCCCCCCCCGCTGAGGTGCAGCCTCCACACTCCTCCCCTCCACACTCGTCCCCTCTCACCCCCTCTCACCCCTCCCCTCTCACTCCTCCCCTCCACACTCGTCCCCTCTCACGTCTCCCGGGCCGGCCGCGCTCACCAGCGGCTCGCCCCGCAGCGACACGGGCGCCATCTCAGCGGCCCCCCTCCTCCGCCCCGCGAGGGGGCCTTCGCCGTCAGAGCGCTCACAGGATGTGGCGTGCCACCCTGTGCGCCTCCCGAGCGTGTGTAACGGAGCCGGTTCTGCCCGCGGCGAGCGTGTGTAACGGAGACGGTTCTGCCCGCGGCGAGTTTCGAACCGAGGATCTCAACGCGACAAGAGAGCGATTTAACCCAGCTGAGCTAAAGACTCAAGTCTCTAACTCTGGGAACTAATCACACTCTTGTCGACGTCACTTTCTGTAGCGGACGCTCACGTACCAGAGCTCACCCGCTACACTCACAGGCTGGGAGATTTCCAGGGACGATTTCACAGGGCCAGTGTTCACACACAATGGAGAGGACAGAAATAATAACCGTTCCCGCCTGCGCTCGGGGAGGGGGGTTGCTGAACACCTCGCAGATTTCTGAGCGCACTTCCTGGACCGGGCTGCAATCACGTTTCTCCTCGCACAGGAAGAGGGAAGCAGTCTACGGGCGACAGAAGAGAACATAGAAACCGCACGACGACCTCACTTGAAAAGGCAGACACAGGATGTGAAGTGAGTCACGTAGAGGAGGCCGGCGGTGGCAGGCAGTCGCTCTCGCAGCACGAGCCCTCGCGCTTTAAAAAGCGCGTTTTGCGAACGCCGTCATCCGTAACGCCGGCGTGCACGCACACGTCGAGATTGATTTACGCAGTGGAAAATCACCACCCAGCTCCGAGCACACAACCTACAGAAAAACGACTTCTGCGTTTACAGCGCTCGACTGGCAGCGTCCGATTCACTACGAGATCTTCCTGGACGTACGGCAGGCAGGAAGTAAATCACCCCGAACATCCTGTTAGGGGTTCAGCAGCAGGTTCTCAGCAGGTGCACAGAAGCTCCTCTTCATGCCTGCAAGGCTAGGTCCGATCACATCACTTAGGGTACGCACTTTAACAGGGCGGGCACAGGACAGAGATTAACCAGACAAAGAGCCGATGACATCACACGGAGAGACTTCGAGGAGACAGATGCTCCTTCTGTTCAAGTTGTGGTTCCCGTAGCTCAGTTGGTAGAGCATGGCACTGGCAATGCCAAGGTTGTGGGTTCGATCCCACGGGACTACATGTCCGTTGTTTGGATGGGACAGTAAAAACAGAGGTCCTGACTCTCTGTGGTCATAAAAGTTCCCATGGTGCTTCTCGACAAAAGAGTAGGGTGTTAACCCGGTGTCCTGACATTTGACGTTTACATTGACATTTTAGGCATTTAGCAGACGCTCTTATCCAGAGCGACTTACACAGTTTACATTTCTTGACATACAATCCATTTATACAGCTGGATATGTTTACTGAAGCAATTCAGGTTAAGTACTTTGCTTAAGGGTACAACGGCAGTGCCCCCACCTGGGAATCGAACCAGCACCCTCTGAGTTACAAGCCCAGATCCCTAACCCTCCTCGCCTCTCCACTGTGTATCTGATATGTGGTGAGTTTCTCCTGGCGTAAAATGGCTGCCGTCGCGTTCACCCAGGTGGGTGCTGCACATTGGTGGTGGTTGAGGCGAGTTTCCCCTGTCATTATCGCTGTAAAGCGCTTTGGGTTCCTTGAAAGGCGCTATATAAATCCAATGTTCAATTCAATTCAAAAGGTTGGTGGGACGGGATGCAAAAATCGTGATCGTCTGTTAGGCCTGATTATTCCGTCCGTCAACAAATGAACTCAGCAGTGTAATGCTTCAGGTTTTTGTTCGTTTTTTTAGCATTCCCATAACTATTGTATGATTATTCATATTTGGCAGCTGAGAAACGGCCAAGAAATGACCACAGAAGTGAAATATTAAACGCGAGTGGTATTCATCTTTACACGGTCCCTGCAGGAATAACAGAACAGATGTGGCTAACAGCTCACAGGTACCTTCCCAGTGTTACAGGTATGGTATGCAGCTGCCAATAACTATGTCTCTCGCTGTATTACTGCACTGATCTCTTGCGCGAACAGTGATTGTTCCTACCATGTATTAATGCACATCTTGTAAGTCGCTCTGGATAAGAGCATCTGCTAAATGCCAAAAATGTAAATGTAAATGCTTTCGCGTGTTTTATTTTTTAAGTCGAATGTTGAGTGAATCTAGGCCGCTTTCTCCCCCACGTAGACCCGCCCTTTCCATTTCCCGTTCGCCGTTAAACACGTACGGCGGGCGGTGACCGCGGATCGAATGACAGCGGCGAGACCGTGGACGCCTCGGTACGGGACTGAGAGGCAGGGCCGTTACGTGACCGCTGATATGTTTATGAGCCGGGCAGCGGCCACACAGGCTTAGATATTTAAAACTGCTCCATCAATCTTTCATGCGGCCCTTTTTATAGCCATGCAAAATGTCTGACTTCCACAGGGCCTTCTGCTGTCCCCCGATGTGTCCCACAGACAGGATTATACTAGTAATCATTTGTGTGCCTTCATGCCACTTGTTTCCTCAATGTACTTATTTTAAGGTCCGTTATATGTACTCACACGCACAAACACAAACACACTTCATTCATTTTTATTTTTTGTTTGTTTGTTTTCTTTATTTTATTTTATAGCATAATGTATTTTCTTATTTGTCTGTTTGTTTGTTGCTTTTGTTTTATTTTGTTGACCTGTTTTCTTTGTTTTCACTGATGAGGGTGAGGCACCATATCAGCCCCTCTGGGTTTCTAGCCCCATCCTGCACTGTTTATATGATTATATATTTTAATTTTTCTGTTATGTCCTGTTTTTAAACCAGTGTGCAAATAAAAAAATTAAAAAATATATACACATGATGCATTGTATATATTAGTGTCTATATTGTGTATTGCACAGTATACAGCTATAACATTTGATGTATTTTGCAACTGACTTTATTACATACAGACAGGAGACAGCCTAGATGTATGGGTGTTTTACGAGTGGTGGCGTGCACAGGCCTATACTCAGACACACACTCGGTCAGGACCGCGGAATCACTGGCCATCTTCCGCAAGAGACTCAAAACCTACCTCTTCAGACTCCACTACCACTGACTCTGTACATTCATTAACTGCCATCACCACTGTCTACATGTTTATAAAAAAAAAAAAAACACTAACTTTTCTTTCCCTGTGTTACAGGTACGATGTGCAGCTGCCAACAATGATGTCAATTACTGTGTTACTACACTGATCTCTTGCACTAATCATGTTTAATCTTACCACGTTTAAATGCACTTTTTGTAAGTCGCTCTGGATAATAGCATCTGCTAAATGCCCTAAATGTAAAAATGTAAATATAAGGGGACTCCCTGAGAGCTGATTTAAACCTCACACAACGAAACCACAGAAAATGTAGAGCGCAGAATGTTTTGGAGCTCACGCTCTGACCTTTACTGCTATGATGCAGACACGTGACGAATCGCACCCAGCCCTTGTTTCTGTGGTATTTCATACGACAGTGGCACAGTAGCACGAGAGCTACTCTGTCCCTCATTTAAACTCCCAACTGCAGAGGCGCAGGATATAGCCTGGTGTTGTCTGATATACTGCACATGCATGCATGTGTATCTAATGTTTAAATCTCCTAACATATTGATCATTGAAAAACAAGGGAGGCGATAGATTAATCACATTGTGAGACATACATCACAAGGTGAAAGGTGTTGTTTGGGTATCAGCACAGAAACCACATCATGGCCCCCCGGGTGGTCTAGCGGTTACAACGTTCGACGCTGGCCACTGTGACCGGGGTTCGATTCCACCGGCCGTGCCAGAGTCGGCTCTGGCTGGGAGTGCCACTAGGGGGTGGCAATTGGCTGTCCGCCCCAAGTTCGCTGTGTATAGGAGTGGCTCTGTAGTACCGGAGTTACAGTCAGCAGCTTGGCGAGTTCCAATACGATACCTCGCCTTTGTCACTGCCGGTCACAGGGCTAAGGCAGCGAACTCACCATACGAGGGGGAGGGATTGACGTGCAAAATAGAGGGTGTAATTGGCCACTGATTCAGGAGAAAATGGGAGAAACTCTGAAACAAAATTCTTAGAAACCACATCATGTTTCCTGTGTGCTAATTGGCCGAACGTCACCCAGGGATCTGTCTCATCGGGTGAGATCACGCCCCCTCTCCTCTGGCTAATCACACACCCGTAACAAGGGCAGTCCAGTGCAGTGACTGCGCAGCTCAGCTGCAGAGTGAAACACAGTGACTGCGCAGCTCAGCTGCAGGACTGCAGAGTGAAACACAGTGACTGCGCAGCTCAGCTGCAGAGTGAAACACAGTGACTGCGCAGCTCAGCTGCAGGACTGCAGAGTGAAACACAGTGACTGCGCTGCAGAGTGAAACACAGTGACTGCGCTGCAGAGTGAAACACAGTGACTGCGCAGCTCAGCTGCTGGACTGCAGAGTGAAAGGACAGCAGTGGCCCCATGCATTTTGGAGGGTGTGCTTTATAGCCGGCGCTCTCTCAAATAGGACATTGGACCAATGGGACAGGCCTACAAATATGATTGGCTAATCAAATAAATGGGATGTTGATGTAATAAAAAGGGACCTGCAACAACACTAGACACATGTAATAATACAACAAACATCATGTTGTATTATTGCTGCTGCAGAGTTTTGGTGCCGGCTGTCAAAACTTATTCATGGCCATGAGACTAAAGAAGAGCCCTAAAAAAAGGGAAAAGTGTCTGAAAAGAACACAAGTGACACTTTTAAACTGCAACAGCGGCTGCCAAATCACCCGTTTCTTCCTACCGCTCACAGCTCACGAGCATTGACTCGTTAGCGGCAGTGATATTGTAACCCCTGCCCTCTGCAATCTTCTAACAAAGTGTTATAATGTCGGCAAACAACTTCTGAGAGTGATTTTAATTTTAAGTTTCAACTTAACAGGCTACAGGCTAGATTTTACAACACACAAGTCAACAGGAGGGTGGGCTGCCCCACGGAGCTGCCAGCTCGTTATTCCACCCTCAGTGGAACTTCAAACTGACGTGCAACTTGTAATCACAATTCATATACAGTGCAGTCTGTAAGTATGTGGACAGTGACACATTTTTTGTTGTTGTGGCTCTGTACTCCAGCACATTGGATTTGAAATGAAACAATAACGATGAGGTTAAAGTGCAGACTGTCACCTTTAATTTGAGGGTGTTTACATCCATATCGGGTGACCCCTGTAGGAATTGCGGCCCTTTTTATACACTGTCCACCCATTTTAAGGGACCAAAAGTAATTGGACGATCAACTGCTCAGCTGTTTCTTGGGCAGATGCGTTTTGATTCATCGTTACTTCATGCACAAGAGAGCTAACAAAAGGTGTAGAGTTGATTCTAGGTGTGACATTTGGATCTGGAGTCTGTTGTTGTCTCTCAGCATGAGGACCAAAGAAGTGTCAATGCCAGTAAAGCAGGCCATCATGAGGCTGCACAATCTGAATAAGTCAATCATAGACATAGCCAAAACATTAGGTGTGTCAAGATCAACTGTTTGGTACATTGTTAAGAAGCAAGAACACACTGGTGAGCTCAGCAGTTGCAAACGACCTGGTAGACCACGGAAGACCAGTGTGGTGGATGACAGAAGAATATTTGGAATGGTGACGAAAACCCCCTTTTCAACTGTTGAACAGGTCAAGAACACTCTCCAGGATGTAGGCGCATATGTGTCAAAGACTACCATCAAGTTAAGACTACACCAGCATAACCTCAGAAGGTTCACCACAAGATGCAAACTCCTGATAAGTCTTAAGAATAGAACAGCCAGTTGTGCAAAAAAGTACATAGAAAATCTGTAGAGTTCTGGAACAAACTGCTATGGACAGATGAGACAAAGATAAACCTGCACTAGAGTGATGGACAGAGGAAACTGTGGAGAAAACAAGGAACAGCTCATGATCCAAAGCATACCACCTCATCTGTCAAACATGGTGGAGGTGGTGTTATGGCTTGGGCCTGTATGGCTGCCACTAGAACTGGCTCACTTGTGTTCATTGATGATGTCACTGCTGACGGTAGCAGCAGGGTGTATGTGGAAGTGTGCTCAGATCCAAGCGAATGCATCAAAACTCATTGGACGGCGCTTCACAAGGCAACAGTAAAATTGCTTCAGTAAAATATCCAGCTGTATAAATGGATTGTATGTAAAGAAATGTAAACTGTGTAAGTCGCTCTGGACAAGAGCGTCTGCTAAATGCCTAAAATGTGATTGCATATGACTTTGTGTAAGTTTATGTTAATTTGTCCAATTAGTTTTGGTCCCCTAAAATGGGGGGACTATGTATAAAAAGGGCTGCAATTCCTAAACGGGTCGCCCGATATGGATGTAAGCACCCTCAAATGAAAGGTGACAGTCCGCACTTTAACCTCAAATCAAACATGCTGGAGTACAGAGCCACAACAACAAATGTGTCACTGCCCAAATCAGCATACAACATCATCATTTTGTCCACGGTTGGTTTGATTGAGTTATTTGAGTCTAACAGGAAATGTAGCCTAATTTTCATTATATACTCATAATTAAATGATTTCCATATCATTTATTATTCTATGTCATATTTGAAGCAGACATGTTTTTTTTAGAGTATTACATTTTGAAAATCTGTAACTTTTACTCTGCAAAATGTTTGTATGGTAATTTGGAATCCAAAACCAAAAAGATTTAATAGGCTGAAAATGTGATTATTCAAAGTGAAACCTTGGATAATTCATACTGGCGCATTCTGCCAGTGAGGAGTTCAATGGGACTAATGAAAACAGGCCTTCACGCTCAATTAACCAACTGTTTTACCCAGCAGTGACTTGGGCCTTCAATGACAGTCCTAATATTTACCATAACGGTAAAATGGACGCCCTTTAAATCCCAATATTAAAGTAGCTTCCGAGCATTTCAACCTGAATAGCTGTTAGGCGTCACCTTACAGAAAATTGACTGCATGGTAAACACAGTAGATACGCTGCTCAAACAGGACACGACACAGTAATAAAAAAATCCAAGGCCACTGTAAATGAAATCCACAAGGTTATGTGGCAGCTTTTCTTCTCAAAGCATCAGCTATAAATCTGCTCATCATTATGTTACATTTTAGGCATTTATCAGACGCTTTTATCCAGAGCGACTTACAGTAGTGCATTTCTTTATATACAATCCATTTATACAGCTGGATATTTACTGAAGCAATTGAGGTTAAGTACCTTGCTAAAGGGTACAACAGCAGTGTCCCGCCCGGGAATTGAACCTGCAACCTCTGAGTTACAAGCCCAGTTCCCTAACCATTACACTACACTGCCGCCCATCACTTAGTAGCAACAGCTCCCAACAGCGAAACAGAACTCTGTAGTACTGTCAACACTGCCCATGTTTGACTCCTGTTCGCCAGGGAAACAAAGCTGTACTTCCCTGTCCTTTTATCAGGGTTTTACAGCACGCACCCGACAAGCAAGCCCAGTGCACACGTCACACGCTCTGTCACACAGCACTGTGTTCACTCAGCCGCAAGTGAGAAGGGCGTGTCCCGCTGGGTCCCTACAAGACACGAACCATGTGCAAGTCCTTTTGCGTTTGCGTTTGTGTGTGTGTGTGTGTGTGTGTGTTTTTTTAACATGAGAATATTGCCAACAAAAAAACACATTTACAACATGAGAATACTCCTGGTTCACACAACATATAACATCGGCCTAAACTCCAAATTGCTGATATCAACAATGACGCCAAGTTCCAACTAAACTGTCACCGATGTATTTCACAGATACTAAACAAGAGACATTCCTGAGCAGAGCCGCATGTCTGTTTATTTAGCTGTGGCTCCCTTCTGTTCTCCGATTCTGTTGCACACAACAGTGGGAAATGAGAACCCTGGCCACAGCTAACGCTAGCCCTGGCTACAGCTAACGCTAACCCTGACTACAGCTAACGCTAACCCTGGCTACAGCTAATGCTAACCCTGGCTACAGCTAACGCTAACCCTGGCCACAGCTAACGCTAACCCTGGCTACAGCTAACGCTAACCCTGGCTACAGCTAATGCTAACCCTGGCTACAGCTAATGCTAACCCTGGCTACAGCTAACGCTAACCCTGGCTACAGCTAACGCTAACTTTATAGGGAATAACAGCCATCCAGGAGAGGTGTGGGCACTTTATTTTGTATCCTGACAGGAAAAATAAAGAGTCTGCTTTGTGTGCTTTGCAGAGGCTGTGAAAACAGAAGAACTGTTTTTGCTTTCCATTAAGCTACCTAGTACATTTACATTTTTACATTTTAGGCATTTAGCAGACGCTCTTATACAGAGCGACTTACAACATGTGCATTAATACATGGTAAGAACAATCATAGTTTGCGCACGAGATCAGTGCAGCAATACAGCGATAGACATCGTTGTAGGCAGCTGCGTTACCATACCTGTAACACCTAGCAGCCTAGCAAGCCACTAAAAAGGAACAGACAAAAACCAACAGAGCATAGCATGTTGTATAGCCATAAATTATGACATTTACAGCTCACATAACTTACGAGCCACTTGATAATAATGTTATTATGATATGGTATTACCATATATATACATATATGGAGCACATCGGAGTTGCGACCAAGTCACTGTTATGCAAGTCATAAGTAAGTCTCAAGTCTTAACCTTCAAGTTTCAAGTAAGTCCCAAGTCATTAAGGGTTAAGTCTCAAGTAAAGTAAAGTCGTCAAGCCGCATTCAAAACAAGTCTCTCGAGTCATCCAGCTGTCATCCAAGTCTAGTCCCAAGCCATAGACATGCAAGTCTAAGTCAAGTCTCAAGTACTTTTATTTTCTGCAAGTCAAGTCTGAAGTCATCAGAATTGTGACTCGAGTCCACAACTCTGGTGTACATGCCACAGTTAATTACAAAACACGATTTCCATAACACAGTAAAGCCAACACTTAAAGAGAGGACTGTTAATGGTAAACATGGTCCATCGTCTAATGAACATTCTTGGTCCTTTCCAACATTTAGTTTTGTTCTGAATAAATCAGGGAAATGTCACGCTTCGTCAGCGTTCTTGCGCAAATAAACACTCAATAATCCAGCAGGCCTGTGCTGTAATCCTCCTGCTCACTGCTTTAGGTATCCAGGTGAACTTTGATACACAACTCCTATAGCAAACACTCCCTTTATCAGCAACAGCCTGCAGGGTTTGCCTTGGATTTTGAAAGGGCTGAGGTAACGAGGCCGAATGGGAGGATACACGGGAACCCTTCATCCAAACCATAGCGAACATGTTCCTAAAAGGAATGTGCAAATCTACACTGAGTTTATTTCTATAGCTACACTTTCACGGGTAAAAGCTGTGCACTGGTCTTTGCTATTTTATTTTCCTTGTCTTGTGAACTTGCACTATAACAGTGGTTCCCAAAGCTCTCCTCGGGGAACCCCCAGCCAGTCCATGCATTCATTAAATTCCACCACCAGTGCACCTCATTCAACTGGCCAACGCTCGCTAGGTAGTTTACTAGTTGAATCAGGTGTGCTGGTGGGGGAATTTAACCAATACATGGACTGGTCTGGGTGCCTGAGGAGAGATTTGAGAACCACTGCCCTATAAATGCCTTTGTGATTGTTTTTTGATAGTTTTTCAATTTTCATTTTTAATTTTAAAAAAAAAAAAAAAATTCTCTCCTGTTGGTGTAGAACTGCAGATTGGGAGCTTTTGTTGCTGCTGTTGTTTGTTTTGTCCGTTTTGCGTCGGGCTTGTGCGCAAATGAAAATGGATATAATTAAATGAAGGTGATATTTAAAAAAATTAAAAATCTTCTACTCTTATTATTTTCACATATTTTCCAACTTGGAAAATATTGGGGTGGAATTGGGCAGAATAATAAACGGCAATAACAAAAAACAGAGGAAACCAAAATACAGAAACCGCACGGCAACATTTTATGACGGTTTTCCTGTCTTTAACCACTGGATCGTAAATCGTCAGCGCTGCACTTGTTTTGAGCGGTCGACCCGGCTCCACAGCGTCGCTTCGGCCTTTATCACATCATCTGAACGCTGTACGCATCGCTTTAGGACAGACGAACAGAGGAACACGTGAACCACTTTCCTTCTTCCCCGAGAGCTCAAAAATCTAATCTGCACCAAGGCCCCTGGGCTCCTGTATCTCACCGAAGGTTTCTTCACTTGGCCTCTGTGCTGCTACCACGTACGATTACCTACCGTCAATACAGTCTGCCAGAGAGACAGGCTGCATTCCTGAGCAGAGAAACGCGAGGACGAGTTCACCATTACCGAGCCTCGCGATAAACGCGGACGGGGCACACTGCCCACCGAACACACGCGCACAGCGGTTCATTTGCTCGTGCGTTTCCAGGCAACGTTTCAGAGAACAATTTGACACACGCACACACAAAAAAGCACGATTTTAACCAGTGTGGTGTGGTGATTGACGGGCGGTAGGTAGCTGGCCAAAGCTCATTAAACGCGAGTGCCTGCCATTATCTTACAAGGTACTAACAAGTGATTTAAAACCATATCGACAGGTTACAGGCACCACTGATAGAAACCATCGATTGAGGTGAGGGGAAAAAACACATGAGGAGTTCGGCACTGAAATTCATGCATTTAACCTCTGAAACTGGGTGTTGTGGCCATCTTGTGAATCAGCATTGCTCGCTAACTCACGGTACTGAGTGGATCTATGGTGTTACCTAAAAGTTGATCCAGTTGCTACAGTGACCTACATCTGTCCAGTGACACAGACAACCCATGACGTCCCTTTCACAGACTAGGTTGCCTGTGCTAATGCCATTTACCAAAGTGCACAAGTGCCCCATGCCATTGTCCCGATTGGAACAGGATGTGCTAGGTTTTGATTGACATGTGATTTTCAAAGATTTAGGGCCTACCTTAGAAATATTCCCCCCCACACACTTCCACACTGTGTCTCAAGCTGAAAGTGTAACGGAGCTGGTTCTGCCTGCAGCGAGTTTCGAACCAAGGATCTCGCCCACTGAGCTAAAGACTCAAGTCTCTAACTCGGGGACATAATCACACTTTTATCCACGTCACTTTCTTCAGCTGACGCTCCACCGCTACAAAAGCACTAGGCCACAACATTGTAGGCGTAGGATCAAACAGCTTTTATTCCTGACTTTTCAGGCTACTGGAATTATTTTTATGAATGAATGATTCAACACCATCAACACTGAATTTAAATGTGATTTAACATATTACATAACAAAAACAAACTACACTGTAATGCGTTCGGAGAAGTCGTTGACATTGTGGCCGAACAGAACAGAAACAGCAGGCGGGCGGGAACAGCAGGAGATAAGCTATCACTTTGCTGACTTTAATGGCCTGTTTCTCCTACACTGCCCAATCGTACGGATAGCGACCATCAATGCAGGATCATTAAAGCAGACGTTGTGCTCCTGGGCGATGAGCAGCTCATTTATGAGCAGCCATTTTGTCAGAGCCCTGCTGTGCTGAATTTATTTCTACAATCGTAAAAAAAAAAAAAAAACAAGCATACAACTAATTTATAGCAATCCAGTAGACCAGAAATTAAAACAGTCCAATGGACTCAAGCAGCAGTCTACAAAGAAAAAAGACATAAAAATGAATCACAATGCCTTTTATTGAATGAGTCATTAAAATGTGAAGTCTTTAAACCCCAAAAGTAGGGTTTGAATGAGATTAAACCAGTAAACCAGTTACGCTGCTAACCTGCCTGGGCCTGCATTTGTTGCAGAGACAGAGGGAAGTTGAGTGTTGAGTTTCCTAATGAGGGCCGAGTGAAATATGGTGCATCTCTCAATAAAACTACGCTATATAAACAGAGGGTGTTAAAGATAAACAGTTCAATGAATGCATCCATTTTTTTTTTTTTTTTTTTACTTCTCTGTGCGTGTGGCTCAGTTGGTTTGGCAACGCTTAAGTTGTGGGTTCAATTCCCACTGGAACCACATGTACTGAAAAATGTATACATTCACTACTGTAAGTCGCTTTGGATAAAAGCATCTGCTAAATGGCATATATATAATATTATTTTACGTTTCAAAAGAGTTGCATTCTGCGGTTAAGGGAAGCACAGACTGACGTCGTAGGAGTCCACAGACCGCCGTGCCTATGGCAGCCACACGTAATTTCTGGAGGGGTAATGTGGGAACGGAAGTTCACAGAAAATGTCAGCATCTTTCCTCTTAACAAAGAGACATCTGTCATCGGATCTTCTTTTCAAATATTAACAAGGCAAACAAAAAGTAGTGATACAGCAAAGCCCCCGAACAGAGCAAGCTAATTAAAAAAGCTTCTCCTCTGTGACAGCGCTTCACACTACAGTGACTTCTAGCTCCACAACAATTGCCATCTCCAGGCACCTGAATTAGCCTATAATGAAACGTTAGATGCTTAAAAGGCAAGAGTGTTCATTTATTTATTCAAAATGTTCAACGCTCACCAAAAAAAACCCTGTGCTATCAATGTGTCGCCCAGGGCCATCCCAGTTGAGTGACATTCCAAGAAAGTGTAGAATATTTTTGTGCAGTACTGTCTGTTCTTGAATTCCACTATTGATTTAAAGATATAGCCTATCTGGACTTAAGGCAAGGAGCATCTTATATTGACCACAGAAGCCTCTTACGAGTTGTGATGAAGCATGCACACTGTTAGTTTTATCTTCCAAAATACAGCTAACAGAACAAGTGCAGGAAAGGAACAAGAAACATGTTTGGGGGGGTTTTTCCCCCCACCGAGTTCCTAACATCTTGTCCTGGCTCGCGTGTGCAGTTGTTATTGTGTATAAATCTTGGGGAACTTTCAGAACAAGCCTGCCAGATGTGCAGTCGGGGGAAAACCGTCAGGGCCGAACACATAAATCAAGAAATAAACAGAGCAACAAACGACAATAAAGGAGTTGAATCAAACAACTTTTTTTTCAGAATTGCGGTCGAGCTAGAGGAAAACACAGTGTTGTAACGGTATAAAATAAAATGGTCGTGGTTGTGGCCCTGTAGTCAAACAAACCAACATCACACCGTCGTTTTGTTTTGCCAACGCCATGGTGGCGGTGACATGCAGGGGAAAGCTGCCAAAAATGTTCGTGCACAAACTGACTCCGACTAAATCTGTCAGGTTTGCCTTTTGACAACACATATTTACAGAAATACGGACCAACGGATTGCACATCTGCCGCTATCATTTCGAAATAGAAAACGACTTCTGTCTCAACTACGCCGATACATCAAACGCTGGATCAAAAGCTGTTGCCATTTGTACACACAACTTGCACACAAGACGTTAGCTTGCTGGCTACATTACAAAGCCGGGGACTCACGTGGGTCTGTCACAATACTGTACAATTGAATGTGTGCAAAGTGTTTCCTATAATACCTCACAATGATAACACGTCGGATAGAAAACTAGCAAGCTAATTAATTTAGAGGTACGTACGTAATAGTTAGCTGGCTACCTGGAAACAACGAACACACGCAAGTTGATACACATAACACATTGAGCATCCTTGTGCCACTTCGCTTGTGCTAGCCACACTGCTAGCCTGCTGGCTACAATGATGTAACGCTAACTACAGGCAGGTAACGTTAGCCAGCTAGTGTGATCTAATGGGTTAGCTGGCACGTCACGTTAGTTACAGGATAATTACAACTGGGTCGCTGAAATTAGGTACAATTCCCTTTATCGTGTGATGCGCACTGGCAAGCTAGCACGCAGAATCTACGTGTTCGGCTCCTGGCTATAGCTGGCTATATGGTACAGAAATGCCGTTAGGTAGCTAGGCAGCTAACGAAGATGCATAAGGTGGTGAAAAGACATCTTTATTTGTAGCCCATATCTCGGCGTTAGGGTCTCGCCTGGCCGTGTGGCTAGTCAGCTGCATCGTAGGTATGGCAACAGACTGGCTCTTTACGACAGTTAGCTTGGCTAGCTAGCGATGGGAAGACGGCTAGGAGCGCAAGCCAGCGGAACCCGCTGCCCAACACAGCCAGTAAACGCGGGTCCGTTAACTAGGAGGCAAGCGGTAATTAGGGCTCTGGTCTTGTACACAGAAACACACGCTGCATTCCTGCAGCTCCGTTAGCGGGCTGCTGTTATAACGGGGAGGGGGGAGGTGGGAAGATTGTCCGGTCCCCTTCACAGGCTCGCAACAAAGCTCCGCAACATTTAAACAAAAAACAACAACAACAACAAGCCAAAGTGACACAAACCAAAGAAGGGACACAGTGTGACAAGTGCGACGACGGGGCGTCGGCTTTACCTGGCTTGCTTTGTGAAACTGCTTCTTCAGCCCAGCCACCGACATCCTCGATTTATAACCACTGTCTGGCCGCTTTGGGAGCAAGGAGGAGAGAAGAGAAGCGGAGGAGGAGGACGACGACACAAAAGAACAAGTGAAAGTGAAAACAATGGTGAGAGGGGGGAAGTGCTGAGAGGCGCGGCGCGTTTTCCACAGCGGGGCCCCCGCCGAGCTGTCAATCCGCCTGTGAATTAAACTCGACTGCGGCCCGTGAGAAGGGTGGATATTCCTGCCCACGGAGTGACGTGCTCGGCTTCTCGAAGCCCATTGGCGGACGCCTCGTGTTTATGGAAATCACGGCCAAGCGAGAAGAAACCCACGCACGCCCGTGACAGCGTGGGGGAAAGGCAGTGTGGTGATATGGTAAATAGACATTTTTTCAGTCAACACCAAAGTGTTATTCGTCTACAGAGACCTGTAGTCTCACAAGGAAAGTGGTGTCTCCTGGGATTAATTAAGGGGCTTTTGGCGGAAATTCCGTGTATTTTTAGGGATAGATCGTAATGATCTTTTTTCTTGTTGACTAATGGCCTATGCTAAGAGACACGAGACAACAGATGGTTAAAGTTTAACTTTAGTCATTTTCAATTCCCCTTCACTGTTGCTTCTTCTATTGTCTTGTGACGTTATCCTGGTTCGGTTTTTTTAATCGCATAGTGTATATATACATACATATATATATATATATATTGTAGTTATGAGAAGTAAAACTAATTTAAGTGAACTAGCATGTCACTCACTGCAACTTAAAAAAAACTCTGTTAGAAGCAAAGTGGCATTTCTTTGACTGAATTTGCCTCTCCTATTGTGCAAAATTTCTGTCATGGGAAACTATTGTCATAGCAACGTGTTGACCAATATTTAGCTCAGTGTCCCTGTAAAGGATTATGTCCACACTCCCCTAATCTAAGAGTATTTCGTATGTACAGTACCAGTCAAGAGTTTGAGTACACCTTCCATCTGGATTATGGATAATCGGGCTCTCCTTCATTCTTCAGCAAGATAATGACCCGAAACACACCTTGAAGTTGTGCAAGAACTATCTGGTGAAGGAGGAATGTGAAGGACAACTCAAACTAATGACCTGGCCTGCCCAGTGTCCAGACCTCAATCCCATAGAACTTGTACGGGACAAACTTCTCTGGACAGAAGAGTCAAAGCAAAGCAACACACAAGTGTCTCTGGGAATTGCTGCAGGAGAGCTGGGAAGACATGTCTGGTGATTTCCTGCTGAAATGTATTAACCGAATGGCCCGTGTTTGTGAGGCTGTTATCAAGGCAAAGGGTGGCTATTTTGAGGAATCCAAGATTCAATTTTCTTGAACATTGCTTTGATGTTTCTTTTGTTTATTGTTATATGTGTTTTTTTGGGTCATTTTCAAGTATTTACAGAGACTTATACGGTGTAAAACATTGCCGGTTATGAGATAAACCTAGTTTCCAGCAAGTGTACTCAAACCTTTGACTGGTACTGTACATCATGGCAAAACGCACCAGCAGGTGAGCACAACCCTTTGTCATGGTGATACGGGCTAAAGCAGTCAACCCTGTCATTTCCACACATGCAGTTGATTAAGTGTTGTAATGTACCATGTAATATAATATATAATATAATATATGCCATTCAGCAGACACTTTTATCCAAAGCGACTTACAGTAGTGAATGCATACATTTTTCAGTGTATGTGGTCTCAGTGGGAACCACGTATGTAATCATGACTGCTTAACGTAAAACATGTATTTGGGCTATTTGTGAACTGGCCATCTTCCAAAAGAGACTCACCTCTTCTTTAACCCTAACCCTAACCCTAACCCTAACCCACCTCTTCAGACTCCACTACCACTGACTCTACATTAATTAACTGCCACTGTTTACATGTTTAAAAATGTCTTTTTTTTTTTTTTTAAACACACAAACCTTTCTTTCCCTGTGTTACAGGTACGGTATGCAGCTGCCAACAATGATGTCTGTTGCAATGATGTGTGGCTCATTAGGTAGAGCACAGCGCTGACAACGATTAGGTTGTGGGTTCAATTACCACTGGGACCACATATACTGAAAAATGTATGCATTCATTACTGTAAGTTGCTTTGGATAAAAGTGTCTGCTAAATGGCATAGATTATATTATACTGCAGTGTTAATACACTGATCTCTTGCACTAACTATGATTAATCTTACCATGTATTAATGCCCTTTTTGTAAGTCGCTCTGGATAAGAGCGCCTGCTAAATGCCTAAAATGTAAATGTAAATGTTTTGAAATAAATAAAAATTGGGCTTTTACAGATGTTTCAAACCTTTTTTCAAACCACTTAGCGCTTGCACGATGAAGGGCAGTTTAGCTGTCGTTCCCCATACATTAACATTTATGGGCACATGTTATTATATGGTCTTATTGTATGGTTAGCTTCAGTATATAGTTTAGCTATTGGTGATGTTAATAAGTTTTACCATCAATATATCGATTATGCATATCTAGTGGTGCTGCTTTTATGAATGGTTAATATATGGAGACAAATATAGTAAATGCAAACAGAATATTTTGGATCATCTTTTTATTGTTAACTATGTTACTTAGCCTACATGTTTCCTGAAAATGTCTGAAAAAAGTTATACGTAATATTTGTTTTTGCTTAAGTTCGGGTAGGTTCTACACCATTTTCAACACAACAGTTAGAAGTAGTACATTTAGGATGACGGATGTGCTAAACATCACAAGCATGGGTTTTCCAATATGTCAGAAAAAAACAGCCAGACCATGGCTAACATAATAATCGCTGGAGAATTTATTGTTTTTTTATGCTCAGCTCGTGTGATTTTGGGATTGGCCGTTTGTACTATAAATGTCCCTTGTTGCCAGCTGGAAGGTCTCTACACTACTAGAATAGGAGGTCTGTCATGTCAATTAATTTTTTTGGTCAAGCTGTGTATTGTAGCGTAACTATAATGAAGTTCGCATACGACGGCTAGTTTATATTTGTCTCCTGAGGGCTTATCATGCGAAGGTCGCAGTTAGAATTGTCTGACAGGCGTCGAGAGGTAATAGTGAAACTCTTCTGTCATACGTTCGATTAGAAATAATGTGTATTCTGGGTGCAAATACTGCCCCCTCGTGGTTATATAAAAAATACTGACGAGTATTAGGCTGCAGCATTTCCTTCAGTGGTACAAAATTGCCACTCGTAGTTGAAGGAAAAATCAGATTAAGCTGTGAACTTGTCTTTTTAGTGTTCTATCTAATCCACAAGTCGAATTCATTTGAAAAGTACCGATAACACGATGAGTAAATGACGCCCAGGAACTCGACAAACAAACAAACCCAACTCAATTTGGGGTTGAGTAAAGAGAAAACATCCATTCTCTGCCCGCAGTGCAAAGTAGACCGGTAATTGGACGGCGGAAAAATCAATGCAAGATCTCTGTGCTGTGTTGCAATGCACATTATTTAGACTCATAAAATATTCAGATGCGTGCAAGCATCTATGCTACAAAAAGCCATGCTGTACAGAGGCTGCTTTTCCCCCAGACCTGGTGACAGACACCGTGCTGTGAAGGGAAGATCGATGCGCCATAACGACAGAGAGCAGAGCTGATTTCATCTGCAGATCGTCTCGATGAGCTGGGGGAATTTCAAAGTGTGTCTGAGACGCACACACACACACACACACACACACACACACACACGTTTGGTGTCCTGTGATGTCGCCTGTCCTCAGATCTCATCTCAGCTCTGTTGTCCCCAGTGTCTTCCCTGATGAAGACGATGCAGACACCAGAGAACCCCGTCTCCCTCCTTCTCACAGCGTCTACACGCAGGACATCTGGGCACAGAGCAAACTAGCTGGGGAAATAAAAGGCTATTGTCCCACTAAGTTGGGTGGCAGTGTAGTATAATGGATAGGGAACTGGGCTTGTAACACAAAGGTTGTAGGTTAGATTCCAGGTGGGGCACTGCTGTTGTACCCTTGAGCAAGGTACTTAACATGAATTGCTTCAGTAAAATATCCAGCTGTATAAATGGATTGTATGTAAAGAAATGTAAACTGTGTAAGTCGCTCTGGATAAGAACGTCTGATAAATGCCTAAAATGTAAATGTAAATTTAATGTACTACCGGAGAGAAAGGAAAACCAGGACTGGAATTTGGATTCGTGGGCCAGATTTGAGTAACTCTGCTTTACATAAATCAAAGATTTTAAGATTTGATACAATTTACAGTGGTGTTGTGAATATTCCCGACTGCAATGCTTGGAAGAAGTCAGATCTTAGTGAAGTGGCTGGCAGTGTAGTATAATGGTTAGGGAACTGGGCTTGTAACTCAGAGGTTGCTGGTTCAATTCCCAGGTGGGGCACTGCTGTTGTACCCTTGATCAAGGTACTTAACCTGAATTGCTTGTAAAATATCCAGCTGTATAAATGGATTGTATGTAAAGAAATGTAAACTGTGTAAGTCGCTCTGGATAAGAGCCTCTGATAAATGCCTAAAATATAAATGTGAAGTGTGTGTCTGTGTGTGTGTGGACATGCGCAAGACACAATATACGTAAGATCGTGTGCGCGCGTGCGTATCTTTTTTTGTGTAAAACTAATATCCAATTTCTTCCAACAGATGGAGACAGAAACCTTTTAAAACACATTCACTTCTATGTCCACTGCCAGCCAGCGGACATGGAAATGACTTTACTTTCTGATTTAAGTACATTCGTTTTCCTTTCTTATGTCTCTTACTCTGTGATGTGTAATTGTATTTTTTTGTCATTCAGGAAATGCATTAAAAAAAGCCCAATCAATATCTAAATATCAAATATATATCAATATCAAATTTAACCTGTGACCCCTCCAATTTACATACATAATGGCTCTCACTTTACATTTCTAAGAGGCCTTTTCTATAAAATAACAAAATGTATATTGTTGTAATTATTGTTTATTATTGTTATTATTATTAGTTCATTATATTTCAAATAGTACAAATATCATATTATTAGTTTGTTGTGAAATGTTACAACATCAACACGAGAACATAAATGTAATGTAGTGTGTGTGTGTGTGTGTGAAAATAACATAAAGTAAAGAAGCGTTTCAGTTTATGACATTTTTGGGTACGGCCTTGGAAAAGGGTTTGATAAAGGCAATAGATTTTCAACGACAGTTTTAAAATAATTAAATATATACAGTATATATATATATATATATATAAAATATGGTATTCTGACCGCACATGTATTCTACAGCTTGCAGCACAGCGGTATTTACACTTCATTATGAATCATACACGGACAAGAAAATAGATGAAGGACCTCATATCTTGTGAAAACCTATTCATCCTTTCAAGGAAATTCATTCATTACGTTTGTATATTTCCATCTTGAAGAATGATCATCAGTTTTTTGTCCTGAGCTCTAACTCTTTCACACGCAACGTGGTAACCGTTCCGCGATGCGCAGTCGCCCGAGAAAAGCCACCCGTCGCCCGGTGGAACCTGTGTTCCGTTGACACGCGATGACACCGAGCAGGAGCAGTCACAGAGGTGCACGGCTCTCGCAGGAAATGGTTCACAGCCATAAACCCTCCGGCCTCGCTCAATTTACAGTGTGTTTTCAGCTTTGCGTTGCGTGGGGCCTTGTACCTTCATGTGATATTAACGCGAGACAGCGTAAAAAACGCTGTGACATGCGAGCTGAGGGCTCTCAATGGTCCGCATCCGAGACCCCCCTCCCCGAGCCCCCCCATCTCCTCCCCCGCGGGACCAGAGGGAAACGGACGAGAAGCCCTAGCCCCCCAACGTGCGCAATTCCACTGACGGCTGACACCAAGAGCACTGAACAAATAAACGCGTTTTCGCTGAGGTTGTTTTGCCATCGGACCCCCACGCCCGCCAGCGCCGACACAATGTGAAACGGAGCCCAGGGCCCGTGCCACCGAGGCATGCTGAATCTGGGGAAATGAGGCAGACAGCCAGTAAATAATTGTTGCCATTGTGCCCCCCCCACCCTCGCCCCCCAGCCAGTGCAGGGCTGGGGGAATGCTCCACATGACCTGCCAGGGCTTGACGTGGCACCGGGACCCTGAGCTGTCACCCCTACGGAAACATCACCCTCGCCTCCACAATTTGTACACTTAACACTTCAGTTGGCGCATGACAGGTGCTTATTTCCCCATATTGGTAGACCCTTTTTTTCCCTCCTTCTTCTTATAAACAGGATGCCTCTGGATAAGGATGCACACACACACACGCGCACACACACACACGCACACGCACACGCACGCACACACAGCGGAGCGCAAGGGTGCACGCATCCTCTGTCTGTAACCCTGGCCTCATTTTGAACAGGAACACAGCTTCCGCCACGTGGGCTTTCTCCCAACTGAGAAATAAAACATAAAAATAAAACAGGTCTCATTCTCCATTAATCGCCCCAGGGACTCGGTCGACTTCAGTCTCGGGCAGAGGTTTTATTTTTCCGTCCGATTCATTTCTTTTTTTGTGTCTTTCTTTCTTTTCTTTCTTTCTGTAACTCGAGGGAGAGTGGCAGAACAAAGTTTCGACGCCAGGCGAAGCGCCCTTTTTAAAGGGAATTGTCAGGCGCATAATATAAGCGACACCAGCACATCTATGAAATCTATGACATTTTTTGCTTTTTGCTGACTCTCCGGTAATCGTTTTTCAGAGCTAATGCACATGGAGTAATTGAGTTGCTCGTCACCCCTGAACCTTCGCATTTTAAAACACGGCGAACAGGAGCTGAATAAAAAAGATGGTGCCATTAGTTCACACATTCCAAGAGGGGAAAAAATCCTCTCTCCTTTTGTTCTGCGATGCATTCGGAATGTTATAGTAGGGCTTTCTCATATCGCATATTTTCTTCTAAAGTCCCATATTCACGACACATGAAAGCCCTCGGACTTCCCGATGTCGCTTTGTCTCTGTAAAACAAATTGCGTGTTTTCCTTTCACGGGAAGCCGAGAACAAAACAAGAACGGCTCGGTTTTGTCAAGACAACAACAAAAACTGGGAGGGGGCGGTGGTGGATGAAGACGTCTCTGACTGAAATGCAGAGCCACACCGCCGCCATCGCACACAAACGCCTCTTAGCGGCCTCGGAGACAGCCGCCGCATCAATAGCTCCAACACGCCACTTGAACCGCGGAGGTCAGCTGGACGCCGAAGCGCGTTCTGTTTACCTCGCCTCGCGATTGGCTGGAGGGGCTTGTATCCGAGTGACTTCTGCCACTATAGCGGCGCGCGCTGGTCGCGGGAACACAGCAGGCTCGTGCGTCGCGTTAGGACCTCGTCCTTGGTTAATTAACGTCTGACTCTCTGTTCTGCTCAAACAAGCGTTTTGAAAAGAGGCCACAGAAGGTTCTTCCCAAGGGCCCGGACCCCCGGTCTTGGGAACAAATACGCCCCCCCCCCCCCGGAATTGCGGGGGAGCATCAGTGAGCCTGTATGTGCTCTGTGGCAGGTGTCACCTCTCTCTCTCTCTCTCTCTCTCTCTCTCTTTCCCTCGGCTAGTGTCAGAACATCATCCCTTCCAAGGGTCCTCCTGTTACAGTGTAAACCATCGCGTCACGCTCAATCTCCCATCACGAGAATTGAGTGCTTTTGGTTCAGTGTGATATTTGGAGGGAAGTAGTGTGGTGTAATGGTTAGGAAGCTGGGCTTGTAACGTTAAGGTTGCAGGTTCAATCCCCAGGTGGGACACTGCCATTGTACCCTTGAGCAAGGTACTTAACCTGAATTGCTTCAGTAAATATCCAGCTGTATAAATGGATTGTATGTAAAATACGTGTGAAACTATGTAAGTCGCTCTGGATAAGAGCGTCTGCTAAATGCCTAAAATGTAATGTAATGTAAATGTAATGTAAAGTAGGGCCAGATACGTTAAGTTATGGGCTGGAGTCACAGCCAGCCGTGTCAAGCGTTGGGAGGCACACTCGCCATACCTGTGCAGTGCAGAGAGTTTTAAGCCCTTTTCCCCACACAAATAACCAAACGAACCCCAGGGACTGTGCCCGTACAATACGCTTCCAAACCTTGACCATTCTGCAGTGCCTTCCTGATCTCCATTGTCGATTCTTCCATAATAATGTACCTGTCTATTAGATCATCGCAAAACTGCCAGTACCTTGTCATTAATTAGGCGGCAGAGTAGTATAATGGTTAGGGAACTGGGCTTGTAACTCAGAGGTTGCAGGTTCGATTCCCAGGTGGGGGGCACTGCCATTGTACCATTGAGCAAGGTACTTAACCTGAATTGCTTCAAATATCCAGCTGTAAATGGATTGTATGTAAAAGAAACTATGTAAACTCTTTGGATAAGAGCGTCTGCTAAATGCCTAAAATGTAATGTAATGTAAATGTAATGTAAAGTAGGGCCAGATACGTTAAGTTATGGGCTGGAGTCACAGCCAGCCGTGTCAAGCGTTGGGAGGCACACTCGCCATACCTGTGCAGTGCAGAGAGTTTTAAGCCCTTTTCCCCACACAAATAACCAAACGAACCCCAGGGACTGTGCCCGTACAATACGCTTCCAAACCTTGACCATTCTGCAGTGCCTTCCTGATCTCCATTGTCGATTCTTCCATAATAATGTACCTGTCCATTAGATCATCGCAAAACTGCCAGTACCTTGTCATTAATTAGGCGGCAGAGTAGTATAATGGTTAGGGAACTGGGCTTGTAACTCAGAGGTTGCAGGTTCGATTCCCAGGTGGGGGGGCACTGCCATTGTACCATTGAGCAAGGTACTTAACCTGAATTGCTTCAGCTGTGCAAATGGATTGTATGTGAAAGAAATGTAAACTCTTTGGATAAGAGCATCTGCTAAATGCCTAAAAATGTAAAATGTAAATGATTAACCCACCCCCCCGTTAGCCCTGTCCTCTCTGCACTGCACAGGCAAAAATGTTACTACAAGCCGTCAGTAGCAACATCTGTTCATTGCAACCACTTGCACAGAGAATATTAACACTTGGACAATGTCCAGTTACTAAACTGGTTCTGTGTGTGGCTCAGTAGGTAGAGCATGCCGCCGACAAAGCTTAGGTTGTTGGTTCAATTCCCTCTGAGGACCACATATACTGGAAGATGTGGGCATTCACTACTGTAAGTCGCTTTGGATAAAAGCGTCTGCTAAATGGCATATGTTACTAAACAAATAGGCAAGACTTAATGGGTGGGAGGGGGTAGGATTTTAAAGTCAGCCATGTTGGATTGACAGTTACTTCTTAAACAATTTATTTACATGATCAGTATTATATCACTTCTTATTCCACCTGGCAAGTTTACTGCATCCTATAGTTATTATGAACTACCCTTGCTCTACTCTGATTCAGATATTCTGATATTCAAGGACTATTTGTTTTTCTCTGTATCCCACCATTTTCCAGGAGTTCATCTCAACCACCTTTTAAGGGGTCAGGGAATCATTTTCCAGTTTCCCACATTGGCTCTAATGGTTTTCTGTTTTTTTGATTCCCTCTGGAAAATGTCAATTGTGAAGCGCTGTGTGACAACCTGTTTGGAAATGGCGCTATACAAAAATAAAGATTGATTGATTGATTGATATCCCTCTCATGTACAGTAGAAACCACATGGCAGCTATAGGCCCAGAGCATCCAGTTCTAGCCAGAGGTTTAAATATCTCACAGATAGCATGTATGCATTACTAAACATCACTGCAGACGTGTTTCAACCAATTGTATTGTATTGTATTGTGTAGCTACTAAGTGCATTCTCTGATAATACATTCATTAATTAATTCCTAGGATAACCGATGTCAACGTCAGCCTTTGCTTTGTACTGCCTCTGAATGCGCTCTCAGCGTGTTGAAATCCAGGTGTCGTCTGGTTCTTCTTTCTGTCTTTCCGCTGTATTGTCAGGGAGATCATGTCAAATCGCTGTTGTGTGGAAAATGTGTCTCACCCGAACCACACGACTAGGGGCATCGCTTTGAGCCCTGGAAAGCGCCAGATTACATCCTGGAGACGTCAGTGCACATACACCGTCTCCAACGCTGTTGTGCCCTGCGTGTTAAAGGGCTGAGACATTCCGTGTATGCGTTGTGACATATGCGTGATGTAATCTGGTGCCTTTCTAGTGCTAAATCGCCAACAGTGACTCTTTACAAACGGCTTTAAACATTGTGATGTCATTTTGTATACACCATTATTAGGTTTTTTTTGCAGCTGTCGACCTTTATCCAGCGTAGTTCAGAGAGGGGAGAGGAGGATTACGTAACGCAAACAACGACACTCGTGAATCACACTGGTGCAGTGCAGGTAGAAAATATTTGCACAATATGTTTTAATTTATTCACTTTGCAAAGTTCTCAAAAGATTTGCTATATTTGCCACCAGGTTCTGAAAAGAATAAAAAGGCACTGATGAGTTACCGAAAGGCCCTGCGATGGGAACACTGATTGGGATGTTTGAAGTTGCCAACTAGTTCCTGGCAGTGATGGACAAAGTACACAAACCCTTTACTCGAGTAAAAGTACAGATACCCTGATAAACTATTACTCCAGTAAAAGTAAAATGTCCTACATTGCTTCCCATGTTGTCGGGTGGGAATATTTGTTGTTGAAAGTAAAAGTAAAAATGGAAATACTTAAGTGAGCACAGATACTTAAAAAATGTGCTTAAGTACAGTAATAAGTCATAAGTCATAAAAGTATATTTACTTTGTCCACCACTGGTTCCTGGTAGGCTGATATCTTCTTGTGCCCTAAACCCTCAGATGAAGGCCTTATGTTAAATTTATTTTTAACCTGAGATTCTGTGTCTGATAATCCCAAGCATAAATTCACTAGCTAGCTAATTCACTTTAAAAAAACTACACTTCAACATCACTACCTCAGCAGCTTTTTCTTGTACTGTTGCTTACACGCTTTCCCAATACTGAATTTCACCCATTAGTTTGGACTGGAACAATGTAGTTTGAACTGGAACAATGTAGTTTGAACTGGAACAATGTAGTTTGAACTGGATCAATGTAGTCTGAACTGGATCGATGTGTGACAAGACATACTTCACATTTTGATGATTTTTTTTCAGGTGGTGAAGTGAAAAGGCTACACAGGCCCAATTTACATTAAAGCATTTGTTCAACTTTAGGTGGAATTGTTTAGGAATAGTGCCTGTTTGTGTAACGTGAAACATTTCTGTTATAAATTACATTTATTTATGAAACAACAGGACTCTTGAACTGGAGCACAGAATGAAAGTCCAGCTTCTTTCATCATTGTTGATACTTTCTATACTGAAGTTGTTTTCTTTCTGTGCCATCCCATATTGTCATCCTATTATTGAAAGCAGTACAATGTTCCTCTAAAAAAACCCAAAACTATTTATATCATAGTTTTCAGTGGGTGAACAAGAGTAGTTTCTGGACCCATTTTAAGCCCGTTTCTAAATGGACAACAAAACAGTCATTTCCTGGTATGGCTACATATTCTCAATGGGATGGTAAATGGACTCATGTTTCACTGATTCATGAATGACCGTACTATAGAATACGTAATTGTTAAAGAACTGAGAACTGCTCTAGTACAGTATATGGTTTTAGTTTCCCTGTGTCACTGAAGGCAAAGCCTCTTCACCTCATTAATACAGCTTTTTAATTTTTATTGATAACTTTGTTAGATTTTTTCCCAGTTTGGTAGCCAATTATAGCCTCTATTTCTTTCGATTCGCCCTCCCCCACAAGACCGCCACCCGTCACTTCGGGGCAAGCTAATTCCCCCGAGGCCGGCGATGATCCGCCTCCTCTGAGACGGAACTCGCCCACCTACTTTCTAGAGACACCCTTCCCTCAATCAATCAATCAATCAATCTTTATTTTTGCTTTACAAACAGGTTGTCACACAGCGCTTACCATTTTCTCAAAAACCAGAAAACCATTGGAGCCAATGTAGGAAACTGGAAATTATTCCCTGACCCCTGGCGGTCGAGATTAACTCCTGGAAAATTGTGGGATACAATCACCACCTTGAGGCTCATGATTGGGGCTCCCTCCCCTCTCCCTGGAGCGGACATCCAATCACCACCCCTGATTGGGGCTCCCGCCCAGGGCCAGACTGGTGCAGGTGGTTTTTGGACCGTGGCTGCAGTGGGCAACTTGCATTTTGGGAGAATGCTTAGACTGTTACGCCATCCCATTAAAACGGGGAAGGGGGGGAGAAGTTGTTGGCAACTGAAAAACTATTTTACAAACTGTGGCTCAAACACACTTGGCCTTGAAACAAACCTTGTTTTACCGTCTTGTTATAAAAAAAAGAAGAATGTTTGATTCTGGGCATCCCTTCTCTCAATGCCCAAAGTGACTTTCCTGGATATCGTAATCGCAGTTGTCACGTTAAAGTCCTTACCTCTTGTATTCAAAGTCGCGGTTTCACCTTTCATTTCCAAATCCCTCGGCCGCGGTTGACAATTCAAAAAACATAAATGGGATTACGCTTATTTTTTTTCTGCCCTTGTCAATCACCGCAAGCTGCACATTCGCCTCGCTGCCACGGTTTGGGGACTGTGGGGAGAGACTGTCAGGTGCCATTACTGTCCTGCCTCCACAACTAAAAACCTGACCCTTTTTTTTTTTAACATAACAAAAAAAAAAAAAAAAAAAAAGCCAAGTGATGCATTATTTAGAGTGCAGATCAGGCACCATTTCTGTAAAGATCTTGAATGTTAAACCCGGGGTTTCGGCGCGGAGTCTCAGATGAGAGGCGAGCTGGTGCGCTGGTGCTTGCTCGCCCGCGCCGCGCGCCATGAATAAATCATGACCGCGAGAGGCTTCGTGGCGCGCGGCGCGAGACGCGGTCGAACGCTGGAACGCGGGGCTCGGATCTGACAGCTGCGAGACGCAGGCCAGATGTGGGATTGGGTCCAGGTGGTCCCGTATCCTTTGCCGGGCGGCCGACAGGCACAAGGCACAGCTCTTCCTGATTGGCACTAATTGGCAGACTCGCGCTCGCGAAGACACTGGGACTCGCATTGAAAGGAGCAGGGGGAACCATCTCCCCTGCGCGGCGTGTCAGAGACGATCTCTGGTGGGCTACCTCCACCTGACCTTCGAAGTTTCCACCACTGTCCTTGGATGAAAGAACAGGGAAGGGGAAAAAACAAGTGAGAATCTCTCTCTCTCTCTCTCTCTCTCTTCCCCCCCTCGTTGTTGACGTCTCCTTTCAGTGCACTCTTCTCGCGCGCGCGCTCGCTCTCTCTCTCTCACACACACACACACACACACACACACACTACTGTTTTCTTTCTCGCTGTAGTCCTGTGACAGCAGTGTTTGACAGCCGTCATTACCAGCGTTGACCTTTGCCTTTCAAAACCAAACGGGGGTCTACACAGTGCCCGCATCTCACGAGGGTAATAATTGTTAAATAATTTAAAGGGAGGAACAATTATTGCATTCCAGCTGGGTAAAACTGCTCGCGCCGCTGGCTGAGTGAAGATCAGGAATTGCGAAGGAGTTCAGTGGTAAAATACCTACACAATATTGCGGGTTGAATTAATAAAAAAAAGTAAAAAACCAAGATGTCAAAAGGATGTGCATTTGATACGTCTGACTACGGAGTATGGCATGATGATTGAGGTTAATCTCGCGGCGCACGCTCCATATCTGGCGGCAGTGATTTAAAAAAACAATGTTAAAAAAAATTCTCCAATTGCTTTCAGGCCTTTGAGTCCACATAGCTTTTCGGTTCGTGAACAATAATGCGGTTCCTGGAGCCACTTTGAGGGAAAATTAGGCAGGAGTCTCAGGCAGTTTTAAATGAGGTAACAGCAGCTGACTAATTGTGTCTCCGTGGGGGATTTAAAACACCGCATGCGAGGAAGCGGGGCAGGGACGAGGCGAAAAGTCACTCATCCGCCGGAGTCATGCTGAACAGCCCGCCGAAGCGTGACAAGGATCAATATACAAGCCACCAAGTTATTACACTTGAGTGGAAGTTTGCAAAACAGATGTATTCGGGGGCCCCTTAAAGTCGCGCCGTTTTATGTGCGCAAACTTTGCAGGAGTGATTTGTGCCAACGGCGGCGTTCGCAACACGTCGATTTAACGTCCGCGCAAGTCTTTCTTCTCCGTTAGCCAGGCCGCAGTACAGTAGCCATGCAGAGATCAGTGTTTCCCCCCTCCTCCTCCCACCCCCTCTCTCCTTTGTGCTCGTGTTTTTTGTGTGAACCTTGGTGACTTGGCCTTTTCCTCCCTTTCAGCTAAATTGATCACAGCGCTGGGAAGTTAATTGTTCAGGCATGTGTTTTGCTTCCTGGTGGAGAGTGGGTGCGGGCCAGTCGAGTTCAGAGGTTGCGGTGACATGTTTTTTTTCGGGAACGGAGACGGCAGAAAGGCCATGGGAGAGAGTGCTAAGCACACAGCTGACTGGCAGTCTCAAAAGGCACTTAAACCTGCCTGAATACAAGAGCCAACAAAGAGAAAATAGCCTAACACATTGCGACCGCTCAGGGGAGATGATAAATGTTGGCTAGATCCATAGTTCCTCGACAAATAGGGCTGTCGTTGTCATTGGTTTTCTGAAACAGGTCCATTTTCTTGTTTAGGGAACGACAATGGAACATATTTTACGTTTAGAAGTGAAAACGCCGGGGAGAATGAAAGGAGTTTTTTTCGATAATGGAGGCGATTACGAACCAACACACAACAAAAGTTCTGAGAGATGTATGACTCCATATTGTACCTTACTGTGGGTGAAAGCTTTTGAAATTAGCGTCATAGTAACAGCTGGTAATAAAACTACCTGCTGATGAAAAATATCCATGCAAGTTTACTTCTTCTTTTTTTTTGAGTACAGTCGTTTTAAACCTAATATTCAGAAGAAAACTAAAGTTTACAAACTTCAGAAATAAGACTTATTCTGGTCTGGCCCATCCCAAGACAAAAACCTTCATGTAGAAAATGTGTTTCAGTAATTACATTTGTATTTCAAATTTTAATTTAAAATGAGTAACACAAAAATGCAAAAATAGTTCAGGGAAATGCTCAATTAATTTAAGTGAAACTACCTTATAAGTATTGTGTCTCTTGAAGGCTTATATTAAACTATAACTGAAAGTGTAAAATTAATAAGATTCTCTATGCAGCGAGGCTTGAAAGATTTAATATTTAAAGGGAATTATGTTACTGTAATTTTTGTATACAATATCAAATAATATAATATAATATTGTATACATTTGGCAAAACAAAATCCTATTCTTGTTACAAGTGAACTTCCTTTTTATGAGTAAATGATTATGTTTGAATGATAAAACAATAATTGACCTGAATCTATAAGTTCAGAGAGGTCTTGATAAAGAAGCGAATCACTAAAAGACGTGAGGCGGCGAATTTGAATTCTGACTGAATTGCAGAAATGCCGAAAGAGTACAAACAAAAAGCAGAGAGAGAGAGAGGGGGGGAGAGAGAGAGACAGAGAGAGAGAGAGAGACGGGCAGAAAAATAAAAAGAAAGACGTGTAGTGCAAAATAGAGAATGGAGAACAAGGACAGAATGAAAAAAAGCTCAAAACTGACAAAGTTTAGTCAAAACCACAAATAATGTTTTTGAGGGGGTTTAAAAACATGTGCTTGTCAGGGGGCCTTGGGTGGCGTAACAGCTAAAACATTTTTTTTGGGGGTCAGAAACAAATTTAACAAATTTAAATTTAAAAAATGCAAATAAAACACTTGTGGATAATAATATGCCTAGAAATCGGAGGAGGGGGGAATCAATAAACCTGGGGATGGAAGAAACTTCTGGACGGAGACACCAGTGTGGCCATGTGCTCACCCTGTAGGAATGCAGCTGTGCTCATGACCCCTCCAATCACGATCAGCTGCATATCAATACACACACATATACAGTGATGCTTGAACGTTTGGGAACCCCTTGTGCAATCATAGAAATCCAGAGTTTTTACCACAAAATCCTTTTTAATCGGAACCAGTCTTTTCTTAACTGAAATAAAGGGCCTATTTCATACATTTTTAGAGGAAATTGTGCATATAGTAGAGAAAAAATATGGAAAAAAGAATTAGTGAAGGTGCAAAAATAAGTGAACCTCCTGTTGCCTTAGTTAAATCAAGTAGGTAAGTAGAATCAGATGGGTATATAATTGGGCACCACATTAACCAATCAAAAGTCAGATATTCAGGAAAGAGTTTTGGGTGGCACTCTCTTAAATACAGGTAAGAAACCTGGTCAGTTTGGTGGTACCCCTACAGGTGAATGCAAAACACACCATGCCAGGATACAAGGAGACTGCAGAGGACCTCAGGAAGAGAGTAGTGAGTGTGCATCAGTCTGGAGAAGGATATAAAATCATATCAAAAAGATTTGGGCTCCATCAGTCCACTGTGAGAACAATAATATACAAATGGAGAGCATTTAACACGACAGGGACTCTACCTAGAAGTGGCCGTCTTTCTAAAATATCACCAAGAGCCACAAGAAAAATAATAAATCAAGTAAAAAGCAACCCAAGAATAACATCCAGGGACCTACAAGCCTCCTCGCTACACCTGATACGCATCCATCAACAATAAGAAGAACGCTGAATAGAACTGCCGTGCAAGGGCAGCCTCTGCTGTCTAAAAATAACCAAGCTGCCCATCTTAAGTTTGCCAGACACCACCTGGAAAAACCTGGAATTTCTGGAAGTCTATTCTCTGGACGGATGAGTCCAAAATCAAAAATGCCATGTCTGGCAAAAACACAACACTGCCCACCACCAAAATAACCTTATCCCTACGGTCAACCATGGATCTGGGGCGGCTTTTCTTCCTCTGGGCCTGGACAACTCAACATCATTAAGGGAACCAGGAATTCTGAGGGATATCAGAGAATTCTTGAACAGAACGTCAGGCCATCAGTCCGAGAGCTAAAACTTGGCCGAAAGTGGGCGTTTCAACAACACAAATGATCCGAAGCATTCAAGCAAATCTACCAAAGAATGGCTCAGGAGAAATGTGTTTTGGATTGGCCAAGTCCTGACCTAAATCCGATCGAGATGCTGTGGCAGGACTTGAAGTGGACTATTCGTGCCAGACAGCCCTCAACCCTCACCGAGTTGGCTGGGTTCTGTAAGGAGGAGTGGGCGAGAATCCCTCAAAGAAGATGCCACAGTCTGATCAGTGGCTATAGGAGACATTTGCTTCAAGTCATCGCTGCTGAAGGAGGTGCCACAAGTTATTGATTGAAGGGGTTCACATATTTTTGCACACAAGGATATCTGTTAAATTAGTTTTTGTTAAATAAACCAGTTTTTGTGAAACTAACAATGAAAATATATCATACTTCTTTGTGTGTGTCCTTTATTTGGGATATCTTCGTTAAGAATTGAGGTTTAGATAAATATTTTATAGCGTTATTTTTCTATAATATATGAAAATAATGACCACCCCCTGCAGGGTTCACAAACTTTCAAGCATCACTGCATATATATATATATATATATATATATACACACATACAGACAGCGCAGTGCTTGATAAATATTGCATGCATAAACACGGGCTCGGGGTCATGAAGGTACCCTGTCCGTGTGACTTCGGTGTTGTGCTGGGGAGAGTAATTATGGGCAACTACCGTTCACTATCATCATGAGTCCCGGCAGGAAACAGGAGAGAGCCCATTTAACAAAGCCGCTGTAATTGATTCTGGCAGATCCCGCTAAGGAACAGCAGGCCCATAGACGCCCTGCAAGCCCAGCGGAGGGTCTTAATTGAAGTGGATAAGGGAATTATCCATACTCTGGTGATCTTTAGTGGAAGATACGGGAAATTCAATTAAACAAATCTATTTTTTTCTTTAAATATAAAAATGTGTGGCCAAGAATGATCGGTGAAGGACTCAGGACTTTAGCCCTAGAGCGGGGCACAATGGAAATGATTAATTTAGAAATCTAATTACAAAAACAGGTGAAAGTGGATGTGATAAAATAAACAGATTCGTTGAATTATCGCACCTCGTGTCTACTTGGTAGTTGCTTTCCATCGCTCTGTTGGTTTTGGTTCTTCTCACCGATGTGAGTGGACTGACAGACGTACCTTTCAATACTATTTTGTGTGAAATCTAATGTTATATGTTTCCATGAAACTAAAGAAGAACTAAAGAATATATTCAAATAAAAACGAAAGAATATATCTTTATAGTTACATGTCAAATTGATATAAATTGTGAAATGTTCAACAACAACTATATATATATATATAAAAACTGTATTTATTTATTTTGGCACTTGTTATGTTATTTTAATACGGTGTGCATCAAATGCAATCATTGGGGGATATAAGAAATGGATGCTCAATGAGCACACGTATTTGTGGTTCAGACACACAGTTAGAGAGGATTCCACAACTGAGAGAAGTTAACCACGAGGCCATCAGCAGGGGGTTACTGCTGTAGGAATTTCTGAGGAATGGATTGGACAAATGGTCACGGCCGCCTACTAAGACTTGACTGTCCGATTTTGGGCGGAGGTCAAGCAAACTCAGACAGAAGTTAATATTTTTTGAGGGGAGAAAACCTTCAACTGGATAAAACAAATAGTTATTTGTGGCTCATTTAAAAATGAGCTATTTCAAATAATGATGTATATTTAAGTATTCTAATAGCCATAAAATATCTAATATTTCAATGTTAGTTTTTACTTAAGAGCATGACAGATGTGAGTTTCAGCACTGTCATTTGGTGTAAGAGATGAGAATTGTATTCAACTTTGTATTCTACAATGAAGGCAAGTCAACAGCCTTAAGGCTGATGTGTTTTTTTTTCATTTTGTTAAATGTGAGAGTCAGATTGTGGTTCAGCTGGACAAAACACAGCACTCTTCAAAATACTACAATATTTGTACTGTGCAACATTCAGCCATCTTAAATAATTGTATGGCACTTCTCACAGGATAAGTGACATGTATTAAATTACTGGCACAGAAATCAAATCAATAAATGCTGGCCTTCATCACTCGGGGGTGTTAATGAAATCTTGTCGGCTGCTAGCCTCCCTGGTTTTGCGTGTTGGGTTTCAATCTGCCTAATACTAATTGCGTTATCATTAGTTTTCTTCATTCTTTTCCTTCAGGTCATACGGTTTTACAGTGTTCTTTGGAACAGCGAATGTAGCCAAACGTAGCCTCATTCGTAAAGTGGTGACATTAAAACTTAAGTTCACATTGGCAGGCAAACAAAAATGTTTTTTGCTGATATACGCATGTTTTTTGGTGCAGCAAAATTATGGGATCGGGAGGACAGACAGGAGGCAGATGCCTCTGGTCCTTTCTGTAAGAAAGAAAAATAAGGCCTTTGTGAGAGAGGGGTGGGAGTGAAGCGCCAAGTGAGAAAAGCAGATGTTCTCTGTGCGAAACAAAGCCGGACGACGACTGATTAGCCGGCGCGGAACAGCACCAGCCTTAAGAGACCGCCTGGCTGGAGATCCCAGTGACCGGCTCTCTCTCCCTCGGGCGCAGCATGTTTCCACCGACGTAGGGAGCAGACTGTAAGTCATAGCCCTCTGCTCTGTCATCAAAGTGGCCCTGGCTACAGCTCGCGCGCTGGGGCTTTCACACGTGGCGCGCGCCCCGGATTCCACGGGCACCACCATTGCACGGCCGCATAACTTACACTGATAGCGCGCGTGAAATCGCGGCAAAAAAAAGAAAAGGAATAAAAAGAGAGCCGAATAACACAAACAGAGATAACCTTCCCCACGCCACAACACGCTGGCGTGTAATGGATTTTCGTCAGGCAAAAGTATCGGGACTGATTTGACGAATCCCAGGACTGCTATAAAATTCCTTTTGAAATTCCTTTTCTTTAGTAGTCTTGTTCAAGTAGCCTAGGGGCATAGCCTTCAGAGATCACAATGTTATTAATATAAACATGTCAAACCGCATGCTGAAATTCAAAACAGAGGTGCCAAACATGTCAAAGTGTCAAACTACTGAAATATAGATTACGCTTTAATATTCCTAAGCATCGTACAAAACAGGATTTAATGCGAAAAACAGGTGCGTAAGAGTGCTCACACAAGTGCGCACGAAGAGAAGTCGGTGTCCATGTTTTACTGTCACCACAGCGAGTAAAGGCTACAGGTACTGTTTTGTGTGCTCATTACTGATGGATATTTCACCCCCAAAAAACAACAAGTGTCCGAATAACCCTCTGACTGCCGATCTGAAATGGTTGGAAGGAGGCAGGCGCGTTTAGTTGAACCCAGGATATTGAAGCGCTTTCTAATCTGCATACACACGTACCAGCAGCAAGCCCAACCCACTTATATTTGGGTCTCAAATTACCCGAGTCATCTAAAATGTACTCTCCCAGTGCAGTCGTCAAATGCCACAGGAAGTCTGACTTTTTTAGAGAAAGGTATATTATTATATGAAGCAGTACAAAAAATCATAACCGTAATACAATAGGTATACATTATGTTGTTAATAAAGTTATTGTAAAATACCACAATTCCAATTATGGAAGGATACTCAAAGACATACTAAACTGCTGTATAGTGTAGCACTACAAGATTCCCCTTAAAAAAACATGATCTTATTATCAGATACTTGCTTTAGGTTTAGAAAATAAACTACCACAGAGTATAAATACATGCAATGTACAGAATATATATGTGTTATATTTGTTTTTGTCGTGTCATGTAGGGTTGTTGTTGTTGTTGCTGGTGTTGTTTTCGGTCATTATAGACACTGATTTTAAACTGTAACAATGTAATTGTATTATTTTATTGACTGATTGAACTATCAATGCTCATCAAGGGACTGGTGTTGGAAATTAGCTTCAGCTTTATACACATGCCCAGTGCAACGGGCACTGCTTCAATGTTCTCTGTGCTTGTAACGAATAATAATAATATATAATATATACAGTGGGGAAAATAAGTATTTCACCCCCTGCTGATTTTGTGAGTTTGCCCCCTTACAAAGAAAGGAACGGAACGGTCAGTCTATAAATTTCATGGTAGGTTCATCTTAACAGTGAGAGACAGAATATTAAAAAAAATCCCAGAAAATCACATTATATGAATTTTATACATTTATTTGTGTTTTATTGAGGAAAATAAGTATTTCACCCCCTAGCAAAACAGCAAGAATTCTGGCTCCCACCGACCGGTTATGTGACCAGGAGGCACACAGATTAGTCCTCTTACTTAATTAGTATTCCTAATTAAGTACTCGTTACCTGTATAAAAGACAACTGTCCACAGAATCAATCAATGAATCAGATTCCAACCTCTCCACAATGGGCAAGACCAAAGAATTGTCTAAGGACATCAGGGACAAAATTGTAGACCTGCACAAGACTGGAATGGGCTACAAGACCATTGGCAAGCAGCTTGGTGAGAAGGAGTCAACTGTTGGTGCGATAATTCGAAAATGGAAGAAACACCAATTGACCATCAATCTCCCTCGGTCTGGGGCTCCACGCAAGATCTCACCTCGTGGAGTGAACCTGATCATGAGAAAGGTGAGGGAACAACCCAGAACTACACGGCTGGAGCTTGTTGATGATCTCAAGGCAGCTGGGACCACAGTCACCAAGATGACCATTGGTAACACACTACGCCGTAATGGATTGAAATCCTGTAGTGCCCGCAAGGTCCCCCTGCTCAAGAAGGCACATGTACAGGCCCGTCTGAAGTTTGCCAATGAGCACCTGGATGATTCAGAGGAGGCTTGGGAGAAAGTGCTGTGGTCAGATGAGACTAAAATCGAGCTCTTTGGCATCAACTCGACTCGCCGTGTTTGGAGGAAGAAAAAAGCTGCTTTGGACCCCAAGAACACCATCCCCACCGTCAAGCATGGCGGTGAAAACATTATGCTTTGGGGCTGTTTCTCTGCTAAGGGCACAGGACGACTTCACCGGATCGAGGGGAGGATGAATGGGGCCATGTACCGGGAAATCTTGGGTGAGAACCTCCTTCCCTCAGCCAGGACACTGAAAATGGATTTCTAAGGATTTGGAGAGGATCTGCAAAGAGGAGTGGGCCAAAATCCCTCATGGGATCTGCGCAAACTTGGTGACCAACTACAAGAAACGTCTGACCGCTGTGCTTGCCAACAAGGGTTTCTCCACCAAGTACTGAGTCATGTTTTGCTAGGGGGTGAAATACTTATTTGGGATTTATCTGGGATTTTAAAAATATTCTGTCTCTCACTGTTAAGATGAACCTACCATGAAAATTATAGACCGTTCCTTTCTTTGTAAGGGGGCAAACTCACAAAATCAGCAGGGGGTGAAATACTTATTTTCCCCACTGTATGTATTGCTTCAAGGAAAATAATTGTTGTGGAAATATAGCAATGTGCATAACTGTAGTATAATTTTTTTCCTATGTAATATGATGTTCCTCCGAGTGACTGTATCACTTCAAAGCACATGTGGTATAGGTGTCTTTGAAGTAACGTCCAGAACAGCTCTGAGTCAGGCGGAGCACTGCCATTCAGACCCTCCGTGCCCCTGCTCGTCTGACACTACGTCCTGCTCAGGAGCTCCAACACCAGGGCCCTCTGCGGGCGGGTGCCTCTGGTTCACCTCCTGTGTTGCTACCTCTACACGCAGTCATTGAGGAGGGCGTGCTTTATAAAAAAAAATCTTAGGCCTCAAAAAAAGGGGAAGCGTCCAAACTAGGCTGGCCATTTCCAAAACCCCAGAATAGAGGACACTTCAGGCAGTGGCAATTTAACATGTACTTACATGGCCAATTTAAAACCATGACCCACACAGACTAACTGAGATTGAAAATGTGTACTCACAATATCTGGATGGTCTACTTTTGGTACTTCTGTTAGAAAAAAAATTGTGCTCTTTTGACCACTCTGGGTTGTATGAAGTCTTCCATTTGGGCATTTTGCAGGGCTGGCTACGATAGCACCAAACACTCTCTCCAATAGCACTTAAAGGAAAATCACTTGGCTTGCCACTTCTTGTATGTAAGAACGTGTGTTGTTTGTTGACAATGACACGGGCGATTCATTATTTGACAAATACATGAACAAATAAGAAGAACGTTCAAATCTTCAAATGTGATTTAGTGAAGAATTCTGTGTTTTTCTAGTCTAGACTTCAAAAGGAGGACGAATGGGCATCTGGCAGAGGATTGTGCCGGACAAAGGACAGAGCGCTTGAAAATCGGACTGTCCGGCATAATGCCAGACGTACAATATGGCCACCCTAGTCCAAACGGACATAACGCAGGCCACAGGCACTCTCAGAGTGTCAGCTGTAATGAAAGAATTAGAAATATTTAAATGAATAATATAATATAAAATAACATTAATATTGAAAAAATATTTCTTCAAATGCAAAATCTTCCCATAAAAAAAGAGAGAAAAAATCTGATTTTAACTGAACTTTTTTCCTTCTTCTCATGGTACAATAAAATCACCTTTGAACCCCCCCCCCCCTCCAGCCCCCCCCCCCACAGTATTTGATCTTTTAATATTTTAAGATAAGACTCCCCCAGAGCAACACCAAACGGATTCTCTAATGCCCGTTGAATCTATTTACGCTGTCATATCCTTCAGAGTACCTACAGAAATAATATCCAGTGCATAAAATATCTCCCTTGGCAGGACATAATTATTTCTAACAAGACTGAAGGTCATTTACTCAACAAAAAAAAGAAGTAATTAGCAGCAACAATTTTTGTTAGAAACCTGCAGTTCGCTCATCATCAATTAACACTCATTTTTGTCATCATCTGTGAACGTCGCTGTTCTTCCTGTACACGGCATTCATTCAGAATTCAGAATTTTTGGAAATGTGGAAACATTTATAACAAGTTTGATTTCAACAGGTGTAAAACAAAATTCAGGCTAGCAGGAAAATATGCTGAAATAAGTTGAAAGCAAATCTTAATTTCCCTGACATGTTTTCACACATTCGACAGATTTTGTGTAACACGGTAGTATTCATTACAACTAGTGTATGTGAGATAATATAGCGCACATACAAGGAATGCACACGTTTATTATGACTTAGACTTACAACTTGGGCATTAAAATGTCACTATGAGAAAATATAGAATATTTTTCTTACGGAGGAATCTCACTGACAGTTTCAGCCTTCTCCCTCTCTTCCGCTATCCTTCATTTCTTCATGTCCTCCTGACTCTCTCTTTCTCTCTCTCTCTCCCTCTCTCTCTCCTCATTACATCATCACTGCGTTTTTCTGCAAAGCTGATTTTTCTAAATCATTGGAAAGGAGCACATCTCACTTGCCTCAGGGCAAAAGAATATATGTATGTATATGAAAACATTAAATATAAAACAGTATGCAAAAGATCTCTCTGACATGAACCATCATTCTATAGTTACCATAAAACATAAAACATGTATGTATATATAAATATATATATATAGTGTATATAGTATATATGTTATATATGTACGTAAGTGTATAACAAAAATAAATGTTATATATATTTGAAAACACAAAGCATATGTGCAAGATGAAAGCCCTCTCTGGCATGGCTCACAATTCTATAATTACCAGTAACCTTACAAATTTGTGAAGCCACCACTTTGGAAGAATGTTCAGGGCGGAGCAGGACAGGCCCGCCTGCCCCCCTCCGGCCGTCCGCTCGACCCACAGCACGGAAAAGCCCGAGCGCTGGCCTGCTCTATCCACTCGATCTTTCTATCCCTGCACAACCCTGAAGGCCCGCACGCGCAGGTCCGGTCCGGTCACCGTCGAGACGCGACATTTTTTTCACATTTTTTAAATTTAAATTTAAATTTTATTTTGCAGGGACAATGCATATTAATTAACATTACTGTAAATATGCCGGAGTTAGCCAAAAGGCTAGTTTTCATCCGTAGTCCCTGGCCAGATGTTACAATAGGCTCCCCCAAAAAAGAATAAAACAACAGCTTGTAAAGCATGCAGCAGCACATGAAGCAGCATTAAACAGGTATTAGTTAAAACATGCAGGCAGTAGCCTAAAGTACATATTACATGCACACAACAGGACAACATTTAACAGCATTGCACACATTTTAGCATCAAGCAGGCAGTAGCCTACATAAGCGTATCAATCATAAAACAAGCAATACATACAATACATGTGAAGCAACACATGAAACACATTGAGAGAATACAGTAATACAATACATACATACATACATACAGTAATACAATACATAACAGCGCGGGCACGCTGCGTGACAGGGCGACGGAGGCGAGCCAGAAAGGCGACGTCACCTGATGCGTTATGCCAGCTCTTCCGGTTTCTTAAACAGCCGCTTGCGGGGGCCTTTCGTGTCAAAATGCATCTGCGATTTCAGCGAGCCGCAAGCCCCCGGAATGACATGTGAAACTAGCCAGATATGCGGCAGTTTACACTTCAAATGTGGGGTTTTTTTTGCGAGACGAACGCTGTCCGTCATGCGTCGGAGGACCTTGAAGGCGATACCTGCCCGCTGGAATTAACCGAGCGCCGGAGTTCTTAACGCCGGACATATATGCTTTCTCATCTGGGTTATTTCCCCCATCTTTGGGGACGTAACTGTATTTTTTATATCCTTTTGATCTGCAAATATTAATGCTGTGTGCCAGATTTTCAGGAAACCGACTCTCGCAAGATATATGTTTTAATAGATTTGGCGGGGGGAAATTATGCTAATTGTATTACATCTGTTTTCGGGTAAATATAGAACATTTCATTTGAATAATTTTATCTGGCAAGAAATGGCACAAATGGTTATTTAATTTTAGCGATGGATTAAAAATGTTTCACATCGGGTGTGAACAGAATCCTTAACAACACCCCACACACACACACACACACTTCACACCCAAATCCCAAATGTGATCATAAGAATAACATCCCCAGTTCTCCCGTCTCTGCCTCCATTTAAATATAAATATCCCCCATAAAGCTCCTCTCCTCTGTCGGTTAGCTTTTTTTTTTTTTTAATGCTAAGGTTTAATCTTTCGCTGCATGGGTCAAATGGTCCAGTCCTCACAGTATCAAGCACTTTCCCTCCCTCAGATAAATACGTGAGAGTTTGTCTGAAGGATCCGTAGAAATCAGTGATACGAAAGAGCCCCTATAGTGGGTGAACACACACCGCATTGTCACGAAGGAAACGTTTGGCCATGACTGCTGTTCCGGGAAGCGAGGACAGACGAGCGCCTTGTTTCGATTGGCCTCGCCGACCTACAGCTGCCCCTTGCTTGGCCGTCGTGTGGCCTTGAACATATCCACTCCTGTTTGTCGTTGTGCGCGTTTTTCTAAGTCTATAGCTGCGCTGGGAAACGTTCCCGTTGCACGAGGTTAACCGTGAATTCATAGGGCAACAATGAGTCACGTTCGATAGTCACATATTTACATGACGGAACCAATTACTCGCGAATGACTGAAAGGTTATGTTTATGTTTACATTGGTGCATGTCGTCCACTGCAGTTTTATTTAACACACAATAGATCAACATACACAATTGCAGGGGCCTTGGATGGCGTATCGGTCAAACTCCCACTCAAACGCACTCGCATTGCCTGGTCCTTTACGAGTGTGAGCTGCCTATTGCAGTCGTGGGTTCGAAACCCGACTGCCAGACCGGTCCTGGTCGGGAGAGAGTAGGGGAGGCGGATTATCGTTGGCCTCTGGGAATTGGCTTGACCCGGAGGATGGGTGGTGAGTTTGTGGGGGAGGGCGAATCGAAATAAGTAGAGGGTATAATTGGCTACTAAATTGGGAGAAAAACAGGAAAAAATCTGAAACAAATTTTAATAAATCTTTGTAGCTTAGGCCTACATTGGGCACTGCAATATACAACTTTCCTTGGTAGCTGTTTAGATACAGTCCCCTCTAAAATGATTCACACCTTTGATAAAGATGAGCAGAGAAAGCTGTACAAAATAAATCGTGGATGTAATTGGTTATATTATAGGCTCAAATTCTTTAATACTAATAATTTTTTTTCTCCCAAAAAGATAGTGTCCCGTTTTCACACCCTTTTTAAGTACTTTGTGCACCCCTCGCAAAGAAAACACTACTGAGTTGTCTTCTGTTGTGTTTTGTGAGATTGGTGAACATATTGGGGGGGGATCTTTCAACATCCTTCACAACCTTTGAGACTTCTCTCCTCAAATCACACATTTTCGGATGGGTCCAAGTCTGGAGATGGAGATGGCCATTGCAAAACAATAATTTTTGGTTAGTTAACCATTTCTTGGTTGATTTTGAGGTATTCTTACAATCACTGTCTTGCTGAAAGATCCATTTGTTGCAAGTTTCAGCTTCCTGGCAGAGGGAGCCAGGTTTTTTAAACAAATATTATACTTTTTTTCTATGTCAATATGTAAAATAGCTGGTTTGCCTTTTTTTTATACAATATTTTTATTGTTGTATATATAGGAGGGACACGGGTGGTGGGTATCAACCAATTTGAACCCACTTTCAATGGTCTGAAGGATGTCGATAGGAGGACAAAAATAAATGTCCAAAAAATAGGATGTATTACAATGAGAGAAAAGGCTGGATGCTGGTAGAAAAGAGAAGGACATGGGAGAACAGCAGCAGACCAACGTGCACACATCTACGCCCACACAGACACAGGCAGAGGAAGATGGACCTTTTATACGTTAGACAGAAAGTGGCTTCCCACGTGTGGAACGAAAGGCCGCCACACTTCCACACAGTCGTTCACAGAATCCTGGGCTGTACAGCTTGAGAAGCATCGGTGTCTCTTTGAGCCAATCGGAGGGGTGGAGGGTGGGACTTAAGAAGCATCGGTGTCTCTTTGAGCCAATCGGAGCGGCGAGGATGGGACATCAGTGTCTCTTTGAGCCAATTGGAGAGGGAGGGTGGGACTTATGAAGTATCAGTGCCTCTTTGAGCCAATCAGAGGGGGGGACTTAAGAAGCATCAGTGCCTCTTTTAGCCAATCAGAGGGGGAAGGGGGGGGACTTAAGAAGCATAAGTGCCTCTTTGAGCCAATCGGAGGGGGGGAGGGTGGGACTTCAGAAGCATCAGTTTCTATTTGAGCCAATCGGAGGAGGAGGGTGGGACAGAAGATTTTCAGTCAAAGAGAATAAGATGGCGAGGTAGCAGAAAAGAAAAGGCTTTGGCCTGTGACTGTCTCTTTGTCAAACTTTTTTGGGAATTTTCTGGAATAACGCCTAATATTGAAGTTATTGGGTAAAGGTTAGGGATTTATTATTATTTTTTGGGGCTTTTGATTTTGTGAATAATATGATAGATTGTAGAAATGTTGCCCTTTGAGAAAGAGATCAGCAGAGTGATCTATAGGACCACTGGGGGAGGACATGGGATTTTTTTTTAAAGTGGGTTGATGGGATTTTATGTTCTTTAGATAAATATTCAAATGAGGCAACGGTGTTGTTTGGGAAGAGAGATTTTGACACCCTCGAGGTGCCATAGTTTAAAGACCTGATCGGAGAGAGAGAGGGCAAAAAAGAGGATGAGAAAGCACTGGCATGAGGCCAAAATGACTCCTGAACTTTACAACGTTCAATGCTGGCCACTGCGACTGGGGTTTGATTCCACCGGCCGCGCCAGAGTCGGCTCTGGCCGGGAGTGCCACCGGGGGTGGCGATTGGCTGTCTGCCCCAGGGAGGAGGGAGGAGAGAAGCCGACATGAAGTTCGCTGCGCACAGGAGTTTTTCTGGGTTTTGTTGTTTCAAAAAATAATTTGATTAAGAGATGTAAAAAAAGTACTTTTGAATAAAGATAGGAATTGTCTGCAATAGATATAGGAATCTTGGAAGTATGAATATTTTAACTGACTTTATTCGACCAGCCAAAGTAACAAGTAAAGTGAACAAACGATGAATATCTTTTATCTCGTACGGATTTTTAACATTTATTTTAACATTTATAGTTTCTAAAATAGTTTTTAGATAGTTTTTCTCCCAATTTGGTTGCCAATTATACCCTCTGTTTTTTTCAATTCACCCTCCCCCACGAGTCCACTGCCCGTCCTCCGGGTAACGAGCCAATTTTTCCGGTCCGGTAGATCCGCCTCCTCCGAGACGGAACCCGACCACGGACACCCCTTCCTGCTCCTCAGCAAACTCGAGCCAGCTCATCCTCCCCCTTCCCCCTGCGGCGGACAGCCAAATGCCGCCTCCGATCGGGGCTGACGACCAGGGCCGGTCTGGTAGAGACGGGTTTCAAACCGCATCCCTGATAGGCAGCTCACACTCGTATCGGACCAGCCAAGACAGTTCATGAGGATTTATAATCACATTTGAAGAGGCCCTTGTATTTCTGAGAAACTTGGATTCCTAAGTAGAAGAAAGAACCATGGGCTACTTTAAACGGGTAAACATCGAAAGACCTGGGGAGAGACAGGTCATTTATGGGGAATATAATCATTTTGTTTATGTTCAAACTTACAGCCTGAAAATCTGCCAAATCTCTCCAACGTGCTTAGTAAAGTTGGGATAGACTTATCGGGATCATAAATAAATAATAATAGGTCATCTGCAAACAGAAAAGGTCATGTGATGTCACGACATGAGTTATATGATCCCTGCTGATGCCTGTGAAAGTGTTATTTGCCCTTAAGGGTACTGCGTGCGGCCCGAAGGTAATATTAAATACAAAGAGAGAAAGATGGCAGCCCTGCTGGGTACCTCCGTGCACGGGGGACAAAACAGAACATAATTTATTGGTGCGAACAGCAGCCAATGGAGAAGAGTACAAAATTCTAAACCAAAACTCGACCAGACCCAAATACACCAGTAGAAGCCGAACAACTCCATGACGTCAAAGATCCACCAGCATATTTCACTGTAGGTATGACGTTCTTTTCACCATAGGTGCCACCTCTGGTGTGCATGGCCAAATTTTTGGTCTTATCTGACCAGAGTGACCACCCATAATCAGAGTTCTTTAGCCGTTTAACAGATGCTTATTTTTTTCAGATGAGGCTTTTTTTCTGGCAGTCCTTCTAAAAAGCCTGTTGGCATGGATGCAACCAAGTTTTGTAGATCTCCAATTCATGGCCCATGGATTTTCTTTGCTTCCCGAACCATCACTGTGCGTGGGAACAAGATGCACTTGCGTCCCCTAACACAGCGCTTTTCAATCCAGTCCTACATGGCACACTGCGCTGCATGTTTTCATTCCAACCATGCTCAAGTGATCATTAACAGATGACCGATGCAGATGATAGGTTGGGAGTGGAGGTTGGAGGCAGTGTGCCCTGTAAGAATGGATTGAACAACACTGGTCTAACAGATAGGATACCACTGCTCCACTGGTTTTACATTTCTTCATTATTGCCCTAATAGTGGAAAGTGGCGGTTTTTAAAGGTGTTTTTAGTGTTTAGTTTAAAACAAAATTGTGATGGATGACAAATGGATTTTACATGTGTGTTACGTCATGTGTATACCCCGGTGAAACAGGAAGCCATGTGAGGCCAAAATACAGTTCCCCTTACGATTGAGATGAACTGAACAAGTAGCATGCTAATGCAGATGTTATTTCAAATAATGAATAGGCTGTGTGAATAATTGTGAGACATATTTTTACAAAATCTTTTTCACTGAGAAATTGTTGTAGTATAAGCATACAATATTACCTGTATTGTTTATCTTATATTGCTTTCTTTGCTATCAAGGGTATGGATCATTTTGGTACTGTAAACAGGAACATGACTCCTTTTACAAATGAAAAAGAGGGAAACTTCAATAGACAGAGATGATCCGCATTTTCAAATAAAGTATGAATGGTAATATATCAATACTACAGTATCATTAGGTCTAGCCGGCTTGGTAATGCACTAGAGAGAATAGGAATTATTTTCCACAAGGAGTCATTATAGTTAAGTGAATCTTGTTAAACAGGGGCTGTATGTGCTCTTAGATTCTAAGAGTAGGAGAGCTGATCTAGGATCAGATTCGCCTTTTTAGCTCATAATGGATATGGTTAGGGTATGGACAGGGGGAATGTGATCCTAGATCAGCACTCCTACTCTTAGAATCTTTGCGTATACAGCCCCTGTTTAACAAGATTCACTTAACTATAATGACTCCTTGTGGAAAATAATTCCTAATTCCTAAAATAATTCCTAATGCACATACAGCCCCAAGTCTATTTTATAGTCAGAATCAAGCATGTTTTAATGTAAACTGAATACATACACAGAGAGTTGACAGCGTTTATCCTGAAAAGAGCGAAACTGAGATAATAGGAGAAATTATAGCAGTGCTATTTAACGAATTACATGTACTGTATATAGTTATATATACAGTGGGGAAAATAAGTATTTCACCCCCTGCTGATTTTGTGAGTTTGCCCCCTTACAAAGAAAGGAACGGTCTATAATTTTCATGGTAGGTTCATCTTAACAGTGAGAGACAGAATATTTTAAAAAATCCCAGATAAATCCCAAATAAGTATTTCACCCCCTAGCAAAACATGACTCAGTAATTGGTGGAGAAACCCTTGTTGGCAAGCACAGCGGTCAGACGTTTCTTGTAGATGGTCACCAAGTTTGCGCAGATCCCAGGAGGGATTTTGGCCCACTCCTCTTTGCAGATCCTCTCCAAATCCTTAGAAATCCATTTTCAGTGTCCTGGCTGAGGGAAGGAGGTTCACACCCAAGATTTCCCGGTACATGGCCCCATTCATCCTCCCCTCGATCCGGTGAAGTCGTCCTGTGCCCTTAGCAGAGAAACAGCCCCAAAGCATAATGTTTCCACCGCCATGCTTGACGGTGGGGATGGTGTTCTTGGGGTCCAAGGCAGCTTTTTTCTTCCTCCAAACACGGCGAGTCGAGTTGATGCCAAAGAGCTCGATTTTAGTCTCATCTGACCACAGCACTTTCTCCCAAGCCTCCTCTGAATCATCCAGGTGCTCATTGGCAAACTTCAGCCGGGCCTGTACATGTGCCTTCTTGAGCAGGGGGACCTTGCGGGCACTACAGGATTTCAATCCATTACGGCGTAGTGTGTTACCAATGGTCATCTTGGTGACTGTGGTCCCAGCTGCCTTGAGATCATCAACAAACGCCAGCCGTGTAGTTCTGGGTTGTTCCCTCACCTTTCTCATGATCAGGTTCACTCCACGAGGTGAGATCTTGCATGGAGCCCCAGACCGAGGGAGATTGATGGTCAATTGGTGTTTCTTCCATTTTCTAATTATCACACCAACAGTTGACTCCTTCTCACCAAGCTGCTTGCCAATGGTCTTGTAGCCCATTCCAGTCTTGTGCAGGTCTACAATTTTGTCCCTGATGTCCTTAGACAATTCTTTGGTCTTGCCCATTGTGGAGAGGTTGGAATCTGATTCATTGATTGATTCTGTGGACAGTTCTCTTTTATACAGGTAACGAGTACTTAATTAGGAGTACTAATTAAGTAAGAGGACTAATCTGTGTGCCTCCTGGTCACATAACCGATCTGTGGGAGCCAGAATTCTTGCTGTTTTGCTAGGGGTGAAATACTTATTTTCCTCAATAAAACACAAATAAATGTTTAAAATTCATATAATGTGATTTTCTGGGATTTAAAAAAATATTCTGTCTCTCACTGTTAAGATGAACCTACCATGAAATTTATAGACCGACCGTTCCGTTCCTTTCTTTGTAAGGGGGCAAACTCACAAAATCAGCAGGGGGTGAAATACTTATTTTCCCCACTGTATATATATATACATATATATACAGGTAATTTATTAAATAGCACTTAATAAATGCACAAATAGCAACTTGTGAACCAGAAGCCAAGCCTTGACTTCATACAACAATGTTGAGTAAAAACTCATGCTGGTACACCTGTGCACTTCACTGCAGATATAACTGGACTGAGAGTACAAGCAGTGTACACAGCTGTGGCTACACTGTAGTATTAATACGCCTGACCTAATTACACTATAGTACTAATATGCCTAATTACGCTGTAGTATTAATACACCTGACCTAATCACACTGTAGTATTAATACACCTGACCTAATTACGCTGTAGTACTAATACACCTGTCCTCATTACACTATAGTACTAATACGCCTAATTACGTTGTAGTATTAATACATCTAACCTAATCACACTGTAGTATTAATACGCCTGACCTAATCACGCTATAGTACTAATACGCCTGACCTAATTACGTTGTAGTATTAATACATCTGACCTAATCACACTGTAGTACTAATACACCTGACCTCATTACACTATAGTACTAATACGCCTAATTACGTTGTAGTATTAATACATCTGACCTAATCACACTGTAGTATTAATACATCTGACCTAATCACACTGTAGTATTAATACGCCTGACCTAATCACGCTATAGTATTAATACACCTGAACTAATCACACTGTAGTATGAATACACCTGACCTAATCACACTGTTGTACTAATACACCTGACCTAATCACACTGTAGTATTAATACACCTGACCTAATCACACTGTAGTACTAATACCCCTCACCTGATTATGCTGGAGGTGAATGGGGCTGCTGGTGTACAGCAGGTGGTACATGGTGAGATGTGCTGTAGTTGAGCTCTAATGGGGAAACAGGGTTAAAGAACCTTCAGATCCCCCCGGGGGGGTGTGGGGGGGCAGGGTGGGGGCTCCTCCATTGTTCCCTCACATTGGGCTGGAATCTGCTGGAGGGGATAAGATGGCCGAACGGTAGACGTGGCTCACGGCCCTGTGCCTCATGGGGGGGAGACTCAGACTCAGACTCTCAGACAGCCCCCCGAACCACACATTCCCCCTGCCACACAACTCTCCTCTCAAATGCCTCCCTGTCAAAGGTCAGGTGGGAGACGGTACACCCAGCTCCCCCCACCACCCCTCTCCCCCACCCTCTCTCTCCCCCCACCCCCTCTCCACCACCCCCTCTCTCACTCTCTCTCTCGCCCCCCCCTCTCTCTACCCCCCCCACCCCCCCCCCTCTCACTCTCTCTCTCCCCCCCCACCCCCCCCCTCTCTCTCTCTCTCCCTCTCTCTCTCTACCCCCCCCCCCCCTCCCTCTCTCTCTCCCCTCCCCCCCCTCTCTCTCTCTCTCTCTCTCCCCTCTCTCTCTCTCTCCCCCTACCCCCCTCTCTCTCTCTCTCTACCCCCCCCCCCCTCTCTCTCTCTCTCTCCCTACCCCCCCCCCCTCTCTCTCTCTCACCCCACCCCCCCCTCTCTCTCGCTCTCTCTCCCTACCCCCTCTCTCTCTCTCTCTCTACCTACCCCCTCTCTCTCGCTCCCCCCTCGCCCCCCCCACCTCCAGGCTCACGGGGAGAAGCCCCCCCCACGACGAGACCCTGCTGATTTAATCATGAGCCCCGCACGCATCCAAAAGGATCGCTTTTAACCGTCTTCTGGGTTTTCGGGGCGAAGGCTCCACAGCGCATGGTGGAGAGAGGGGGGCTTGACCAGCGGCCTGGCTAAACGCAGAGGGGTCATCCTCACACCACTCCACAGTGGAGCTGCATCTCTCCTCAGGAGGCGATGCACTGACAGGGCCGCTCGGTTGTGAAATGAGCAGAATCAAGGTGGTCTAACGTACTGTGTGTTGGCTGGTCCGATACGAGTGTGCGCTGCCTGTCAGGGACGCGGTTCGAAACCCGTCTCTACTTTTCTACCGGCCCCCTTGGTCGTCAGCCCCGATCGGGGGCGGCGTTTGGCTGTCCGCCCCAGGGGGAGGGGGAGGGTGAGCCGGCTCGGGTTTGCCGTGAAGCACGTAAGGGAGTCTCCAGAACGTGGGTGGACGAATTCAGTCTCGAAGGAAGCAGAGTTCGCTGCCCTCTGAGAATTAGCTTGCCTTGTAGAGATGAGCGGCGGACTCGTGTGGGGAGGGTAAAATCGAACAATAAATAGAGGGTGAAATTGGCTACTAAATTGGGAGAAAAATGAGAAACAAATTTTAAAAAGAAAAAAAAGGAGAGGAAAGGAGTACCAATACAATATAATATATGCCATTTAGCAGAGGCTTTTATCCAAAGCGACTTACAGTAGTGAATGCATACATTTTTTCAGTATATGTGGCCCCAGTGGGAATAGAACCAATAACCTGCAGCATTGTTAGCTCCATGTTCCACCTGCTGAGCCACACACAGAACCACAAGTACCAGGGCTGTATGTCGGAGAGAGCAAGCGCAGGAAAAACTTTTGGGGTCAACAAGTTGAGTTCAACACGCACACATTTAAGCAGCGTTAACAGTGATGGCAGCAACATGACGGATGGAAGCCCTCTTTTCCCCCCAACGGCCACAGGGAAATACGGAAGCTTTTGCATAATGTTGACCCTGTGGCCAATCTTGTTATTGCTTTTAAAAAGTGGTAATGTAAAAATGTTCTAAATTATAACCCAAATGTATTGATGTACTTCAAAAAAAGTACATCAAAATACTTTGATACATAAGACATAAATTTTTTGTGAAATATTTGATATTAAGCGCCTTTAGCGTTCGTGTAAACAACACAGGACGCGTGCTACTGCTCTTTGATCTCGGACCTTAGCCTTTGATCTGGCTCTCGGGGTAAGAAAAAAAAGAAGTATGTTCCGCGTGGGGTTTTCCGCGCGCCACGACGAAATGACCCCTTGACGGCATTAGGGGGAAAACATCAAGTAAAAGAAGAAAAAAAAACCTGCTGTTGAAAAAATCCTTCGGCAGAAAACATGACAAATTAAGATAAACACATTTGCTATTCCGCCAGGTTTTAAAAATGCGTCCAAAAAAAGCAAGCCCGAGAAATTGTCAATTGCCAGATTTTTTTTCCACCCTTAAAGCATTTCAAGAAGACCGTGCACCATATTTTCAGCTAATGCGGCTCGTGCTAATCATAAAGACCCATCGAGCGTTGAGTTGCAGGGTCTTGCGAAGGAGGCGCGTGGTGCATCGTGTTCGTGCTGTGCTGTCTCTCGGTCGTCCGGGAAACTCTTGCAGCGCTATAGGCTAAAGCGCCAGCAGAATAGTCGCGAATGATTTGCTCTAATCGACTTTTAAAATAAGCAAATTTAGCCCTGGAATGAAATGGCTGCGGTGATGCTTAAACCGAGCGGTGTTCGATGAAACGCACGTTTGATGGCGAGCGTCGAACGGACCGGCTTGGAGGCGGCGTGGCGTCAGTGGGTGATCCGAGCCCAGATTAGCGGCATAGCAGAGGAGTCAGCTTCTCCTCAACCGTGACTGTGTGTAGGAGGGGGTCACCTTCTCTCTGTGTGAGCTTCAGTGTGTGTGTGAGTACTGTGTGTGTGTGTGTGTGTGAGAGAGAGTGTGTGTGTGTGAGAGAGAGTGTGTGTGTGTGTGTGTGAGTACTGTGTGTGTGTGTGAGTGTGTGTGTGAGAGAGAGTGTGTGTGAGAGAGAGTGTGTGTGTGTGTGTGTGTGTGAGAGAGAGAGAGTGTGTGTGTGTGTGAGTACTGTGTGTGTGTGTGTGTGTGTGAGAGAGAGAGTGTGTGTGTGTGTGAGTACTGTGTGTGTGTGTGTGTGTGTATGAGTGTGTGTGTGTGTGTGTGTGTGAGTGTGTGTGTGTGTGTGTGTGTGTGTGTGTGTGTGTGTGAGTACTGTGTGTGTGTGTGTGTGTCTGCATGCGTGCGTGTGTGTGTGTGTGCGTCCGTGCCTCTGTGTGAGTGTGTGTCAGTCTTTGGGGAGTGAGTGTGTGTGTGTGTGTGTGTGTGTGTATCTGCATGTGTGTGTGTGTGTGTGTGTACTGTGTGTGTGTGTATCTGCATGCGTGCGTGTGTGTGTGTGTGTGTGTGCGTGCGTGCCTCTGTGTGAGTGTGTGTCAGTCTTTGGGGAGTGAGTGTGTGGGGGTATCTGGCTGCTGGTCTTGGAAGGACAACAGAGCGAAGAGGAAGAGGTCTTTTTTCTCCGTCGGAGCCTCGTGACTGCCCTTTGATCCCGACAGCGAAGACTTACCTTTCTTCACAGCTGTGCGCAGAGAGACACACATTCCTGAGCAGAGAGAGACTGGCAACTGGAACCGCAATGGCAGCTACTCCGAAAAATGTGTCATTACGCTGAGCTTATCTCGTCCGTGTGTGTGTCTTTACTTTACCCAAACTCCACATCCGTGTGTGTGTCTTTACTTTACCCAAACTCCACATCCGTGTGTGTGTCTTTACTTTACCCAAACTCCACATCCGTGTGTGTGTCTTTACTTTACCCAAACTCCACATCCGTGTGTGTGTCTTTACTTTACCCAAACTCCACATCCGTGTGTGTGTCTTTACTTTACCCAAACTCCACATCCGTGTGTGTGTCTTTACTTTACCCAAACTCCACAGGGTCCTACGGCAGCAGGAGAGATGAACCACTAAAGTAATGCACAGTGACCAGAGACACCTAGCACCTAGCAGATCGTCTACTATAATTTTAAAAAAAAATTTATCTGATTTTATCCATTTTATCCATATTTAGTAGCCAATTACACCCTCTCGTTATCATGCCAACCCCCCCCCCGCCCTCGTATTGTGAGTTCGCTGCCATAGCCCTGAGACCGGCAGTGACAAAGGCAAAGTATCACCTCCGCCAAGCCGTCGACCGTAACTCCGGTACACAAAGAGCCACTCCTATACGCAGAGATCTCATGTCGGCTTCCCTCCCCCCCTCCCTGGGGCGGACAGCCAATCGGCGCCCCCTAGTGGCACTCCCGGACAGAGCCGACGAGCGTCTTCTACTTTTAATACAATTAAGCAATTGAGGTGCTTAGCTGGTTGCCACTTGTCACATTGAGAGCACTCGGGTCGATGTGGACCTGTCAGGCAGTAGCCTGTTTGAACACAACTTCCGAGGCTTGTTGGACTGGAGCACGAATCTGCCATAAAGATGTTCTTCTCTCTCTCGCTGCGGCGGCTTGCAAATTGCTCGCTTCAGAGAGAGCCGACGGCGGGCAGCGGCTTTGTTGACTCTGCAGCAGTGCCTGCTGGGTACTGGAGAGCAGTTAAGAGGAACGGTAGCCAAGGGCCCTGTCTGTCCGGTCACCACCAAAAGCCTGCCACTCTTGCTCAGTGGCTAAGCTCCACTGTTGCCGGTAATTTAGTTTCCTGTTACTCCTGGAGGGCAATCATGAGCGCACCACATCCGCGCTCTGAAAAAAACCAACCGCGCCGCGGAGAGCAGCGGATTTGTCACATCTCGGGGGCAAAATGTGGGCCGCAGCTTGACAGCCAGGGCTATAATTCCATGCCTTGACCCCTCTGGTGTCGGGGGGTCAGCACAACATAACACCAACACGTTAAGCCACTGGCTCAGCCTGAAGACTGCACAGGGCTCTTCTTGTGGTTTGTGGTTTTTTTTCGGTGTTGTTGTTCTGATTTGTGTTTCAGAGGCCCGGAAAGCAGCACCCGAATAATGAACAAGTCCGTCAGCTTCATCTGCTCCAGCACGGTGGAGGGAGCAGAAAATACATATCTAGATACTGATATAGATGTAGATGTATATTTCTAACTACATGCAGTTCATAAATTAAACGTGTAGCACTCAAAGGGGGTGTCAAGAAGATTCAGCAGATTATTGTATTGTAAAACTGATTGTGTTATATTATTGTATTGTAATTATTAATTATTATTATTATTATTATTATTAGCAGTACTAGTAAACATATTTATAGTATCAGGGGACAGGTGCTAGGACCCTTGTGTTTGGTATTATTATTATTATTATTATGCTTACTAGTAGTAAGTGTAGCTTTATTATTTTGTAATATTAGTATTAGAATTTTTGTTGTCATTATGATCATAGTATTATTATTATTATTATTATTATTATTACTACAGTATTATGATTGCCAATATTGGTTACTAATAGTAGTTTACATCAATTGAAACTCATTATCTGACACATTTATTTCACTTTCCAAAGAGAAAAATATATTTTAAAAAACCCTCAGAGACGTCTTCCACACCAGGCCCCCACCGCGGCCGACACAGCCAGCTCACGGACGCTAACGCAGAATATCACAAGTTCATGTTTCGCCAGCCGTTGTTCTCTGGCCTGTCCTATTGATTTTCCCCTCTTGAAAAATACATTTAAAAAGTGCTCTAAGCTATCTGACACCGCAGTCGGGCACGTTCCGACAGCAGCTTGCCCTGTGTGCGCTCGTGGAGACCCGCTCGCCGCAGCTCGTGAATGTGAAGGGCAGAGGGGCTCGCGCTCACAGGCGGGGGTCCCGAGCCGCCCCGGACCCGCTACTGCCTCACATTTACCCCTGAAAGCGAGGGCAGTAGTTAGCGCGAGTCAGGGATCTTCAGTGCGGTCCCCTTTCCACAATTCACCCCCTCCTCCTCCTCCCCATCCCTTCTTCTCCACAGCCAGTGGTCTTTCTCTTCTCACAGACGGAACAAGGAACAATACTGGTGGTTCTCTGTGGCTCAGTAGGTAGAGCACAGCGTTGGCAACGCTTAGGTTGTGGGTTCAATCCCCACTGGGGCCACATATACTGAAAATGTATGCATTCACTACTGTAAGTCGCTTTGGATAAAAGCGTCTGCTAAATGGCACATATATTATATTATTATATTAATACTAGTCTTAAAAACACACACGCAAAGACAGGGGGGAGGGGAGAGACAATTAAGGTCCTCTGGCACCGTCTCGGTGATTCTCTGTATCCGAGCTCCGTTCGATATCATCCGTCTTCCTCGCTCTCGTTAGCGGCTGCGTCGCGGGATGACACAGGCAGAAAGATGCAGCTCGCAATTTTATTTCTCATTAATCCGTTACTTGATTTGTTTTAAATGACACCGTTATGAATATGTAGAGAGATCATTTTAGCCCTAATGTGATCTCGGCCAGCTCGTTTGTGAGTAAATTGAATTTTCGAGCACGAAAAAGAAAAATGCTTCTACGCGACGGAAAAACAGCTATTGGAAATAAAATCAACTGTCACTTTGTGAGTGTTCGTGAGTGCCTCTCCGACATGTTTCAACGCGGTGGTATTGTAATTGTTTAAAAGTTTCAGCGCCACGAGTTCTACAACACGCCACATTTTGATGTAACAAAATGTTTGATTCGACACAACAGACAGGCAAGGAAAATAAAAGTTTGCAACAGTTTACACAAAAAATGATGTCAGTGATGACCTGGATATATTGACTTTATGACCCCCGGGTGGTAAATTAATATATTTGACTTGACTTACGTAAGGAGCGAAACAGCTTGAAATTCTGTCCAAAGTCATTAAAGATGTTTCATTTGTGCATGACTGCAAGTGCCGAGTTCGCCTATCGACGTGTTCACGGCTGGCCTAGCACGGATGTGACAAAGCCATTGATCGCCAGGTAGGTAGGTACTGCGTTAAGGTGAGGGAGAAAAGTGCTTGATCAAAATGTGAACTTCAGAGGGATCTAGCCGAGTGCCGCTTCGGGGAGACACGTAGATGAAAAGCCGTACTGTGCTTATCGTTTTCATCACTGCAGTAATGTTGCACCTTAGGCACACGGCAATGATCAAAAACATTAACATATCAGGTTCAGATAATAGAATAAAGGCTCGGGAAATGGGCATGCCTGGTCAGAGCCATTAGCGCTCGAAACAGAAGATGTGCCAAGCCCAATCTAAAGAGATGTGAAGGACTGCCTGCTCTCAGAGTGATGCGTTTCAAGCTTAGAAGCATCATTCGATGAGACGCTTTTTTTGATGAATCTGGTTCGTGGCGCCAGTCCATCTGTCTCCGAAATGTGAATTAAATGCATTGCTTATCCTCACCATTTTCCCCTTACCTTTGTAAATTATAGTCTTTTGTTGTATTCTTACATTCAAAGGATGTTAAAGTTGACTTTTCCCTGTGTGGCTCCGTAGGTAGAGTGTGGTTCTGTGTGGCTCAGTACGTAGAGTGTGGTTCCGTGTGGCTCAGTAGGTAGAGTGTGGTTCTGTGTGGCTCAGTACGTAGAGTGTGGTTCCGTGTGGCTCAGTAGGTAGAGTGTGGTTCTGTGGCTCTGTGAGCGTGTTCCGTCAGTAGGTAGAGCGTGGTTCTGTGTGTCTCAGTAGGTAGAGCGTGGTTCTGTGTGGCTCAGTAGGTAGAGCGTGGTTCTGTGTGGCTCAGTAGGTAGAGTGTGGTTCTGTGTGGCTCAGTAGGTAGAGCGTGGTTCCGTGTGGCTCAGTAGGTAGAGTGTGGTTCTGTGTGTCTCAGTAGGTAGAGCATGGTTCTGTGTGTCTCAGTAGGTAGAGCATGGCGTTCACAACGCTTAGGTTGTGGGTTCGATTCCCATTGGGGCCACATATACAGAAAAATGTCTGCATTCACTACTGTGAGTCGCTTTGGATAAAAGCGTCTGCTAAATGGCGTATATTATATATATATATATATTATTTGACAACAGACCCAAAAGTGTTTAGCTGGACAGGCCAAGTACACGGGCGACGCAAATGATTTATAAATGCAAACGGTACGACCGGCCGAAACACCTTCCCCGAGTCTGTTTTTGTCAGAGCTACCGTGCTCTGAGCGCGGAGGGAGTTGGCGTCCCTGCGCGGTGATCACTTGAGCTCGAGCTGGGGGCTCACAGGGGGTGTCTGGCTGGGAAAATAACAAACAAAGGCTTCCTTCAGTTGAAAAACAACACTGGAAAAAAAAAGAGAGAGAAAAAAAACATATTCGCCCTCCAACCTTTGATTGCCGGACCATGTTTCTTTTAGCGTTGAGAAAATATTGCTCCACGTCGCTGTTGCGCGGGACTATTCGGGGGGGGGGGTTCAACCCGGGGAGTGCCATTTACGTCTGACCCACGGCCAGCAAGAGTGATGGCTCCAGGAAGCGGGACTTCCTCAGCCTTCCACAGGGGCCTCGGGGGCCACCGGGGCCGGAAGCGCGGTGTGTGGCGGCCGGGGCCACTCAACACTCAACACGCTGTGTGACATGTGGATTCCCTCTAAGCCTCCCCACCCCTGGGAGAGCAGGGCCCAGAGCGCCGGCTGACAGCGAGGCATCTGTAATTAATGTGCTGCGCGGGATCCCGCCAGACTTTCCTCCAGGATGTGTTTACACGGCGCCTGTCACACACGTACCAAGCGGGTCGTGGTGCCGTTCTTTAACGCGAGGGGCGACACAATATGGAGGATGCCGGTTTTTTGGGGTTTCGGTTGGTTTAAAAAAAAAAAAAAATGTGAGAGTTGATCTTCTACGGTGCAAACAATCAATGACCGTTTGGAAGTGTTGCGTGGGTTCCGGAGAGAGAGAGAGAGAGAGAGAGAGAGAGAGAGAGAGAGAGAGAGAGAGAGAGAAAGAGAGAGAGAGAGAGAAAACATCAAAGTAGAACCATAGGAGAGAGAGAGAAAACATCAAAGTGAACCAGCGTTAATCAAAAAAAAAGGGGAAAAAAAACCGAAGCTAAGAATGACTTCGGGTTTGTTCTTCCAGTTTGACCCTCGGTAATACATCAGCGCGGGTGAGTGCGCTCCCCCTTTGAATGCTAAGCTGTTCGACTAACAGAGTTTCAAACAACCACATTAAGCACAAAGACGGAAGATTTAAGGATTTGACAGATCCTCAGACGCAGTCTAAATATTTCCTCCCTGTCAGTTCCTTTACACGAAACAGCTCCTTGTTATTTCCCCCCCTCGTGTTTGCGAGCGCTGCCTCTCTCCGGGGCCACCTCGTCCGGCAGAGCGGACAGCAGCGCGGGGCATGTGCTCCGTGTCATCTGACTTCCAGGGCCGGCCGCTGATCTCCTGTGATGTACGGTGCATGACGTGCCGGTGGAGACACGTCTCTAATCGGGGGCGAAGAGGAGAGTGGGGAGCGCAGGCCCCTGTGTGCGCGCGGGGAGAGAGAGAGGGCCGGCCGGGGGGAAGTCAACAAGAAGGCAGCTGTGCGCCCGCCAGTCAGGTGGAATGAGGGGATTGGAATCAAGTGGAAGTGTAACAGAAGGGCATCTGAGCGGAGCCGGAGACGTCCGCATGCCTCCGCTCCAAAAAAGGCCCCCAATTACCGCCTCAGCCTCGCCTCCTCCTCCTCCGCGACCCGCGGGCCCGCCAGTGGCGCTGCTCACGCCCGAGGGCACCAAAGCGATCTTAATCTGGTGATTATGCCACCGCTTCACCGCGACGGCGGACCGCTTTAAGATCGGCGGCGGACAGGACAGCGCCGCGGATCAATCGCAGTCCTGGCTTCAGTGTACCGTGGACAACTGCTGTTTTGTTGGAACACCGATGTGGGGGCGGCGGACAGCGGTCTAATGCACAGTAGCTTGGCTGCTCTGATACGGTGTGCGCTGCCTGTCAGGGTCACGGTCGGAGCTGCATCTCTCCTCAGGAGGCGATGCGGTGACAGGGCCGCTTGGTTGTGAAATGAGCAGAATCAAGGTGGTCTAACGTACTGTGTGTTGGCTGGACCGATACGAGTGTGCGCTGCCTATCAGGGACGCGGTTCGAAACCCGTCTCTACCTCTCTACCGGCCGATCGGGGGCGGCGTTTGGCTGTCCGCCCCAGAGGGAGGGTGAGCCGGCTCGGGTCCGCTGTGAAGCACATAAGGGAGTCTCCAGAATGTTGGTGGGTGAATTCCGTCTCCAAGGAGGCGGAGTTCGCTGCCCTTGGAGAATTAGCTTGCCTCGTAGAGACGAGCGGCGGACTCGTGTGGGGAGGGTTAAATTGAAATAAATAGAGGGTGTGATTGGCTACCAAATAGGGATAAAAACAGGAAAAAATCTGAAAGGATTTTTTTTTTAAAGAACAGGAAAAAATCTGAAAGGAATTTTTTTTTTTGGGGGAGGGGGTTAAAGATCAATGTTCATCCCTTTTCATCCAGCCAGCACGTTGCTCTCTATAGTCATCAAAGTCCAGACATGGGTTTTCCATTGTTTTATAAGGGTGCTTGCTCGTTGGCCACGTTTTGAGAGCCCCTAAGTATCAATAACAGCAAATGGTATGAGGTTGTTGTCTTACTTCACAAAGCACGGAAGGCCAGCAGTAAAACTTAAAAGCCTGCCATTCGATGAAGACGTCATGCTCCTTTGAAGGCGATCATTTATTTAGTATTCTTTTTATACTCCACTTTTTAGTATTCCATAGATCTGCTGTGTATGTACATATTTTATCATAACCAGTACAACTGCCCACCAGGGAGTGTATTTTAAATCTTGTATTTTAACTTTTATTTGTAGGAATGACAGAAAATAAAACAGTGCATTTGGTGTTGCCTCCAGTGATAAGGAAACCGTTTTAATTACTGTTGTCTGACTCGACAGAAATGGAGTAGGTGTGTACTTTGGTTTCGGAGCGTGTGTGTGTGTGTGTGTGTGTATTTACATTTACATTTTTCAGACATTCTTATCCAGAGCGACTTACACAGTTTACATTTCTTTACATACAATCCATTTATACAGCTGGATATTTTACTGAAGCAATTCAGGTTAAGTACCTTTAGCTCAAGGGGACAACAGCAGTACCCCACCTGGGAATTGAACCAGCAACCTCTCAGTTACAAGTCCAGCTCCCTATCCATTATACTACACTTCTGCCCATACGGTTTACCACTGTGTGTGCATGTAAACATGTATCAGGTGTGTGTTCTCAAGCTACAGCTGTACCATGGACCTCAACCCTTTTTTTTTCGACTTCTGCTCGAGCACACTTTTGTTGCTTGTCACTTTTGTTGCCGAGGGGAAGATATCACCACAAGGGGAGTTGAGACAGGAACTATGCACAGAAATTACAGTGTGTGTGGCTGAGGAATCAATACTGTCACTGAAAAATGGGAAACGTACAAGACCTGACAGCACCCCAAGAAATGGGCTGGCTTTGTATGTCTGCGCTCTGTGCAATTGTGTGTGTGTGTGTGGGGGGAGGGATAAAGTGCGTATAAATACAGTCTGCAAACTATCTTAAGCCTCAACAAAGCTTCTTAATTACACAGTGAGTAAAGAAAGGTGTCCCGGAGGAGCACAGAAGAGCTACACAACTCTCAAGCTGAACGACTAGCGGAAACAATGCCGAAGGAAGCCATTACAGACATCCGAGTGTCATCGGCTGAACATGCGTAAAATAAATCAATACTCCTTTTTTGCTCTTCGATAAAATGAAAGCAAACCTTGAAGCGCCGTGAAGTTATGAGTAGAGAACGTTTTTTTTTTTTTTTTTTTTTCAAAGAGCATCATTATTTTTATCTCCCAGTGAGCTAGCCATGCTTGATATTCCGCGCTGAGGCCGCGAGGAAAGCGCGACGCGAGTTCTTCGCTGGCATTCGGCCTGCTTCCGCGGATCAGGGTGCACCTGAGGATGACCACATCCTCTCAGAATGTGTCCGGCGGTCTGCCGTTTTTTACACCAACATCTTGAGCTCGTAAATATGAAAGAGAACCTGGGGCTGGAGGGAGCCTGCGTTTGCCAGCAAAGCCCTTCGCACTCAACACCGCAGCATTGATAGCCTGGCAGTGTAAATCAGGAGTCCAACTCCCTCCTTCACCATGACCGAGGGCAGGTTAGCGGGCAGGTACTCCCATGTTTTCTCTGGCGAGCCTCGAGTGTAGTAACATCCAATCGAAGACGAGTAATTTCCCCCTTTTCTTTGCGTTCTACGGCGGCTACGAATGAGGGGAAGATCCATTCTCGGCTCCTGCTGCAATGGCGTATGGATCATGCGGGTAAAGATCCTAGACTAGGACACGGTGATAATTGCTTATGCCCCGAAACCAAATAAAATCACAACAAAATAAATCAATTCATATTAACTCCCTGTTGAGTAGCCACAGGGCCTGGGGGAGGGGAAGCCAAACCATACACACTTCGAGCTATAGAATTAGCAGTCACCCTACAAATCCCTACATACTAATTAGCAGCACCAATAATCATCAAAGTTTTCTGGGTTTAAGGTTTTAGGGTTCCCTGACTGTGTGCCACTTAACAATGCATTGTAAATGTTTTGTCCACAGAGTAATTAGGATTCTAAAAAAAAAAAAAAAAAAGGCTACATCCTTAAAGATTACAACACTGCACTATGCATCACATCTTAATCATTATTTATTTAAGCTCTCGTGAGGGGTACCACAATATTTCAAACGGACAAATACTCTGCTGATATGCTACGCTTGCAGATAAACCGATATAAGGCTTTCAGATGGATTTATTTATATCCCATACGTCATTGCACAGTCTTACATAAAATGGTTTTTTGTTTTTTTTAACATTAAACAAAAATATAAGGAGAATTATATGATAGTGTGTAAGGACCAACTGCCAATCGTAATTTAACGAATGAAAATAGCTCGCGACGCAACGTGTGTCGCGAGGTAAGGCGCTGCTTGTCACTTGACCAATCAGCGGCAGCCCTTAATGAGCGCGCAGGTGTGGCGGTGGCTCGTAGAGACGGGGCCTTTTGGAAAGCGCTTCTCGCGAGCGGTGAGTGGTGACAATTAAGCGACGGCTGACCTGTTGTCATACTGCTCACCTTACCACAGTTATGGTAACTGGGTGCTGTGTGCCTACTATACGTATCCCCAGTGAGCCAGTACAGCTTCTGGAAAATGACACGCATTAGCCTAAATCGCATAAACATGCAATTTAAGTTTTCACAAATACCCGGGTGGCATAAACGCTGAAGACAGACGAGGGAAAATGGCGTCGGTAAGAAACTGGTATTATTTTCATTTTATTTTATGTGTAATGTCTCGGTATGCCGTAATCACATTCAATAGTGTAACCTTAAGTAGCCTACATTTATTTAATTTTGTATCAGATACTTTTCTTTCAATTATTTTCAATTATTATTATTTTCAATTATTATTTTTACTTTAAATATATATTTTTTTGCATTTCGTTTAGCTTTCAAATTAACCATATTAGTCTAATGCTTGTCGAATAGTCTGAATGAGCAGGGTATATATATCTACAGATTAAATCATAGTTTCCTCCTTATAAGATTTAGACGGCTGTGCATTAAAATGGTTCACTAAAGGGCTTTACATAGGCACAACCGCAGTGGAGCACGATTGAATTGTTCCAAGTTAAATGACAAAATTGTCATTCGGGAAAGAAATAATAAATAAAACAACTGAATTTAAATATCAGTGCATGTGAAAATAGTTTAGTGGATTTTATTATTTATAACTGTACTTCTATATGTGTTCATTGCTCGTTTTACTACTTTTCCAATAGTTTTCTTTACTGGGGGCAATCGGATGTCAATATTGCAATGTTCCATAACGCTAATATTTTTTTTCCTTCTTCTTGGGGACGGCTCTATATTTGCGGTCTGCATTTAAATACCAGGTCGGCAGGAGTTTCAACTTGAGTTTAGTGAACAGAATGTCAAAAAACGAATTATGTTACATTTCGTCTTGGAGAGAGCACAGACTCATTGCGAGACGCCTGTGGGACACGGAAGACCCAACCCAACCCAACACGAACAACTGTTAAAGGTTGCGTTGATTTAACGTGACTAACGGGAGCAGGAACATGGGAAGTTTGCTTCCAAAGCAATCACACATCCATGTTTTAATGATTATGTTCCAGTGTTCTGCATGTCAACAAGCGAGCTTTACCGCAGTGGAACGCGATCGCGCAGTTTAGTTAGTTTAAGTCACATGACGATGTGATCAGCGGTTGTCTGCAGTAGCTTTCAGCAAAACCATGGAGATTCATTTCTGTGTCAGACTGAAAATAGATAGGTTAAAAAATGATGTAAGTAGGCCTAATTATTATTAGGGTATATCATTAGTATTATTAAGTAATTTTGTGGTGCCAATCAAAAATAAGGAAGAATATTGTACCCTTTTAATTTTTTCAATAAAGAACAACATAGCAACCTCACATACTGCTGATCTGTTTGTCACGTGATTATTGTTATAAAAAGATGGATTGAGGCTTTGATGATTGCGCTTAATCACTGACGTGCGCCTACTGTATATTGACAGACGTATTCGCCGTGTCTGTTTATTTAGCTACAGAATTAAGAGTGGGTGGGAGGCTATTTCGATCTTCTCATTTTCTCTTTCTTTGTCATATCCTTGTTTTCTTATTCCCAACGCATCTTGATCGCTTGCTCAATCGTTCCCCTAATTTGGGATACTTGTCGGCCATATCGACCTGTTTTTGGCGGTTGGGTTTTGTTGCCTGTAATTCAAATATATTACGTGTTTCCATCGCTACAATATCAGCACGTATGGCAGCAAGATGTGATTTAAGTGATGACTAATTCAATGATAGACCAGTCATAATGAGTTTGGTGCAATCCAACAAAATGTGGCATTAACTGAATCGATTAGACTCCACATTGCTGGCAATATGTACCTCTTGTACTTCACAAAGGCATCGATGTTGCACATACAGCATGTTTTCACAACACACGTGACACATTATTGGACCAAACAAACGACAAGGCTTAAGTCTTTGCATTGTGGAGCTTTAGTGCAGCTACCATTTGGTGGAGTAATTTATACATGGTTTTCAGTTTAGTTCTTGATGATTAAAACTGGAAAATTGCATAATTCAAAGCAGTTAAATGACTAATTGAGATGATTGAGGTACTGCAATGTTATTATTATATATATAATGCGATTGCTAGTCCTTGTCCGTAGATACTGTAGTGTATAAAGTAGTTGTCATCTCCCTTAAGTGCAAGGTCACAGCGTCTGCTAAATAGCATATATTATATTATTATATAATATATGCTATTTAGCAGACGCTTTTATCCAAAGCAACTTACAGTAGTGAATGCATACATTTATCAGTATATGTGACCCCAGTGGGAATCAAAGCCACAACCGAAGCATTGTCAGCGCCATGCTCTACCTACTGAGCCACACAGAACCACACTCTACCTACTGGGACACACAGAACCATGCTCTACCTACTGAGCCACACAGAACCACGCTCTACCTACTGAGCCACACAGAACCACACTCTACCTACTGAGCCACATAGAACCACGCTCTACCTACTGAGCCACACAGAACCATGTTCTACCTACTGAGCCACACAGAACCACGCTCTACCTACTGAGCCACACAGAACCACTCTCTACCTACTGAGCCACACAGAACCACGCTCTACCTACTGAGCCACACAGAACCACGCTCTACCTACTGAGCCACACAGAACCATGCTCTACCTACTGAGCCACACATAACCACACTCTACCTACTGAGCCACACAGAATCATGCTCTACCTACTGAGCCACACAGAACCATGCTCTACCTACTGAGCCACACAGAACCACACAGAACCTTGCTCTACCTACTGAGCCACACAGAACCATGCTCTACCTCCTGAGCCACACATAACCACACTCTACCTACTGAGCCACACAGAACCTCGCTCTACCTACTGAGCCACACAGAACCACGCTCTACCTACTGAGCCACACAGAACCACGCTCTACCTACTGAGCCACACAGAACCACGCTCTACCTCCTGAGCCACACACACAGAACTACAATATGGCTGCCAAAGGCATTTGTATTCAATCATTCCCCTCACATTAGGGAGCATTCACCAAGCATGGATATATCAGGCAGCACTTGTGGGCAAATTGTTTTTCATGGCTGTTGGTCCTTGGGCACACCCTGGCCACACCCAGCACTGTGGGTGCAAAACCATTTTTGTATAACATTTCACAGCGTTGCTTGATTGGGTATCGTAAAAGTAGTTTATAATTTATTATTCATAGCATATAGAAATGTGTGTGAAATACTTTTAGTCACCCTCGTTAAAAAAAAAGCTCATGCCCCTAAAATCGCCAGCGGACATGTTTTTGTTTTTCACACCCCAGTGACTTTAGACAGCATCTCCTCGCTCATCCTACATGTGGTACACTCATCAGACACGTGTGTCTGGATTCACACACGTGTGCTCTCCTCGTGCGCAATACCTGCTCACTACCTCACCATTCCCCCCAAAACCTTCTACAGCATCGGTTGATTTGGCTCAGGTTCGGTACGTTTGGGTGTAGTTCAGCAGCTATGCCAGTTGTGGTTAATGTTGGACGGTACATACCCCCTTCCCTTCATCTTACATCTTACATCTGCCACTGTACATGTGTGTGTAACGTGGTGGTCACGGCCAGCCATGGCTAACGTGATAAAGCATTTTGCTCTAGGCCATTTCTCAAACATTGTCTCTCGCTGTACTTTTGACCACAGCTGAATGTCCCCAGATGTGCAGATGTTGCCCTTCGAAATTCGAGATTTGATTTCTTTTCGTAGTATTATTCAGGGAAAGGAATGAAATTCTGCCTGCACAATTATGAGATTACTCCAAAACTATACCATACCGTAGATTATTTATACAAGGACAGGCTCCATTCTATAAACTGTTGGCAGAAATGTATAAAATAATTAAAAGTTCACGTTTACAATTTTTTCTTTGGGGGAACTGGCAGGCTATCATCGTAGCGGGTGAAGTCACACAGACGCACTTCTTTTGAAACGGGACGAGTTTCTTAACTAAGTACGGTAGATACTGTCATTGGGACATATCCTGGGTAGCAGACATAGACACGTTGCAGTTAGTATATATTGGCTCAATTACAAGATCATTATTGAGTGCCTTTGTAGATGAAGCCAAGATTTCAATAATGCTTAATAAACAAACTTGTGTGGAGAAAATTGCTTCATCCAAGTGCACGTTGCCAGTATATTTGCTCACCGTAACAAACTGGCAAATTCAGTCCCTGATGTGAAGTATGTTCAGCAATGTGTACAATTCATAACAGATTACAAAAATAACTACATGAATGATGATAAGGGATCAATTCATTATGATTCTATATAAAGATTTAATGGCCTGAAAATATTGAAAATGTGGACTTTCCCGCCAAAATATTTGGGATAATTTTATTAACGTTGACTGATTTCAACTGACTTTATGTTTCATGGATTTCTGGACGACATTTTTCTCAGAGCATAACAGTGTTTTCCTCCCAATTTTGACACATTTTTATGGCATATAAAATGTTATTGGCTATTGTGTTTTTAGTAACACACCGCTCTATACTTACATCATTTTCTGTCACCGAGTATGTTTTATAGACCGTAGTCCATCTTTTAAAAAAGAAAGAAATAATTGCTGGTGGAAAAAACAGGCTGCATCCGAGGAGACTGGGTGAATATTTTAGCATCAACAAAGGCATTAGTGGTGTCAAAGTAGTTAATGCCGCTGGGCTTTCAGAGAGCACATCTGGCTGAGCGGGTGGGCGTAGCCACCGGCGGCTCCCCTCTTCGTACCAGTCTCTGCAAGGGAGCTGTCGCGCCCGTGATTTATACTTTCCTAATGTCACGGGATAGCAATGTTGAAACTGTGGCATAAACATGAAATACCTTAAAAAGTTTAGAGATTAGGGTTCAGTGTCTAGGGAGGATCATTCCTGGTCTCATTCCACCACACGCTCAACTCCCCTCCACTGCCCGAGAGAGAGGGAGGGAGGGAGGGAGGAGAGGGAGGGAGGGAGGGAGGGAGGGGGAGATATCCAAAATCAAGCTGTGCCTAGCCGTTACAGACACAGAAGCGCAATCATTACGGAATGCTTGGAGGGACCTGCAGATTGCACTTCCTTGCCAATTTCTCTTCTTTTTTTTTCATTCTTTTTTTTCTCTCTCTCTCTCTCTCTCTCTCTCTCTCTCATGTCCTCTTCAGATAATTGTCCCTGACTCTTACTCACTTGTTTTGTGCCTGATTTTAAGTGTGAAATGTGTATTCTCCCTTCCATTCAGAGAAAGAAAAGCGATCCAACTTGGAAGTGGATCGTCCAGCCTATATGACGCAACTTATCAATGGCAGAGATTTTACGTGATGGTCACGCAACTGAAAACCCATCCTGTACTCCTACTAACGAGTATCACCCAACACCTGGTTCTGTGTGGCCCAGTAAGTAGAGCGTGGCTTTGACGCTTACGTTGTGGGTTCATTTCCCACTGGGACGACATATACTGAAAAATGTATGCATTCACTATTGTAAGTCGCTTTGGGTCTTTTAAGCGTCTGCTAAATGGCATATATATATGTACATATTAACACAGTTACCTTCCTGTACCGCCTATTAATGGCGATTACCAAACGCAGTTATTGCCCAGTTGTTCATGTCAGCATTTTGTGAGGGAAAGGAACACTTGCTCTCCTCAACACCATTTAAGAGCAGCGATGGTTTGTACAGCCACTGATTTTGTAGTGCTGAATTAGCGATAAGATCATTTTCCTGATAAACCCCCCCACCCCCCTACCCCCCTACTCTCCACCCCCCCACCCCCTCCCCACGCCACTTTAAACACAGGGGTAATTGAGCATTCCGTTTCGGAGGGAGAAACCAAAGGCTCGCAGCCCACCAAGGATCGCCATCCCGGCCTAGTGCGGATCTGCAGCTCTCGCGGCTCCTGAAACATTAATGCAGCAACTGGATTACAGGCCATCACAGGCATCGCACTGGAGCATATCGATTTTCCTTCTGCTCGTCCGGAAAAAAACAAAAAAAACAAGCAAAGAAAAGGTGGTCTCTCCTGACTCAGAGATGGGAGGCTTCTGTTTTATTAGGAGACTTCTTCTCGCCTGTGTTTGCTTCACCATTCCCCGTTAATTTCTTCAGAGAATTTGGGGAGAATAACACACACCACAGGAAATAACCCTAGGTACCGTTGGAATAAAAAAACTAAAAAATACTCTCCTATCACTCAGACCTAATCCTATTCACTGGACCAGTGTACTGCACCCTGAGCACTGGTTCCGCTTCAAAGATATGAACCAGTAAAATCGGATCCCGATGAGCTATCGAGAGAGGTCTGAGCGCAACTTGGGTTGTACAAACTAAACGGAAGCCATACTTTACCATTGGAGCTAAAAGTCAATATTTATATACAACGAAAATATACACAGCGCTTTGAACAGATAGTAATTGGGAGTTCTGATACGAAATTGTGTCATTTTCTCACGATTGTCCAGAGAGCAGTGGATGAGTGAATATTGTGCCATCTGATCTTGATAACAAATTTGGGCTGCGTTCCTAGCTTTAGTTCGGTATTTCAAGTTGCTGTGTGTTGAATTTTACCACTCCAAGCCACTATGCACAGAGCACACCAAAGGGCCATTTTTCTGTTTGTCTTGGAAGGATCCCACCATTATAAAGTTTAGTTTTTTTTTTTTTTTGTGACATGGTAAATATACTATATTTTTAAGATTTTCCATTTGCCGGTTACTTCCTGACATTTTTTTTTAGGGGTGTTTCTATTATTAATTTACAGTAGCAATGGCCTTGACAAGCTTGCCATTTTCTTCCATGTTTAAAAGTAGTGCAGTGCATTCTGGGACTCGTGAGGCCTGTCGGCTCAAAGGCTCCTTGGCTTCGAGGGCGTGAGTCTTCCACAGAGCTGAGCGTGTTCAGTCATGTGCAGGAGTCGCACACCGGCCTGGTGAATTGTGCCTCCTGCACTTCTATCACATCGGCACTGTGACAATATTCCTTCAGTAACATAACATAATATATGCCATTCAGCAGACGCTTTTATCCAAAGCGACTCACAGTAGTGAATGTATACATATTTCAGTATATGTGGTTGAATTGAACCCACAACCTAGGCGTTGTTAAGGCTGTGCTCTACCTACTGAGCCACACACAGAACCACAGTAGGAACAGAAGTTTTTTTTCTAATCGTGAAAATGATAAATTCCATTTTAAAAGCAGTCATGAGCGAGGTCTGCCTGGGATTACCTGGAACCCGGTGTTTTTGACACGCCACCTCCTCGTCTGAGGTTGGGAAAGAGCCCTTTTTAATGAGTGTTTTTATTTTTCACGGAGCTCACCTTTTTCGCGTCCGCGATGAGAAAGTCTAGACGAGGTAAATATCAGGAAGTCGTGTTTGTTGAAAGGGAAGGTGATCCCTGGTGACCGCTGGAAATATATGTTTTGCTCTTCAAGGCAACAGATGGTGCTGAACAGAAAGGCCTTTTGCTGGGAATCCCCTCATTTTCAGGCTCCCAGAATGCACTCTGGAGAGATTCTTCCAGACAGCAGTTACTGTTGATTTCCATTACGGGTGGTTGCCAGTTGAAATGAACTGTGAACTCTGGCGATATATATATATATATATATTTCTTTTCCTTTTCTTACATCCCCTAGTTTCCCTTCCAGTATTTGCAGTTTTCGAAAACAACGTAATTGGCTAGCATGTCTGTCTGTCTGTCTGTCTGTCTGTTCGCAGAACTAGCTCGGCGAGGACCACGGCCAGTGGAGCGTGAGCAACAGCAGAGCGCTGGAAGCGGTCGCCCCAGCGCTCTGCGCAAACCTTCGTCTAATAAATGCCATGTAAAGCAACGTGCTTGTGATGAGGGGAGCGGTGGGGACAGATAATGGGCCGAGTGGTATTGATGATGTGCCGTGCGCTAGATTACGGGCTGCCTGGCTCTCGTTACCAGGGCCAGGGAACAGACGCTCTGGAGCTGGGCTGGCCGTGCCAGTGTCCGGTACGCAGCATAACACTGATAAGGGAGAGGAGTTTCTCATTCCTATAAACATTTTGGCTCCGTGCCTTTTAGTGAATTCGCCGCTCAGGTAACTGGCCCCCACGTGCTCCACCGCACCGTCCCGTGCGGGTCCGTCGTTAGGATGGGACGGTAAAAACCGAGGTCCTGACTCTCTGTGCTCATAAAAGATCCCATGGCACCCTTCGAAAAAGACTAGGGTGTTAACCCGGTGTCCTGGCCAAATTCACAACCAAGACAATATATATATATTTACATAGAATTCATTCATTCATTCCCTCCCTCCTGGCCTCTCCACTGTGTATCTGATGTGTAGTGAGTTTGTACTGGCGCACTATGGCTGCCGTCACGTTCACCCAGATGGGTGCTGCACATTGGTGCTGGTTGAGGTGAGTTGCCCCCCCTATCGTTGTAAGCGCTTTGAGTTCCCTGGATAAAAAAACACTATAAAAATCCAATATTCATTCATTCATTCATTCATTCATCGTCCTGTGCGTGTCAGACTGGGCATGTTTGCGTTTGCCGTCAGAGAGCCACAAATACAACCGTGTGTTTCGTCAGGTAATGTAGTCATCTCCCAACACTGAATGCAGTCTTTTCTGCTGAAGCCGTCACATTAGCTCACTCACTCCATTTAAAAAAACCAAAAAGCATCAGTCATCAACCAGCTCCGAAGTGATTTCTTTAGAAATCCAGTCACGTTAGTATGCGTTTTAAGGAAGATTATATTCCTTGTTTGAAACAACGTATCTCAGCAATATACAGCAATGTGCATGGTGCGGTGTACTGCACAATTCATTCACGAGTTTTTTGGTTACGTGATGAAATTACTGTGGGTACAGCATCCCCTGACTTTAATTGTCATCTATCTAACCACTCTACTGCAGCGTTTCTGAGAATACTTATCATTTATGATATTTCCGAGCACTGTTAGGAACGAACCTCACAGGCAGGAGAGCGTCGAAGATGCACTGGCCACTCGACCCCCCGATCAAAGTATATATTTCATTTTTTATTTATTTTTTCTCTCCTACTTTTCTTTTTTCCGACCAAAGAACAGGTACTGGCGGGATAATGGAACACAATGTATTTTATTCTCTGAGAGTCTGAGAAACAAGCAACGGCTGAAGAATTTCATCTGGTCTGTGCTCTGTAACACAGTCCAGAGAGAGAGGAGAGGAGGGAGGGAGGGAGGGAGGGAGGGAGGGAGGGAGGGAGGGAGGAGAGAGAGAGAGAGAGAGGCCCTGAGAACTTGGCAGTGCTCATGTGGCATATTCCAGAAGTGTGGGAGTTGACGTGAGCCTATCTGCACAAGTCCCCCTTTTTTTTTTGTGTTTTTTTTTTCCCTCCAGCTTGATAAAAATTTGAGAGCTCTTGGCACACAGTGTAGCACCTCAGAGCCAGTGGAGTGTGGTAACATGTTCATTTTAATGTAGCTGTGTGTGGAGGCACTCTGGAAAGCGGGGGGGAAAAAAGAAGGGCATTCGTTCGTTGTGACAATTTTATTAGCCTTTGCGATTTGCTCTCAAACGAAATGTAAACGGCCCCATAAAACGTACCCGGCGTAGCTGGGACGCGGGCACTGTGGGGCACGGTTTGATCACGGTTTAGATAAATCAGAGTAGAGCCAGAAGAACGACCGCCAATAAAGGACCGTACAGGACGGCGCGTCGTCTTATCTGCGTCCACGCCGTCTCTTCTCGCTTGGAGACGAGGATAGAAGCGATCGTCTTACTTGCACACAAAAAAAGAGAACCTCTTAGCGGTTTTCACAAGGCTGCGACAAACACGTAATGTTACAACAGCGATACAAACATCACTTTGCACACGGTATCAGGGAAAGGGATCAGGGGGAATTCTGGGAAACGCAGCCACTTACCCACTAATTGGACGTTTGATGTGAACAGAGAGGCTACGGTCCTAATGACAGATGGGGAAAGTGAGTGTGAGGGCAAAGGACTGGCTATGAATGACTGGGCGAAAGTCGTAAAAAAATATATATATAAAAGGAAAAAGTGTAGAGGAACAAGCGCGTCCAGTCCAGCCGCAAGCGTTTTTTAAGACGACAAGACCTCCCTCGCACTCACGCCCACGAAGGGTTAAAGATTGGAGCAGCAGGAGGAGTAGGAGGCAGTCCCTCTCCGCGCGTCTCCATAGGGCACGACGGCGGTGGCTAAGACGAAAAGCCACGCTTGTTTGATGAGTCTTAAATGCTGATTGATGTAACTTTGGCTTTTGTGGCCCTGTGGCAGAGGGGGGAAACAGGTGTGACTGTGAGCCACTGAGCGCGGCTCAGACAAGCTGCATCACGGCACAATGAGGTCATTGTGTAACATCGACATTCTTGCGAAGACGCCTCAGATTTTTACAGGCGGCAGCGCTAAAGGTAGCCATCTGCGAGCTGGAGTCCAGGTGAGGAGGCTTTTCAGGGAACAAGATTTACTGTACCTACACACACACACACACACACACACACACACACACACACAAAGAGGATGTGTGCGCACCAGCTGTGTAGGTTTATAGTTTATAGGTGCCCGATCGCACAAACCAAAGGCTACAGAAAGGACCGGTAATTCTCCGTCAAACCGATTTGATTTCCTCCCCCTGCCCCCCACTTGCTCAAAAATAGATTTGTGAATGGCTGGTGACCAGCTGAGAGTGTCTGTGAGAATCCAGTGGGTTCTGATCACTCATAATCCCGGTTTAATGTCCCCTCCCCACCCCCAGATCTGAATCATAACGGGATTACTCTCACACAACGCAAGAGCCAGTATTTCATTGTTGCTTGCTTTTTTTTTCTTTCTTTGTTTGTTTTTTTGTGTCGTCAACCGACACACCCAGGGATTCCCGTTTGTGTCACTAATGTTTTCCGACCAAAACCCCCACCCCCCCCCCCCACCCCACCCCACCCCACCCCACCCCACCCCCCTAAACACACTAACGGATTCAACTACTTTACTGTCCCGTTCCTGTTTCTGGCCAGACCGAGCTAGTGCTCGCCACAGCACCTCTGAACTTTATTATTTTGGGGGGGGGGGGATGACATTGTACTGGAATGGAAAGCCACTCATTCCCCCCCACCCCGCCTCCATTTGTCCAGGACATCGTCTGGCAGTGTGGGGGCCGAGTTTCTCCGGAAGAGCGACAAGAGATTTTTTTTTTTTTTTTTTTTTACGTGAAAGGAGGAGGTGGGGGGGGGGGCTGGATGTCTGGACGAGGTCCCTTGGCTGTTTTATAGCTTAACCAGCCTTGACTTGCTCTGTGGTGACACACATCTGCTGACTCGCAGGGATCGGCGTGTGGAGCTCGGGGCTGACTGCTGGGCCATGCTTGAAAGACTTCTGGCATGTGCTGGTGCCTGCATTTTTCACCCTTGACTGAAAGCATATGCTTCGCACAATTGAGACAGTGTTAGCGTGTGGGTCCTGGGCAGGCCTCCTCCACATCTGGCAGCGCTCGGGCCCCCCCTCCAGGTGAATCATCCCCCCCCCCCCCCCCCCGGGAGGGTGGCATCTGCGGAGTGGCAGGAAGTGTCTGAATCTGTCTGAGAGTGATTTTTATCTCCCACACACATGCTTTTCCAATTTCACCACCACCGCCCCTCTCTCCCCCTACCCCCCCAAACCCAACCCAGCACCCCTCTTCTCCTCCGCGCTTCCCTCCTGGTGACGTGGGAACATCAGCCGTGGATGAAGAGGGGGGCTTGATTGATAAAAACAAAGTAAAATCCCTGCCTGACCCCTAAAGCGGGAGTGTCAGGGACGAGCTGTGTAATTGGGTCCCGTGTCAGGGCCGATCGGCTGTGACACAAACAGATGTGCGCCGCACCTAAACATGTCAGTGGTGAAGTGACTCCCCCCGTCTGGAGTTTACCCCCGTCGAGGCCATTAAAAGAGAAACGACAAACAAAGACAAACGCCTCGTCGTCCTGACGGGTGCTCACGGAATCCCGACGGGAATCACCGCTCCCTTTGAGATTATTCACCTTCTTCTTCTCTTCTCGTCGTCGTCGTCGTTGTGTTTGTTCCCAGCCCCTGTGATCCACCTGGCGCTTTGTTCACGTTCATCTAGGTATGCTTGTGTAGGAACGATTTAAGTAAAGTTTAAAGAAAAGAAAGCATTTTCTTGTCACGTTTGGTGTCTTGCGCTTGTTCTGTGCCTTTTCCGGCTGTGAGGGTTTTCGATAAATGTTGGAATATAATCGGTTTTTTTCGTGTTTTTTTTCCAGCCTGTAAATAAGGTTTTGTGTTTCATCATTAGGCCAGCGCTGAGGAGCAGCAGAGACTCCGTGCGCTTGGAATGCCTCTCCTGTCTCACGTTTCACTTAAGAGGCAAAAATAAAAACAAGCCACACACTAGGCGGCTTGAACCTCACATTCTGCGTGTCAGAGCCTAAGTGGATGTCACACTTTTGTTTTGTTCTGAATGTTGGAATGGGCCCCGCGTACCACGATGCTGTTCACCGGTGGCGAATCGTCCGGTGGGGCTAACGAAGGGGGAACGTTGATTAGGAGCGGGCGATGAGACGGCCATTTGCCTGGAAGAGGGTCTCTGATTGTCAGAGCGTGATATTCGTGTGTTGCCGTGGTGCACGGATTACCCCCCCAGGCCCGGGGGTGGAACTGGCAGAGGAGGAGGTCTTCCTTCTGTGACCCTGTTTCCTGCTCTTCTGGGGGTGGCATTCACGTCAGTCTAGAACAGACTCCGACAGAAGGAGACATGTCGTGTCCTTTGACCGAAACAAAACCCCAAACTGCCTCTATGGTAATTGGTGTCTCTCTACATGCAGGTTGCACATTGCAGTCTAGATTTTCTCTCTTTTTTTGAAAGAAAACATTAATTATGTTTTCAAATTTACAGAAGGAAAAATGCTGACGGCGCAGAAAGATTCACCCGCATGCATGCGGTGCTTCGCTGTGATTGGTGCCGTTGTCGGTGTCGTAAACTGCAGTGTGTTTGTGCACGTCGGCATGGGGGCTATCATAGCTCTGGGGGTAATGTCTGGCAGTCGCGCGTGTAGCGAAGCATTTAAGAAATGAGATGTCTCGGTAGATTATGCGAAGTCTGGCATTTGGCATCTCATGTTCTGAAAGGGTTAAATTGGACAACGTGACTCAATCTGAGTGAATCAATTCATTAATCAATCAATTAATTCAATGAAAGTAATAAAAGTGAACGATTAATGATGAAAGTGGGCAAAAAAGAAACCGCACGGGATGTGAAAAGTTTTCGAGGCCCAGCCGTATTATTCGGTTTTAATCTCCTCGTAATGGGAACAACATGAGTGACGATTTGGAATTATTTTTGCGGTTGATGTTTTGGTGGATTCTTTTATCCCCGGACGCCCGTAGAGGCTCCGGCTGGTGTCCGTCGGGCCCCGGCGCGGAAAGGCCCCCGCTCCCTTCGTGCAGCTGTCGTCCAGTGGCGTGGGCCCCCAGACGGGCCAATCGGAGCGGGGCGTTCCCCGCCGGGCCTGCACGCCCCGACACGGACCGGGCCCGGGGGCACCGCGTCACTCCTGACGCTCCGCAAAACCGTGGGCCAGATCAGGAGACAGATAGCGCTCCAGACACCACACTTATTCCCCCGTCGTAATTAAGCAAAACATATACTACATCGCTCCTTTCTCTTCTATCCGATACAGTGGTTCTGTGTGGCTCAGTAGGTAGAGTGTGGTTCTGTGTGGCTCGGTAGGTAGAGCGTGGTTCTGTGTGGCTCAGTAGGTAGAGCGTGGTTCTGTGTTGCTCAGTAGGTAGAGCGTGGTTCTGTGTGGCTCAGTAGGTAGAGCGTGGTTCTGTGTGGCTCAGTAGGTAGAGCATGGTTCTGTGTGCCACAGTAGGTAGAGCATGGCGTTGACAACGCTTAGGTTGTGGGTTCGATCCGCATTGGGGCTACATATACTGAAAAATGTATGCATTCCCTACTGTAAGTCACTTTGGATAAAAGCGTCTGCTAAATCATATATATGTGATTGTTTGTGAGGGGTTTTTCGCCTCAGTTGAGGGTGTGAACGCTCATTTGCGATTGTCGTTTTTTTGGGCGGGAGATCAGGGTTTAAGGGGGTATCTGTGTGTGTGGTGAGTCGAGAGACGTTTTTTTCTTTTCTTTCTTTTTTAAGTAAGAAAAATGAAAAAGGAAAGCAAGGTTGTTGCATGTTCACTTGAGCTGATAGGTAGTTGGTGCCTCGTGGGGTTTTTTTTCTTTCGGTTTTTTTAGGGGAGTGGGAGGAGGGTGGGGTCGAGCGAGGGGTGAGTGGATGGGGTCGAGCATGGAGGGGGGATGGGGTCGAGGGGGGGGCACAAAGAGAGGAACAGACTGCCCTCGGAACATCAGCCAGAAGGTTCCAGACCAGAACATTTTATTTTCCTCCTCCTCCTAAATGAGAGCGAAACAACACGGAGGCACGCACACGTGAAAACAATCATCCCGGTTTCCCCGCTTCGCTGCTATTGATTCGCTTATTCCCCGCAGAAAAGTTGGGCTCTCGCTGCGCCTGGCTCCGACACCGCCCGGCGTGGGGGTCAGGATGTGTCACCGCAATCCATGTCCGCCGAACGAGCTTTCAGCCTGGCTCTCCATCCACCCCTGCGCCCCCCGCCAGCAGGGTCATCACAATGTCCAGACTACGAGATGGACACGGAGTTTGGCATTGTGGCTTGCTTATGTTCGCACTGGCGGGAGTATGTGCGCGCTGTGGTAGTTCAGGCCATCACAAACCTGAAGTAGCATTGCGTGTGGTGGTGCTATTGCTAAACCTAGCCTTTCTTTCCGTAATGAACAACCCAGAAATTAATTCCATTTACGTTCGACTGTTGAAATCCTGTTGCTGACAAAAGTGACAAAAAATGTCACGTAAACTCAGCTTTTGAAGGAAAGGCGTGGCTAGATTCTCAGCAAGGGTGTGTGTGCGTGTGTGTGTGTGTGTGTGCGTGTGCGTGCGTGCGTGCGTGCGTGGTGTGTGTGTGCGTGTGCGTGTGCGTGCGTGCGTGTGTGTGTGCGTGTGCGTGTGTGTGTGTGTGTGCGTGCGTGTGTGTGTGTGTGTGTGCGATGTTAATTTATCAAAAAAATTCCCAAATCCTAACTGCCTCATTCAGTGTACTGGAATCCCTTGGAGTCATTTGAGGTGAAAGCAAGCGTATAACCTGGAATAACAACTCTGCTTTTCTCTTCTCCTCAAACACAAACTCCTGAAGAGGCACACGCCTGCTTTCATGTGATGACAAAAAGGGCCTGGACCGTGCGCTTCAATAATTAAATTAGAGATGTTCGTTATGAGCCCAGTGGACAACGTAAAGACGTTGGAGGGAGAATTCCGTCGAAACGCTGTGATCCTTTTTTTCTCTAATTTGGAGGAGAGCGTCTGAACTAAAACATCTACATTACATCTACTTATATTCTATTTACATTTTTACATTTGACCCCTTTAGCAGACGCTCTTATCCAGAGCGACTTACACAGTTTACATTTCTTTACATACAATCCATTTATACAGCTGGATATTTTTACTGAAGCAATTCAGGTTAAGTACCTTGCTCAAGGGTACAACGGCAGTGTTGCACCTAGGAATTGAACCAGCAACCTTTGAGTTACAAGTCCAGTTCCCTAACCATTACACTGCACTGCCGCCCTAAAAGTGCCCTGTCCACTTTGTCACAAACATGACGGCCTTTAAAACGAACACGTCGCAACTTTGACACTCACTGCGTGTTTGTTAAGAGAAAAGAACATATTGGTAAGAACGGGAAAAAAATATGTATTTCTTTGCTCACATCCTTCACTGCAAAACGAAATGTAGAAAGGCACAACCGTGATTAAGCTGAATGCACCTTGTTTCGGTTTCTCTTCTGCCAGGAGGGACAGAGATGATTGGAGCACGCAAGTTCAGAAGCCTGTGCAGAGAGCAGCTATTAATTCTGTAGGGATTTTCCAGCGATGTCCCAATGTTGAATTTATGGTGCAATTTCTTTATTTTTTTACACAAGATTAACCCACCCTGAATATCACACGGCGTGTGTTGCTGTTTGATGCTGAATGTCTGCGTCTGAGGCTGTCGGGGCAATTTTAGGAGACGACAGAAACTGGCTTTTAAAAAATTTATATTTCTCTGTATGCCCTAGCAGCCTGTTTGAATTTGCGCTGGAGGTGACAAGCTTTTAGAATCCTTATCACCTCCAGAAACATAACCCCGCACTCCCGTCACCGCGCAGAACGCCGGCCACATTCCATTCAAATGAGGAACCGTCATTACCCGCGCTAACGTGCAACTAACTTCCTACCAGCACAATCATTTGGGAGAAGGTTGTTATTTTACCGCTAACACTGACCCAACCCACCACCCCCACACTTTCCCCTATTTCTGATTTGTAGGGGATGAAACATTTTAGTTCCATGAATTTTCCTGACAACTTTCAAGGGTTAGTTCGTGTCATGAGCGCTGTAAATTTTCTGCCACTGCCGCAGATGAAACGAAACGACTTTTTTTCCAAACGCAAGCCTGGTCTAGTGTGTAGGAGTGCGGCCCCAAACTGCACTTCCTCTTTGTCACTGGAAATGAGTCAGTGGGACAGATGTAGGCAGGTACGGGAGGACCGCTGGCCCACCGGGGTGTTCGGGGCTCGCAGGAAGGCAGTGTGTGGGAGAGGAGAGGAGAGGAGGGAGGGAGGGGGGGGCAGGGATTCCTGCCCCCCCCAGTGCCACGTCCTCCTGGTGTGTCTGTGTCCGCACACAGGGCCGCAGGCAGGCCCGTCCTCCCCTGAATGCTCAGTGTTGTCCCCCGTTGAAAGATCCCAGAATCCTCTCCACCTTTCAGGGCTGCTGGGTCACTCGTTTGTCATCATGACCTTTGACCTGTGCGGGCCAGCGGGCCGGCAGGAATGTCAGGGATGTTTACCTTGGGTGAGACTGATGGTGTCCAGGTGGCTTTTTTTTTCTTTCTCCCTTCTCTCTCTCTCTCTCTTTCTCTCTCTCTTTCTTCCAGTGGTCTGCAGCTCCAGTGTGCAGCCTGGGGTTCTGAGGCCAGCCCTCGGAGACCTCTGTGAGCAACGTCAGAGGAAAGACAAGAACAGAACCGAACCGTTCCGTCCGGGAAATGTCGGACGTACGTATGCGTGCCCCACCGTCGGACATCTGTGAAGTATTCAGCGTTTTCTGTCAGAACGTCCCTCCGTTTTTCCATTGACAACAACAAAAAAAAGAAAAGAAAATTCCTCGCCGTGTTGTGTCAGATTCCAGAGGTAAGCGTGCACGCTGCGAGTCGTGCGATATCCACAGGCTGAGACTTCTTTACACCCTTTTACACGCCTCCTACAGCAGGTCCCGAAGGCGTTTATTGCTCTTAGTCAACCCCACCAACACCCCCAACCCCCACCCCCACCCTCAGTAAGGGACAAAGCCTGACCTGGGATGGGCCAGCCTCGTCTTCCCCCCCGCCCCCAACATGAAAATCTGAAAATCACCTTTAGCCAGCTGCAGTTCAAACCAGGCTATCGAAAACATTTAAAGCTAAAACAATACCATCTATCACTGGATATCCACGATGATGGCTTTCTCTAGTGCTCTCCAGCTGTAACTTGTGGAAAGTTTTCCATTTCCACCCCCCCCCTGCCCCCTCCCTCTGCCGCACGCCGTCTAAAGAGGCCATTAAACACTGTCGTAATGCAAACAGTAATTCTAAAGAGACCAAACAGGTGTCAGATATGAAGGGATGTGCTTCTGATGTACCCATTACACGATGCGAGGACACGATTATTATAAAAGCATCTCTCTCTCTCTCTCTCTCTCTCCGTCTAATGCGGACGCGTCTGATCAATACCAGACTGCCGGGATGGAGCGAAGAGTGGAAGGGCAGGGGGCGGCTTTATTAATCTCTCTTTCCTCCGTTCTCCCCTGACCCGATCGTCGCACAGTCATCGGCGCGAGGAAAGCCTGACTTGTTAAGAATGTGGGGGCCAATTATTCAGAGATTCCAGCCAAAAGCGGGGGGAGAGGAAGGTTAGTCTGCTTCTACCGAGCGCTGCAAATGTAAAACGTTAAGAGAGAGAGAGAGAGAGAGAGAGAGAGAGAGAGGGGGGATATTAAATTTAGTCACTCTGGCTGTTCATCTCGCTCTGCCAACAGTGCAGGGGTGAATTGAGCGGCGTGTCACTCGGTAGCGGCCCGCGACGCGCTGAGAGCAGCGATCTGACTTCAATTCTGCCGTTTCTGCGGCTTCCTAAAGGAGAGAGCGCGCGCGCGGCCATTCGTGGAGCGAGGCATTCCGCGTGAGGTCTGCCAAGTAACGATTATTAAACATAACACAAAGGTTTATGATGAAGTCAGACCCCTGAAAGACGGTTTTATTATTTTATGACTAATGCATTTTCCTGCAGGTAGCTGGTGCGTGGCACACATAAAGATCTCAACGCGTTCGATTTCAGAAAGAGCGTAGGAAATTGACATCCAGGTGGTTTTCATAACGGGGTTTCCCGTTCTGCTCCCGGCACCGGCGAAAGCTCTTAAGTCATGAATATTCTGTTCCCGAATCTCGCATGACACAGAAACGTAGAGTGGCAGAGGACACAGGGGGAATTCAGTGAGTTTATGGGACAGTGCACGTTTGAAATGACACACATACCAATACCTGTTGTTCTCAGCTGATATTCAGGGTTTTTTTGGTTGCATACAATATTATTGTAATTTTTTATTAATTTAAATCAAGAGATCTTGATTATCCTTTTAGCTTTCTTTGTCTTTTTTGTGTACTTTTGTTTTGTATTGTGCGTAATTTGAGAATGTTTTCTGTTACAATACCTTTCACAATACTCTTTGTCTTCAAGTTTAGTAAGTGTTCCAAGAAAATATATTTTTGAAATAACGTATGGATATTATTTTTTAGCAGGAGGTAGCAGATGTACTATACGATGTGATAAGTGTCCAGGAGGTCTTATTTTCTTCCTACATTACCTTTCTTGAAAATGTATTCATAATATATATATATACCATTTCGCAGACACTTTTATCCAAAGTGACTTACAGTAGTGAATGCATACATTTTTCAGTATATGTGGCTCCAGCGGGAATCGAACCCACAACCTAAGCGTTGCCAACACCATGCTCTACCTACTGAGACGCACAAAACCATGTGTTATAAAACTATGTATATTTCTTCCTAAAGTAGAGCTTACATCAAGAAACATTGGCTTTGTTCAACTTTAATATGACATTTTTTTTGTTTGTTTTTTCCCCCCATTCACTCTCAATTTTCCTCTTTCTGCTATGAAAGGGATTTAAATGGCGATAGCATCAGTGTGTTTGGTGACTGCACTGCACAGGGTAAACGAATGTCTCCACTTCCCCAGGCCTGGCTGTGGTTTCTGTTGCGTTTACATTTGCGTCCTGCACTCCGGGGACAGGTCCCAGTTTGGGCTCCCAGGGCCCTGCTGAAATGGATGGTTTTTTGTGTGTTTTATACATGTTTATAATGGGGACTTCATTCATAAACTCTCCCATAAACAAACCGTCGAGCAGAAAGCTTTTATTTTTTGGTTTTAGTGCCTTGCTGCGGGAAATGAAGTCAGATGGAACTGAGAGAAATGTTGCTCTGCTCTCCAATAATATGTCATTCACGATCCCTATATTTTGTAGCGATCGCCAACTGGAAATTCTGTTTGTGACTCAAAAATTAACAATTTTCCGTTCCGTTGGGGAAGGGCTTGCATGTAAACCAGCCCCACTTGGTTAATCGGTTAAACGCATACAGGTTTTTGAAATGATTTGCTCTGTGGCTGTTGATAAAATTGAGATTCCAGTTTACAGAAATGTAGTGTTTGGTTAGATGGTCATCAGTAATGGCAGCCAAATTTAATTTATTAAAGATAATTGAATTGTTCTGATGGAAGGCTGGTTGCATTGATATATGACATATATGATATAAACATACACTCGGTGGCCACTTTATTAAGTACACCTTTTTAGTACTGGGTAGGACCCCCCTTTGCCCCCAGAACAGCCTGAATTCTTCGTGGCATGGATTCAACAATGTGCTGGAAACATTCCTCAGAGATTCTGGTCCATGTTGACATGATAGCATCACGCAGTTGCTGCAGTTGTTGCGAATCTCCCGTTCCACCACATCCCAAAGGTGCTCTATCGGACTGAGATCTGTTGACTATGGAGGCCATTTGAGTACACTGAACTCACTGTCATGTTTTAATAGGAGCAGCATTTGATGGAGGTGCTGAATAAAGCTATTCTACGTAAGCTACTCTGCTGCAGGACCTGCAGACACACGGTGCAGTTGAATGCTGTATATTGATTCCACTAATTACCCAGCACTAAACTCTTTATTTTCTCCAATTAGTCATTTCAAACAAACGTATTATTGAACTATTCTCCAATGCCAACTGCATGTGATTTCAGTGCTGCCAGCTTCGCTCTTTACAATGAACCATAATTCAAGTACGGCAGGGGAAAAAACCCTCATCACGAATGTGGGTAAAATTATGAAGAGGAACCCGTTACATAAGTATTTCTTCTCCATCGGTTTCCGCAATTGACTAGCTTTTAAAAAATTGTATTAGTTTCAGATTTTTTCCTGTCTTTTCTCCCAATTCGGTAGCAAATTACACCCTCTATTTATTTTGATTTACCCTCCCCACACGAGTCCGCCGCTCGTCTCTACGAGGCAAGCTAATTCTCCGAGGGCAACAAACTCCGCTTCCTTCGAGACGGAATTTGCCCACCCACGTTCTGGAGACTCCATATCAGCTGGCACACGGGGGGGACTGGAGAGGGACAGGTGACCTCTGATGCCGCTGGGGTGAATCCGTCAAATTTACCCGCAGAAAACTCGACAGAAGATGCGAACTGACCGCTTTGGAAGGTTCTGGAAGGGCCAAACACGGCACGGGGCAGGTTTGCGAGCGGCCAGAGAGAACACGGTGAAACTAACATGATCCAGCCTTCTCCCGGTCCCTTAGATACGCACACTCCCATCTCTGATCGCGTTTTCCCTCCCGCTAAAAAAGCTCTGATTCACGCAGCGCTTTACGGGCGGGTCTGAAGAGGGTGTTTTTCGTGCAATTTGATTCGAGAGTGACCTTGAAAAAATGGCCCCTATTGAATAATGGACTGAAATTACAGGTGACTCCGACCGCCCGCTTGGAGCGAAGTCTGGTGCCTGACGGAGGAGCCCCTGGGGGCAGGCGAGCGAGAGTGGGCAGTAATGGCCACCCTTTTGCCCTCTTTTTTTATTTTTTATTATTACCAGTTAGAGTCAGACACACGGCTGTCTTTATAAACGTAAGAAAGCAGCGGCGGTGCCAGCTGGCCACGTCTGGGCAGGCCTCCACCGTGCCTTCCCCCAGAACATCCGCGCAGCGCTAATGGAGACCAGGCGTTCTCCGCCATGCCAAGTGTTTAGCCAGACTCGAAATAGAGACGTTGCCCAGCAGGTTGGCGTTGTATTGACCTCTCCGTGAACAATTGCATTCGCGAGAGGAGGAACTCGAAGAACAGTTCTCAAACCCTGCTGAACCTGATGGCACAAAGCACAAAGTCCACTTAACAACAAAAAACTCAAATGTTTCTTCAGCACTCCACCCCCCACCCGCCATGTGAATTTATGTATTCCCATATTTACATTTATGCTGGAAAAAAAAAAGCCAAAAGGGACATCTCTATAGTTGAACAGCATTTATGGACAAAATAGTATGTTGATCTTAATATTAATTAAAGTTTTTAATGTAATTGTAATTGAGGATGGTATGGCATGTACCAGTTCTGGATTAGTTTGTTTTTGTTTTTAAGTTTTAATTAAAAATATATATATTTTAACATTTGTTTCTGATTTTTTCCAGTTTTTCTCCACAATTTGGTAGCCAATTACACCAAAATACGGTGCGGTAGACTGCAACGATATCCGTTTAACGTTCAACGTTTAATCAGTAACGTACAAGCCAAGCTCTCACCCAACTGATAAAAGGTATTTTATATATGAGCAGGCAATGTCTGCTTTGAATAAGATATTTAAAGTAAAAGCAAATTGCTTCTCTTATGGCCTAATCGGAAAGTACTTTTTTGAGACCGTTGAGGCCAAAGTGGCTGGAAAAAAAATCCTTTCCCCTTTTTTCTCTTTTAGCCAGCTTTTTTGACATTACTGACCCCAAAAATATGCGCGACAGAAGTTCATTTATAATATTGGGAGTACCTACAGGTGATTGCCAAATTAAGATTTGTGTAAATGAGGGGTACAAAGTATATTGAGAGCAGGTGCTTCCATTTTCCTGGCGTGGTTTAGGTCCACTCAACCCCTTAGAGGGCAAGATAAATTCAAATAAACACAAAGCCATTCTGAGTGATCACCTTCATCCTGTGGTGAAGCATTTCTGTCCTGATGGGAGTGGTCTCTTCCAGGATGACAATGCCCCCATCCACAGGGCACAAGCGATCAATGAATGGTTTGATGAGTATGAAAACAATGTAAACCATATGCCATGGCTGTCTCAGACACCAGATCTCAACCCAGCAGAACACTTACAGGAGATTCTGGAGCGGCATTTTCCACCACCATCAAGAAAACCTCTAATTTGGTATTTTCTCCTGGAAGAATGGTGTTTCATCCCTCTAATAGAGTTCCAGACACCTGTAGAATCTATGCCAAGGCTCATTGAAGCTGTTCTGGTGGCTCGTGGTGACCCCAACGCCCTATTAAGACACTTTATGTTGGCGTTTCCTTTATTTTGGCAGTCGCCTGTAGCCTACATGGGAGCGCGCTCTACTTCAGGAAATCCTCATGCAGGACTCCACCTCACGCGCCAGTCATGCAGTGATGCATTGTGGTTAGCTAGCAGTTTAAACACTGCCTTGAGGCAAGGAAAAGGCTGGTGGCGTTGAGTAATATGTGTAGAAAAACAGCAATTTCACAATTAACAGCATCGTCTAAATCTCGTTCGCTCCGACGTGTTAGTTTTATATGCGTCCCCTGGGTGCGGAGTTTCAGAAGCATTTAAATGCAGTTTGGCTTCTTTCCTCGATAGATGTTATACCCGTCTCCACTCTCATTGTTGATTGGACGCTATCCAATACGGTGTCGTACATTATTACAAAAAAACCCCAAGACCTTTGATGAACTGTATTTGTAATTTATTTTGTGGAAATGTAAGGTTGCTTGACGTATTTGTCTTCTCGATAGAAAATTACTCAGCCGTTTGTTTCGTGGGCCCGTTGTTGTTTCACGGGAAACGTTGCCGTCCAGTGCATTCGGTTTACACAGTAGCATGTTTTTACCTCGTCATAAAACTCAGCCCACTCTCTTGTCGAATCTGAAACCAATTCAACGGTGAGTCCCCCTCACCCCCACCTCCTAATAACTGAACTCTTATACTTAGACAAAACATGCCTGTTAAA